>QJPP01002988.1:0-281261 GCA_003996215.1 Jaltomata sinuosa | reverse complement strand
ATAGCTTAGTATGTGGAGGTATGAGTGTCACGACCTAACCCACCGTGAGTGGCATCCACCCAACCCCCAGATGAGCAAATCAAATCACAACCCAAATCTTAGTGGAATCTATAGCTCAAAACCAGTTGCCGTTAAAGTCAACTATCACTCACTATCAAATACTAGCATAATAAGAATCTGCGCAAAAATCCCCCTAGAATCTGAAAGTCTCCGTACCAAAACATCTACTACTGTCTAGAAAAGAAACAGGGATGCAACCCCAAAAAAAAAAGAATCCGAGTTCGAAACAAAGGACCAGAAATATACTGGATGAAACCATGACAGCCAAAAAAGTAGTTCACCCTTGGTATCTGAAATCGCTGAAACTACAAATGAGGTCGCGTGTCAGCCGCTGGAAGATTTCCTGTACTCACAAAAGAAAAGCAAGTGTAGAATCAGTACACAACCACCGTGTACTAGTAGGATCATCGGCCAGCTCCAATAAATAAGATATGAACAATAAACTAAAGCTGAGTAAAGTAAGGTAAACATGTAATACAAGCCAACAATAAAACTAGACTTTATGTCTTTCATCTAGATTATCAATCACATGTAACAAGTCTGACAGCCATTGCACAATACATCATGACAATAACATATACCCCTTTCAAATAACCCAGATCAACTACGGATCCCTAAGACAACACCTAAGAGTTTAACATGCAATCCCGATCTACACTATGACCAACCCCACAGTTACGTACAACCACCCAGCCTCTCAAGGACCATCATGCAACAACCACATATCAAGAATGCAACCCGATCCACTCATAGAACCATCGTCAGAATACAATTAATGCAAATACAATCAAACCCGTACCAGGCATGGTACCCGATCCAAATATAAATAAATCCGTACCAAGCATGGTACCCGAGCCAACCGATAAATATCCTATACCAGGCGTGGTACCCAAACCAACCAATATGTAACATGTACCAGTCGTGGTACCCGAGCCAACCGAATGTCACAGACAATCAAATTAGTCAATAAATAATGAACAACTTCACACTTGTAAACCAACAAGAAACCAAACCCAGTTCATTTAAAACAATTGACATAAGATAGCTAGACATTCATAATCCTATTTCCTAAGCATGCAAACTCATACAATACTAAGAAATAGTACATGAAACATATTGCATGTTGGTAAAAATAGTAACAATCACCTACCTCGAATAACTCAAAAGCTCTACTAGACTGGAGCCTTCTCATTTTCCGAAGCCTTTGCTTGTTCTTAGTCTAAAAATAATTATACAATATGCTAACATCAGTCCAATGGCCTAAAATACCTGAATTATAAAAAAATCCCAATCCCCAGGCCAAAACTATAATCATTCCACCAATTTCTGTGATTTCCCACCACTAATTCATCCTAAACTACAATTTTTATGGTTATATTTAGTGAATAAAGGTGATTAAGGTATGAAAAAATCATAAGCAACATAACCAAAAATTTAACATCCTAGAGTCCTCCTTTTTTATCGGATTCCATATTCTTAGGTTGATCCAAACCTTCCCTAAACCTATAGATAATAGTTTCTAAGGTTTGAGAATCGAAATAACGAAGAGGGGAGCGAAAACCTTACCTTTTTATGGAGTTTGGTTGAAATTTACTGAAATTCACCTCCCATCGTCTCTGCCCTTCCCCAAAACATTCTTGAAAGTTTTGAATATATTTGGGGAAGTTTCAGCATAAAACCCGACTAAGTCTCAATTGCATGAACTTAGATTCTAGAGCCCGAATCTCTTTATCTAGTGGCCATTTGGACACCCCCAAACAAGCCAAACTGTCCATGCTAACTGTATTCCGGCTCAATGTGTTTGCCACCACATTAGCCTTGCTCAAATGATACTGGATGGTTACATCGTAATCTTTTAACAACTCTATCCACCTCTTCTGCCTCAGATTCAAGTCCTTCTGAGTAAACACATGTTGCAGGTTGTGATGGTCCGTGAACACTTCACACTTAACACCATAGAGGTAGTGCCTCGAAATATTAATTGCAAAGACCACTGCTGCCAACTCCAAGTCGTGAGTTGGGTAATTCTTCTCATGAGGCTTCAGCTACCTTGAAGCATACTGATAAACGCTCAAACTACACCTCAATTTAAGAAGCGTAAGCGATCGTTGTCAAATATATAACCCAACAAGGTTGGGGTCGAATCCCACAGAGAATATGGTGATGATTAAGACTTTAGTGAAGTAGATGACTAGTCGTCAATAGTTTCCAGTAAATAGGGGGGTTTTGTGATCAACGTGAACAAAAGCAACAATAATGTAAGAGAATAATCAGTAAGAGAGAATGAACTAGGGACGTGTTCACCATGGCTTTTGTAACAATGTCGATTCTAGGCTTAACCGGGTTCTTTCTATATGCTTGTCACGATGTGATTGCGTCAATTGTATCGTCTAAACGTCTCTCGACCAAATAAACAAATTTCCTTTTATCTTCTTTCGATCTCAAAAAGATGTGCTTTTTAGCTCTCAATCCTAACATCAAGTAGACTAATCCAGTTACGGCAGTAATCTTTAAGACGAGAGTTGGTAGTCTCGAATCCTTGTCGTTAATCAAGTTTTCCCGGTTTTAACTTCTTTACTCAAGCAAATTAAACCTAGGCATGTTCTAATGTTTGCAACCACTAGAAAACGTGACATAAAGTATGATTAACAACGTGACAATACATATATCGAACCCAACGCTACCCGGAATCTATATTGCTACGTTTGCCATGGCTCCCACAACCCTAGTTGCGGGAGTTTTAGTTACTCATGCTTGAAGATGAAAAGAAGAAAGTCATGTTCATAAAATAATAAAGAAACGAGATCCTTACAATATATTGAGGACAATCTTCAAGTATCCAAGGACAAAAGAAACCAAGAACTCAAGAACGAATCAAGAACACGAATGTTAATTCAAGAAACGTGTTCTTGCTCCCAAAAACTAACTAAAAACGTGTTTAAACTAATGGGTGAATAATAATTAACATAAACCTAACATAGGGTATTTATAGGAGTAGTAGAAACCAAATCCAAAACGGGCTAGGAATCCCCAAAACGCGGGTTGCCGCCTGAGGCTACTGCCTTAACTTGACGGCCAGGCTGACGGACCGTCAAGGCAGTGACGGACCGTCGCCTGGACCGTCACCTTAAGGCAGTGGTACTGTTTCCTTTGCTGCCTTGGTGCGACGGTGGGGGTGACGGACCGTCACACCCTTGACGGGCCGTCACCTTGGTCGTCATCCTTAGGCAGTACGTTGCTTCCACTTGACGGTCCATGTGACGGACCGTCACATGTGTGACGGGCCGTCACTCAGGCCGTCACTCTTAGGCAGAACGTCGTTTTTCTCGTATTTTCTTCCGTTTCCGTGTTTGTTCCCATTTCCTACAAATACAACATAAAAACATCAAAAACAACAACGGTTGCTTGAAAATGTACGATTGTTCTTAGTAAAAAGGAGTCGAAAGTGACGTAATTTGGCGTCACATCAACACCCTCAACTTAAAACGTTCGCTTGTCCTCAAGCAACATGACAGAAAACAATAATACGACTCAACTAAGAACACAAACTCGTGTCTATAGCAACTCATGGTCATTCAAACTTATTCAATTCAATCAAGCTCCCTCGTAGCACACGAATGTATGAAACACTAACTTGCAAGGATCCAAACATGTCATTCCGTTATGATAGAACATTATGTATACACACGCGCAGCTATCCTAACAATCAATAGACAATACAGACATCTTGGTGCCCTCACCACAAAGAAATCCCACACACAAGATTTGGGACTAGGTAAGCGCTCACACTCACAAATGATTTCAAACAATGCACATGCGATACCATAGGCTTGCCCTTACTATTCTATTTCGGTTCTTCAGAAAGCTACTCAGGATCACTACAGGACTTGTTTAGGCTTGTAATGAGGCTTCGGGTGCAGGTATGATACATTTAGGGGTTAGTGACTAAGCCCTCCTTGGAACCATTTACATCTTATCACCACATAACTTCACTTTATCCATCCTTATTCACCTTTTTATTTCCTTGATTCTAGATACAGGTGCGGCCTCTTTATTGACAATTCTTTTTGTTTCTTTTTCGATCTTTTTCATCTTTCTTTATTTTTTTCTTTTCTTTTCTTAGGCGCACACTCGGATTTTCATTCTATTCAAAAACCAATCTTCTCCATCATCTTTTTCTTACCATTCACCTCTGTAGTAGCCACCCCCAACTTAGGCTGCTTGCCTGCGTTAAGGTGCACAATGTCCAAGCAGGACCAGGGCCAAAACAGGGTTTACCTCTATAGTAGCCACCCTCAACTTAGGCTGATTGCCTGAGTTGAGGTGCACGATGTCCAAGGAAGGACCAGGGCCAAAATAGGGATTCAAAGTTAAACAGGAATGGTGACAGGTTATTGAAAGAACAAATCAATTATGGCTCAAACAGGGATCAAGGGATTATTTATATTTGGACGGTCTTTTAGGTTAAGTGGACTGCACACAAAAAGGGCCTGTGATCCTTTCCTAAGCAATCAACTTCAAACTTAACAAAATAGACCGGGCAAGTTCTAGATGCATGCACAGAGTAAGAATTTATGACAATAAACTCACACGCTCTTGGCACCAAGAAACTATATCGCTACCAACTATCAAACAACCGCTCGGCTTAAGCATACTCATTCTACTCATAATCGCACAATGACATACAAGGATCCCAACATTCAATCGTTTCAACATAAGCTCAAACCCAGAAAATTTTTAAGGGGCCTCATTTTTAGACAAGAACAACGCATGCTTGCTATAGACACTAAAAAAAAAAATTTAAACTAACAACCTAAACATGCCGGTTCTACTAGATAGCACACCGGAGGGAAAAGAAATCGGCAACAAAAACCCTCGGTGGTGACTCACAGGTTTCCCAACACCCTCAACTTAGACTCATGCATTGTCCCCAATGCATACATATGAAAACTAAAAGCTGTGAGAATAAAGGAATACCTGTGAAGTCGATATGACTCAGATTCTGGAATGATGTTGGAGACCGCCTGGGTCTCCAAAACAAGAGAACTCGATGGAGTACGTGTGTGCGCCAACCTCATGTTGCGCTCCAACTTCCTCTTTTATTTGCTCCGCCGCTAGTCGTGACCGCTTCTTCGCTCTTTCCTTGTAGATTCTCTTGCGGTGTTTTCGTTTCCTTGAGCTATTTACACCGCTTTCCGCAACATGCTTCTCTTTTCGCGGCATCCTTCTCACAACAGCTAGCGTCTCGACCAAACACTTCTCCTCAATGTGCACATCCGCAGGAGCTTCCTCAATAGCATTGATGACCCCGACCACCCTCAAATCACTTGGTTGCTTCGTTACTCTGGACACATCGAACTTGACCATTTCATTGTTCAGCCTGAATGTCAGTTCGTTCTTCTCCATGTCAACCAAGGCTCTTGCTGTGGCTAGCAATGGTCGTCCCAAGATTATGGGAACTTCGAAATCCACTTCGCAATCCAAGATCACAAAGTCAGCCGGGAATATAAGCTTACCAATCTTGACCAGCACATCAGACAGTATTCCCACAGGTCTCTTAACTGAGCGGTCAGCCATCATTACTCTTATGGACGTTGGTTTAGGAGCTCCCAAACCCAGTTGTTTGTAGACGGCGAGCGGCATCAAGTTGATGCTAGCACCTAGATCACACAAGGCTTTCCCGAAATTGAGCTTCCCAACAGTGCAGGGAACAGTAAACGCACCTGGATCATCCTTCTTTTCAACTAACGACCTTGAAGAGATAGCGCTGCAGTGATGGAGGTTGTCTTCCGGTTCAAAACTCACCGTCCTCTTCTTTGTAATCAAGTCCTTCATGAACTTGGCGTAACCGGGCATTTGTTCCAGCGCTTCTACCAATGGTATGTTTATTGAAATCTCTTTCAACATGTTCATGAAGTTCAGGAACTTACCATCGTCAACTTTCTTTTTCAAACGCTGTGGGAACGGAGGTGGTGGTCGAGGCATCATAGTTGGACGCTTTTCAGCTTCCTTTCGTTTCTCCGCGGGCCTTGGAGTTTCCTCCTCTTCTACCGCCTCATCATCTTTCGCAGCCTCACCTTGCACATGAATTACCGGATTTGATTCCGGTAATATTTTTCCGCTTCTTGTGGTGATCGCCATACAGCTTGCGTCATTTTTCGGATGAGTGGTGTCGCTCGGCAAAGTACCCGGTTTCCTTGGGTTTAGAGATGCCGAGATGTGACCCACTTGCTGCTCTAGTTGCTTGATAGCGGTTGAGTGTGACTCCACTACCAGACTCAATGTTGATAACTCATTCCGCATTGCTTTTACCCCAGAGTCAGTCGATTCCACTTTAAGCAGCATCTTCGCCATCATATTCTCAAGTTTGGACGTCTCAGCCTCGCTGCCCGTTTTGTCCCGATTGCTAGGTGGTACGTACAACCCACCTCTATCAGTGTTGTTCCTCCAGCTTCCTTGGTCGCGATTTTTGTAGCCACCATTCTCATAGTGGTTTGGATAGTTCCGACCTTGGTTTCCTTGGCCATTGGCCTGGAAACCCCCCACGTAATTCGCGTCCTCAGTCTCCATACCTTGGGAACCCACAACTTGTACCTTCTCTATATTTCCTGACGTCAAGTGCCTTGTCAGGAGATCCAACTGTGTTTTTAGGTGCGCCATGTCTTGGTCGCGCTCCTCCTCTTTCCTACGCTGCTCAGCTGACATACCCACTGTATAGGTGCTAGCTGCAACCTCTGAATCTCGTGTATGCCAGGCCCTGTTGGTTTTGGTGAGCCTGTCCAAAGTAGTTGTAGCCTCAACAAACGATAGACCCATGAATGCACCACCTGCTGCGTTGTCTAACGTCGGCTTCGTAGCCGAATTTAGTGCCCTATAGAATGTCTGCATCAAGACGTTGTCGGCCAATTGATGGTTCGGGCACTGTGCCAGCTTCTTCTTAAATCGCAACCAAGTCTCGTGCAGTGCTTCGTGTGGTTGCTGCCTGAAGTTACTAATCTCATCCCTCAACTGTATCATCCGAGAGGGAGGAAAGAACCTTTCTAGGAAAGCTTCTCTCAACTCTCCCCACGTTGCGATAGAGTCGGGGGTCAATTCTGTTAACCACAACGCTGCCTCATCAGCCAGAGACAACGGAAACAACCTGAGCCTGATCGCTGTCTGACTCACTCCTGGCAGTTCGAACGACTTGCAGATGCCCACGAAATTCATCAAGTGCTGGTTTGCATCGTTACCAGCAACACCGCGGAACACTCCTCTCAAGTTCAGCAACTGAATCATCGTGCTAGTGATGTTGAACTTGGCTCCGGGAGGTAGCGGTGGAACAATAATGGCGCCCGTAGCGCCAGCTCCATCTAACTCGAGATCCTCATCCTGCAGACCACCAGCATTCAGATGTTGTTGGGCCTGCAGTTCTGCAGCGAGCCTTGCTGCTTCTAGTTCTGCGGCCATATTCCGCCTCAATGTTCTAGCAAGTTCGGGGTCGTAAGGTATAATTTGTTTCCCCGAACTTCGGGTATTATGCATGCACAACCTGTACCCTGTCCAAAAACAAAAACAACAAACAAAAATAAAAGCAGGAAATTATGACTAAAAGTCAACTAAACACACCAGACTTAATCAAAAACCGTATTCCCCGGCAACGGCGCCATTTTTGATAACGCTCAAACTACACCTCAATTTAAGAAGCGTAAGCGATCGTTGTCAAATATATAACCCAACAAGGTTGGGGTCGAATCCCACAGAGAATATGGTGATGATTAAGACTTTAGTGAAGTAGATGACTAGTCGTCAATAGTTTCCGGTAAATAAGGGGGTTTTGTGATCAACGTGAACAAAAGCAACAATTATGTAAGAGAAATAATCAGTAGGAGAGAATGAACTAGGGAAGTGTTCACCATGGCGTTGTAACAATGTCGATTCTAGGCTTAACCGGGTTCTTTCTATATGCTTGTCACGATGTGATTGCGTCAATTGTATCGTCTAAACGTCTCTCGACCAAATAAACAAATTTCCTTTTATCTTCTTTCGATCTCAAAAAGATGTGCTTTTTAGCTTTCAATCCTAACATCAAGTAGACTAATCCAGTTACGGCATTAATCTTTAAGACGAGAGTTGGTAGTCTCGAATCCTTGTCGTTAATCAAGTTTTCCCGGTTTTAACTTCTTTACTCAAGCAAATTAAACCTAGGCATGTTCTAATGTTTGCAACCACTAGAAAACGTGACATAATGTATGATTAACAACGTGACAATACATATATCGAACCCAACGCTACCCGGAATCTATATTGCTACGTTTGCCATGGCTCCCACAACCCTAGTTGCGGGAGTTTTAGTTACTCATGCTTGAAGATGAAAAGAAGAAAGTCATGTTCATAAAATAATAAAGAAACGAGATCCTTACAATATATTGAGGACAATCTTCAAGTATCCAAGGACAAAAGAAACCAAGAACTCAAGAACGAATCAAGAACACGAATGTTAATTCAAGAAACGTGTTCTTGCTCCCAAAAACTAACTAAAAACGTGTTTAAACTAATGGGTGAATAATAATTAACATAAACCTAACATAGGGTATTTATAGGAGTAGTAGAAACCAAATCCAAAACGGGCTAGGAATCCCCAAAACGCGGGTTGCCGCCTGAGGCTACTGCCTTAACTTGACGGCCAGGCTGACGGACCGTCAAGGCAGTGACGGACCGTCGCCTGGACCGTCACCTTAAGGCAGTGGTACTGTTTCCTTTGCTGCCTTGGTGCGACGGTGGGGGTGACGGACCGTCACACCCTTGACGGGCCGTCACCTTGGTCGTCATCCTTAGGCAGTACGTTGCTTCCACTTGACGGTCCATGTGACGGACCGTCACATGTGTGACGGGCCGTCACTCAGGCCGTCACTCTTAGGCAGAACGTCGTTTTTCTCGTATTTTCTTCCGTTTCCGTGTTTGTTCCCATTTCCTACAAATACAACATAAAAACATCAAAAACAACAATGGTTGCTTGAAAACGTACGATTGTTCTTAGTAAAAAGGAGTCGAAAGTGACGTAATTTGGCGTCACATCACATACGTTATGACATTCCTGTCTTGCATTAACACAACACCCAAACCCAAATGTGAAGCATCACAAAACACAATGAAATCCTTACCTTCAACCGGCAATGAAAGAATGGGAGACGTAGTAAGAAGTGTCTTGAGCTTTTGGAAGTTCTCCTCACACTTGTCTGACCACACAAATGGTACCTCCTTCTGATTCGACCTTGTCAAGTGAGTAGTGATAGACGCAAAATCCTTGAAAAACCTGTGGTAGTAGCCTGCAAGCCCCACAAAACCCTAACCTTAGTCACCGAGCTAGGCCTAACCCAACTCTTAATTGTCTCAATCTTTTAGGGATCCACCATCACCCTTATTTCCAACACCACATGCCCTAAGAGAGAGACTGAAGTCAACAAAAATCACACTTGGAAAACTTGGCATATAATTTCTAGTGCTTCAAGATGTCCAAAACAATACGAAGAGGCTCAGCATGCTCCTCCCTACTCTTGGAGTAAATCAAAATTTCATCAATTAACACAATGAATATCAAATCCAGATAAGATTTGAATACCTTATTCATCAAACTCATGAATGTCGTTGGCACATTGGTTAGCCCAAATGACATCACTAGGAACTCGTAATGCCCAAATAGAATCTGAAATATTGTGTTAGGGATGTCTTTAGGCCTAATCTTTAACTGATGGTACCCTGACCTTAAGTGAATTTTCAAAAATATAGATGCACTCTGTAACTGGGCAAAGAGGTCATCTTTGTGAGTTAAAGGATACTTGTTCCGGATGATGAACTTGTTCAGTTTCATGTAGTCTATGCACATTATCATTCTACCATCCTTCTTTTTCACAAATAATACTGAACCACCCCAAAGTGAAGCACTGGGATGGATAAAACCTTTTATATAAGAGTTCCTGAAGCTAAGTCTTAAGTTCCATCAACTCTGTCGGAGCCATGCGGAAAGGAGGAATAGAAATCGGGCGAGTGCCTGGCTCCAACTCTATATAAAAAAGTCAACGTCTCTGTCTAGAGGCATGCCAGGCAAATCCATCGGAAACACCTCCTGAAACTCTGAAACTATCAAAACTGACTCAATCGATGGGGACTCCATACTATCATCCCAGAGATGAGCCAAAAAGGCCAAACATCCTCTTCCCACTAACTTCCTAGCCCTGACAAATGATATAATCTTAGCTGGCTTAGGCCTATACACACTTTTACACTCTAGTCTATCCTTACCTGGAATCTTTAGAGTTACAGTCTTAGTATTACAATTCAACACCGCATGACATGGGGACAACCAAGTCATCCCTAAAATAACATCAAAATCCAACATGTCCAGAATAACCAAATCTAACTAAGTCTGCATCCCCACAAACACCACAGGACAAGTATGATAAACATGAGTTACTATCATAGACTCTCAAACTGGGGTAGAAATATAAATAAGGGAATCAAGGACATCACAAAACAGATCTAGACCCAAAGAAAAATTCACAAACAAATACGAGTAAGTAGAACCTGGGTCAAACAGTACAGAAGCCATTTTATCACCGACTAGAGTTGTACCTGTAATCACTGTGTCTGATGCCTCAGCCTCAGACTTCCCTAGAAAAGCATAACAATGGGCCCAGTTATCAATCCGAGCAACTTTCCTAGCTGGAAGTACCACACCCCTGCCCATGTTACCATTCCCTCTGTCTCTCATACCTCTCTAAAAATTACCTCGCCCACCCTATGGACGACCCCTAGCATAACCACCTCTAACTACTGGAACCACAGCCTTAGACAGATGTTGAGTTTGATTACCTGCCTGCCTGTGAGGGCACTCCCTCTTGAAGTGACCCGGATCACCACAATGAAAGCATCCACGATCAAGAGTAAGCCTGCTAGTAGAAGTATAAGAAGCCCCCTGGCCTCTAGGAGCTGAGAACTGACTGGCTCCCGGACGACCACTTATAGAAGCTAGAAAGGCTGACTGAATAGGATGAGCAGAATACATCTGCTGGTTGTGACCCCTGGAGTATGAACTACTGAAATTTCCATCATTCCAGGACTTCCTGGCTAACACCTTAGCCTGCCCGACGTGTTTAACCCCCTCTAGCTTCTTCACATAATTTGTTACCTTATTGAAACTCTTTCCCGCTAAAGTCATATGCACAGACAACACCTGCAAATCAGTATTAAGACCCTTCACAAATAGACAAATCCTTTCCTTTTTGTACCCAAAAGCTGAGTAGCAAAATGGGATAAGGCATGAAATTTGGCCTCATAGGCTGAGACCGATATGTTACCCTGCTCTAGAGCCAGAAACTCATCCTTTTTAAGTGCGGCGCACATACTTCTCTAAGAAAAGAGCATAAAACTCCATCCAGGTTAGTGGAGGCAAAGCTGATGGCTGACACTCTACATGAGACCTCTACCACTACTTAGCATCACCCTATAGGTGGAAGGTGATGAACTCTACACCATGCTGATACACAATGCACAGCTTATATAGTCTCTCATAATAGTCCAGAATGAACTCATAAGCATTATCTTTCTCAGTACCCTAAAATGTAGGAGGTTTCAGCTTCAAAAACATAGTCCGCATCTCATGCTCATTCCCAGTCATAACCAGACCCAGCATCGAACGAAAAAAGTTGTCAGTACCCGATGCCGCATCCATCCTATGAGTCATTGCAACTGCTAGCTGGGTGCCTGGAACCTGCTCGACAATACTTGTGGGGGTGGCTCCATCACCTACCAGCCCACTCAGAAAACTCCACATTTGCTGAAATGCTTCGGGCATTATATGAGGAAGGCCTGCACTTCCAGCAGGTGTCGCCTCCTCCTGTTCTGTGCACTTCTCAATAACAACCTCCACTTCCTCCTCAACATGATCCTGGGGTAGGGGAGGGGTCGCCTCTCTTGGTCCAACAGTTGCCTGAGCTTCACCCCCAGCGGGTGCTGCCCTTCCTTTACCTCTACCTCTCCCCCTGCCCCTGGCCCTTCCTCTCTCTCTAACCACTGGGCCTGCTGCTAGAACCGTCGCTCTCACTCTATTATTTATCGTGTTAACCATCCGTGGACAAAAGAGTAAAAGGAGTTAGATAACAATTTGTATCACTAGATACCAATTGGAATCAAGTTATAGCATGAAGGACGAAAGAAGAGATAGTTTCCTAAAGTCTTATAGCCTCTCAAAGAAAAGTACAGACGTCTCTATACCGTTGCGCAGGACTCTACTAGACCCGTTTTGGTATGACGAGATCAATGAACCTAGGGCTCTGATACCATCATTGACATAACCTAACCCACTGTAAGTGGCACCCACTCAACCCCTGAATGAGCGAACCAATTAACAACCAAATGCTTAGTGGAA
Source organism: Jaltomata sinuosa (assembly GCA_003996215.1). Classification (NCBI taxonomy): domain Eukaryota; kingdom Viridiplantae; phylum Streptophyta; class Magnoliopsida; order Solanales; family Solanaceae; genus Jaltomata; species Jaltomata sinuosa. The sequence continues at coordinate 268,795 of QJPP01002988.1, read as the reverse complement.
TCTATAGCTCAAAACCAGTTTGCATTAAAGTAAACTATCACTCACTATCAAATACTAGCATAAGAAGAATCTCAAAAAAAAATTACTCTAGAATCTAAAAATCACCGTACCAAAATATATACTACTGTCTAGAGAAGAAATGGGGATGCAACCCCAAAAACAAGAGAATCCAGGTTCGAAACAAATGACCAGAAATATACTGGATGAAATCATGGCAGCCGAAAGAGTAGCTCACTCTTGGGATCTAAAATCATCGTAACTACAACTAAGGTTGTGTGTCAGCTGCCGGAAGATGTCTTGTACTCACAAAAAAAAAAGCAAGTGTAGAATCAGTACACAACCACCGTGTACTGGTAGGATCATCATCCAGCTCCAATAAATATGATATGAACAATAAACTAAAGTTGAGTAAAGTAAGGTAAACATGTAATACAATCCAACAATAAAACTAGACTCTAAGTCTTTCCTCTAGCTTACCAATCACATGTAGCAAGTTTGACATTCATTGCACAATATACCATGACAATAACATATACAGGTTTCAAATAACTCGGTCCAACTACGGATCCCTAAGACAACACCTAAGTGTTTAACATACAATCCCAGTCTACACTATGACCAACCCCACAGTTATGTACAATCACCCGACCTCTCAAGGACCATCATGCAACAACCACATATCAATAATATAACCCAGTCCACTTATGGAACCATCATCAGAATACAATCAATGCAAATACAATCAATCTTGTACCAGGCGTGGCACCCGAACCAACCATAAATAAACCCATACCAGGTGTGGTACCTGAGCTAACCATAAATAAACCCATACCAGGCTTGGTACCTGAGCCAACCGATAAATATCCCATACTAGGTGTGGTACCCGAGCCAACCAATATGTAACCTATACCAGGCGTAATACCCGAGCCAACCAAATGTCAAACACAATCTAACAAGTCAATAAATAGTGACCAACATCATACTTGTAAACCAACAAGCAACCAAACCTAGTTCATTTTACATAATTGACACAGGATAGCTAGACATTCATAATTCCAATTTCTAAGCATACAAACTCATACAATACTAAGCGATAATACATGAACATATATTACATATTGGAAAAAATAGTAACCATCACCTACCTTGAATAACTCAAAAGCTCTACCATACTGGAGCCTTCCCGTTTTCTGAAGCCTTTATTTGTTCTTGGTCTAAAAATGATTATACAATATGCTAACATCAGTCCAATGGCCTAAAATACTCAGATTATACCAAATCCCAATCCCTGGGCCAAAACTATAATCATTCAACCCATTCCCAGGATTTCCCACCACTAATTCATCCTAAACTACTATTTTTTACGATTACATTTAGCGAATAAGGGTGATTAAGGCATGAAAAACCCATAAGCAACATAACCAAGAATTCAACATCCTAGAATCCTCCTTTTTCCCTGGATTTCATATTCTTAGGATAACCCAAACCTTCCCCCAAACCTGTAGATATAGTTTCTAAGGTTCTAGAATCAAAATAACAAAGAGGGGAGCGAAAACCTTACCTTTCCGATGGAGTTTGGTGGAAATTCACTGAAATTTGCCTTCCTTCATCTCTGCCCTTCCCCAAAATGTTCTTGAAAGTTTCTAAACATTTTTAGGGAAGTTTCAGCATACAACCTGACTCAGTCTGCTATAGCAGTCCGTACACTGCTATAGCGGCACCGCCATAGTGGAACTGGCCACTATGGCGGTGTTGACCATCGTTGACTTTTGCTATAGCAGAAATTATTCTGCTATAGTGGTGGCCGCAATAGTTTAGTGTCAACTGATATGGTAGTTGATAAGCAGTTGACACAGGATAAAATCTCAGAAAATCTCACAAAAGTTCCCATTTTACAACACACCTTTAATTCAGATGTTCCGGAATAACCCCTTCACGTCAACCTTAATACCGGGAGTTCTACTTACCCGAATTTATTTCTGAAAAGTCCCCCAGATTCTTTAACATCTTAGCTAACAAAAACACTATCTCAATACAAGATACATTACCCAATCCTCACCAGTAATGCCCTAGACCAAGCCTCGCCTCTGAAATCGGTCGAGATAGCCTAGCCCAAAATTTCTAACTCCCAAACTCGAAAGTTTTCTAACCCAAAACTTGCTACAAAAGGTTTATCTATAATGATGGACCTAGTCATTATAATGAGTTATATGACAGATCGTGATAATAATAAAAGTAAAGACAAGAAAATGGGAGAGTGAGGTGGGCATAGACCCATGATGTGATGTGATTATTTGAGATGATGACTTTTTGATTGTTATGATATTACCTGGTGACTTTTATGACTTGTTCTCAGACCTTGTTGACTTGATTCTTAAGTGATTATTTATTGAGTAGACTACTTGCTATGTGTTAAAGTCCTATCTACCAGTTGTTTAATTTATTTGTATACCTATTTTAAATTAGATCGACCTATAATGCCTACCACTATATAGTGCTTTGTACTAATACTATTATGTACTCTCCTTTTATTGAGTGTAGACTATGTTTCAGAGGATTAGACGCAACCTCATCTCTAGCGGTGATAGTTGATTCGATCCATGGGTTAGCACTTCATCTTCAGGCTGCCATGGATCTTCACATTGGTTCTTGTCCCTATTTCAAACAACAAAACTCTCCTTCATATTTTATTATTTTTGTAATCTTAGGCATGTTTTGATTTTAGAGTTCTTGTACAATGACTTTCAGGTCTTGGAGAATGTAATAGATAGTTGAAATATTTTCGCACTTTTATCAATAGTTTTTTGACTATTATTATTATTATTGAAGTTGGTTTTATTATTACATGGTCTAAAAATGGTTAATTAATTGGATTAAGTTTGAGTTAGATTGTTCTTCCACCGAAGAATTAGTATGGGTGTCACTCATGGTCAGTTGGATTGTGACACACATAAAGTAGCTTACGCTAACAACCTTTGAAATATTGTTTGAAAAAATCAAGTATAGTTGTATTTTGAAAATACTTATTAGTAAGCAGTCCAAAATGTAAAGGAAAATTTCATCTGGTGCAAATAGTAAATAAAATAAGAGAGGAATAAGCTAATCTTATTGAAGCTAACAATTATGCTTCATTTATGCAGACTGAAAAGGGGTGAAAAGTAAAGGCAATGATATCTTTACCATTTATTTAATACCCATAGCACAATCAAAAAATGAGAATGATAAGAAATCTGAAAGTACAAATAAGCATTAGTATCTTCATATATGGTTTAGTTTTAACATTTCCATAGACACTAAAAATATAATTTGTAGAACTACAAATATTCAAATAGATGCATTAGAGTTTCTCCGTTAGTGATGGATTATAGACCGTGCAATTTTTGCAGAGGTCTTTCAACTTGATGTTACCCTTGAATCCACAAGTGCCGGTTTGATTACCCCCTAAGATAAGAGGAGGATATAAAAGTAGCTTTAGTTGAAAGTAAAAGAAAATTGATTACTCAATGTCATTTAAAATGTGAATAAGTCTGAAATAATTTGATAAAGAACGCTCATTCGTGAAGTTGATAGAATTAAATACCGATATCCAAATGCGTGAATTTTAAAAGAGATATACCAGGTTTGAAGATCTTTTGCTTTTTGACATAAGGGGTTGATTAGCACACTACTAACAGGAATAGTTGATAGCCCAAAATTCCCTAGTTTGCAAAGAGTAAAAGAAATTTAAATTACATTTAGTACACATTCTATGATATTTATAAATACATATAATTGTTGGTGTGTTACCTCTGTATATTGAGACTCTCATATCACATAATTCACGTATTGGTTTATCATCCTTTGGCTTTTCCAACAATGCACTATCATTTAAGGTGAAATGTCCCCATGTAACAATTGTATGATCAAGACTACATTTTCAGATAGAAGACTATACTAAGTACATAACCATTTCAAGATAGGTCTTGAATATCTCACGTCACATAAAAATTTGCATACTTTTAACTTACGTTTCATTCGTAATAACTATCTCTCTTCTCTTGCTCTGCCTTTTTTTAATGAGGGGATTCACTATAACTAACATGCAAATTATGTCTGGAAAGTGTGAAAGTAATTAAAATTAGTGATAGGTATTCAATAGTTATAAATGTAGATATATTGTTAATTTTAGTAAAGAGATTACTAAATATAGTGTCATTAGATAACTTTTTTGTATATCCAAGGATACAAAATCATAGGAGAATTTATGAACGAAAACGTCATGTTCGGACTCCTTGACTATGGTGTTGTCAGTAAAAGTGAGTTTAACTTTTTTGTGAATCGATGAGTAGTTGGGGTTGATATGATAGAAGCGTCCATTAGCAATATTTTAACTCTTATTTGGTTGGAAGAAGTCATTCCATGTTTCTACATGCTTATTGAATAGTGTTGTTTGTATCTTTGTACCCAATCTGCCATGACCCAATTTCTCAGTCATGATGACACCTACAACCCTCCAAGCGGCAAACCAATAATCGTAGCCCGGAACGATCAGCAATGGGCTACTATCTAATAATTTAAGAGGAAGAACAGTTTAATAGGCTAAAGCAAGGGAAAAAGATAAAGAAAATAGATAGCAGGAATATATACATACATATGCGAAAGATAAACCAAACCCAAAGTTTGGTATCATAGTATAGAGTCGGATCTACATATGAGAAGTATGAATGGGTCCAAAATAATATATATACACAAATGTCTCCGAGTAGTAATAGAGTACATAAAGCAAAAGATAAACTAAAAGCTAGATCCGGTCGCCAAGAACTCACCCTCAGTCCGGGACAGTCCAAAATCTCCAAACACGAGTCTCCCATGAGCTAGCGGCGATGGCTCACACTAGGATCTGCACCAGAAGATATAAAATGTAGTATGTGCACCAAATGCGAAGCATAAGGTACCTAGTAGGTATCATAGGCTGACTGGGCACATATAAGATAAAAGCATTGTAATAGACATAATAAAAACAAGTAGTCACGAAAATCTACAAAAAGGCACACAGGAACTAGCCCAGAGGGAAGACAACAGAAACAACATACAAGGCTAGCAAGTAGAATATATACAAAACAGGCACAGGTGAAAGCAGGAAAATGACGCACCTGGGGTCCTTGCAATAACAGTATATAAATAACAAGTTTCAGAAGTGGACGGTATACCGGTAACCTCAAGTACAAGGGAAAGAGAGGAGAAGAATAAAAATAGGCATGCTCGGAAAAAAAGAATTAATAACCAAGCTAATCATACCAATCTAGAGTCAAAAACTAACAACCTCGCAGTATCTAATCTCAAATATATAACCATGATAGGGTGCAGCTTAGCGATAAGGTAAAAAAGAGTCTACCTACGGTCCCCCGGCTTCCCATACAACCGAGGAATGCAATCAAGTGAAAACAAACCCTCTGGTATCCCATACTAACGGAGCGTACAATCAACAAACAACAAACAATCGTGGTACCTCACACAGATGAATGTTATGATATGTCATGCTAAGTCAAGAGTGATAGTAGTATTGTATGTTACCCTCTTCCGGCATCCTATAAGGCCCAGAAGACAGGAACCATGGAAGGTCACACCCGTATACCCCTACTACATCGTATACCCCCTTTTCGACACTCGCAGCACGTAGCCCCTGGTCCGGAATGGCAAGGTCCATGGAGGCGCCCGAACCACAAACTAGAGGTCCCACAATCTCAAAAATCCCCAAGTATAGCTTCCCGGAGAGTATCCAGGTCAAAAATAGTAAGTTAAAAGTCCTAGCGCACGACCCCACTGAGCCTAGCGTCACCCCAGATGTTGCAGTAAAACAAGTCTAGCCCTCGGCCCTGCCGGGTCTAGTAATAGTTGAAATAGTGATAAAACCTTCTTTTTATTGCCTCTTACCCTAAGAAGATCCATTAAGACGGTACCCAACCATTTCATAATTAATTTTATTAAAAATGGGCCCCACGGGCCATGCAAGGTTTAGAAATCATCAATAAAAGGCCCGAAGCCAAAACTGTAGTAAATCATTATGAAAATCCTTTCATATGTGTGAAGAGTTGTGTACACAATCATAACAGTGGCCCCCGGCCCAGAATCAACCTATCGGCCCTACACAGGCTCCAATCGCTCTACAACACACATAACCAGCCTAAAATTGCGATAATGATATCTGGGACTAACGAACACCCCTGAATAACCCACCATCTATGGTCTAGAGTCAAAATAGGGTCACACAGGACCACAAGGGTGATAATATCAAGCTACGAGGAATACTACACACAACGAAAGAAAGAACGGTACGGACAGGGAAAAGCGGTAAATGGTCTGTGGTGCCAAGCTAATAACTCAACCCAAGGATGTCAATTAGTACAATTTTGTTCGATATATGCTCCGTCTAGAGAGTTTAGATTGTAACCTACCTGTTGTCCGATGACAAACTACTGGGACAATGATATCCAAGCTCGAATCGCTCCAACAAACCCCAAATGATGATCAAACTATCAAAAACATAAATAATACACTAAAACGAGTCTAACGATACCCATAATGCTACAATTGTAGTCGAGTTGAAATCCAGGTCAATAACGGGCCCGCGAGGCCCACAACCCAAAACCAAAAATAGAAAGAAACACGATGACCACAATTATGCCAAGATGATATGCTCTAAAAATGTGCAATTTTGGCCAAGGAAGCTCCAAAAAAGCCCGCTCAAAAGGGGATTTAAAGAAGGAATTTTAAGAACAAAAATCGGAATTTAAGCAAGGAAGCTAAACAAAACGAGAGCAACACTCCAAGGAAACGAAATCACGGAGTTTATGGGACATGCAACTCCAAGGAGGAAGATTCTTCAAGGGAAAACCAAGATTTTAGAATTACAACCATGGAGGTTCAACAATGGAGGGAAAAGGGAAGGATTGGGGAAGAAGACTTGCCAAATAAATTAAGGGAGCATGATTTTCTCTTTAATATAATGAAATTCCAAGTCTGGGAGCTGTTTAGAGAAACTTGGTGGAGAGGAAAATGAGTTTTGGACTTGGAATAATGAAGGCACAAAGCTGGAAAATCGAAATGTCAAGAGATATATAGTTGATGGCCGTTGGTCAGCGCTATCACGCTAAACCAGTGCCATCGCGCTAAGAGAGGGCAGGCGCCAAGGCGCGATCGCGCACAGAGGGGCACCACCGGTGCTGGCAGGCAGGCGCTAGCTTAGGCGCCATCGGCGCTGGACTGGCGCCATCGCGCACAAGGGCCGGTCTCAAGCTAGCGCGATCGCTGCCTGGGCACTATTGGCATTGACGGCCAGCAACTGCACTAAAACTAGCTGCACTAGGAATTTCCATGGCGTGTTCCGGGCATGATCGAAACTCGATATTCAAAAACCAATAATGCTTATAAAGTGGAAACGACATTTCAGACTCAATGAAAATGATGAAACTTTCCTATGAGGTCATTCTGGAGAAATTTTGACCCAAGTCAATGCTAACTAAAACCAACTAACTAGCCAAAATGAGCCCGACTCACCCGGAACCCAAACCAACCACCTACTTAACCCAAACTCAATATTTTGAAGCTGATGGAATCGTCGAATTGCAAATCTGAGGCTCCAATCCTTGAAAGCTAACCAAAGTTACACTTTCAACTCTAAATGGCCTGAACATAGAAGAACCAACACAAAACCCCCACCAAAAGTTCTCAGGCCTCGACTAAAGTTCAAACTAGACCAAACTAAATGCTCCAGAAATAACGGAACTATCAGAATTCGATTCCGAGCATGTTAGCTTAGAATGTTGACTAAAGTCAATGATATTCTAAGTTAAGGCTCTAAAACAGGCAAACGACCAAAACAACCAAACGAACGATCAGGGCACCAAACTACCTGTCCTAGCAAGACATAAATGACCTAGGGCCGCTATAGGGAAGCTCTAACAGTAAAATGAATGTGCAAATGCGAAGATGACCAAAAGGGTCATCACAACATCTACTACTAAAAAGACTTTCAAGGAGGAGTACCTGAAGGCTCGAACAACTGCGGATACTGGGCAGGTAACTCACTCTCGGTCTCCCAAGTAGCCTCCTCGACCAGATGATGCCTCCACTGAACTTTCACAATCGAAATCTCCCTAGATCTCAATCTCCTAATATCTCTAGACAGAATAGAAAAAATGCCTCTTCAACAAAGGATAAACTCTCATCTAACTAGATCGAATCACAATGCAACATATGAGACTCATCTGGAACATATGGGCACAACATCAAGACATGGAAAATGGGATGCACAGTTGAAAATATTAGAGGCAAGGCTAAAATGTAGGCAACACTACCAACCTTCTGTAGAATCTAAAATGGCCCAATAAACCTGGGGCCAAGCTTGTCCCGCCGACCAAATGTCATCACACCCTTCCCGGGAAATACTCAAAGGAATACCAATTCATCAACACTGAACTCCAAGGCACAAAGTCTATGATTAGCGTAGCTCTTCTGCCTACTCTGGGATGCTCTGAGTCTATCCTGACTCAAACAGACTCGGTCTAAGGAATCTTTAAGCAAATCTGTACTCTGCAGTCTGGACTCTAAACCATCAAACCAACCGATCAGCAATCTATAATATACCATACAAAACCTTGAAAGGTGCCATGCTGATGCTTGAATGAAAGCTATTATTATAAGCGAACTCGGCCAAAGGCACAACGGATCCCATGAACCTCCAAAGTCAAGAACACAAGACCGAAGCATGTCCTCCAGGACCTGAAGAGTCCTCTCGGACTGGACATCTGTCTGAGGGTGGAAAGCAGTACTAAGTTGGACCTCTGTACCCAAATCTCACTGAATAGCCCTCCAGAACTTAGATGTGAACTGAATTTGGCCATCTGAAATGATTGAATCTGGGACCCCATGCAACCGAACAATCTCACGAAGGTAGATCTGAGCTAGCCTCTCCGCACCATAAGAAGTCTGAACTGGCAAGAAATATGTTGACTTACTTAGCCTATCAACAATTACCTAGATGGAATCAAAACCCCGAGAAGTACGAGGCAAACCAACCATGAAATCTATAGTAATCCCTTCCTACTTCCACTTGGGAATGGGAAGTCACTGCATCAAGCCACCAGGCCTCATGTGCTCGAACTTAACCTGCTAAGAGTTTAAGCACTGAGATATAAACTCTGGTACGTCCCGCTTCATACCACTCTACCAGTAAAGTAGTCTCAAATCTCTATACATCTTAACCATGCCAGAATGAATGGAGTATCTAGAACAATGCACCTCACGAAGTATCAACTGAATCAAATCTCCAACCCTCGGTACAAAAAGACGGTTGTCGAACCTCAGAATACCATCAGAACATAAAGTAGCCTGGCTGGCCTCACCTCGAACTACCTGATCACAAAAGTCACACAAACTCTAATCCTCAAATTGTCGGCTCTGAATCTGATCAACTAGAGTAGAACAAACCTCAATACTGGCAAGAACTCTGCTAGGATCTGACAAGTAAAGCCTAACCAAACGGTTAGCCAAGAACTGGATGTCCAAGGCCAATGGTTGCTCAAAAACTAAAAGTGAAGCTAGGCTTCCCATACTCACTGCCTTCCGACTCAAGGCATCCTCTACCACGTTTGCCTTGCACGGATGCTATAGAATAGTGAAATCATAGTCCTTTAGCAAATCAATCTATTTCCTCTATCTCGAGTTCAGCTCTCCCTGACTCGTAATGTAGTAAAGACTACGGTGATCGGTGAATATCTCATAATGAACTCCATATAAGTAGTGCCTCCATATCTTGAGTGTAAAGACTACCGCCGCCAACTTTAAGTTATGAGTGGGGCAGTTGCACTCGTGAAACTTCAACTGCCTCGATGCATAAGCTATTACTCGACCCTGCTGCATCAACACACAACCAAGACCAACCCCTAAAGCATCACAATACACGGAGAAACTCTGACCCTCGATTGGCAAAGTCAATACAGGGGATGAAGTCAACAAGCCCTTAAACCTCTGGAAGTTGTCCTCGCATTGATTCGACCACTGAAATGGAACATCCTTCCTAGTCACCATAGTCAAGGGTGTTGCTATGGAAGAAAATCCCTCAAGAAACCACCTGTATTACCCGACTAACCCAATAAAGTTGTGAACCTCGATAGGAGTAGTAGGTCTAGGCCAATCATAAACTGCCAAAATCTTACCCGGATCAACTCTATTCCCATCCTTAGACACCACGTGACCTAGGAATGGAACCAACTCAAGCCAAAACTCACACTTTGAGAACTTGGCATAAAGTCGATGATCTCTCAAAGTCTGAAGTACAATCCTCAAGTGTTGCTCATGATCATCTCTACTCCTCGAGTATATCAGAATGTCATCAATGAAGACTATCAGGAACATATCCAAGTACGGGCTAAGAACCTTGTGCATCAAGTCCATGAAAGCTGAGGGGGTATTAGTCAACCCAAAAGACATCACCAGGAACTCATAATGGCCATAACGTGTCTGAATGCTATCTTAGGGATGTCCTCTACCCTAATCCTCAACTGATGGTAGCCGGACCTCAAAAAAATCTTTGAAAACACAGCTGATCCCTGAAGCTGATCAAACAAGTCATCAATCCTTGGCATCATATATCTATTCTTCACTGTCACCTTATTCAACTGCTGATAATCAATACGCACACACATCGACCCATCCTTCTTCTTAACAAATAGAACAGGAGCACCCTAAGGAGACAGACTCAGCCTAATGAACCCCTTAGCTAACAAATCTTGGAGCTTCTCCTTAAGCTCTCTCAACTAAACAGGACCACACGGTAAGAAGGAATGGAAATTGGTCTGGTGCCCGGCTCTAACTCAATGGCAAAATCAACATCTCTCTCAGGTGGAAGGCCTGGCAGGTCGGTAGGAAACACATTTTGGAAGTCTTTAACCACAGGAACAGATTCAGGAGATGAAGGGTCAGCACTAGCATCTCATACATATGCTAGATAAGCTAAACACCCGCGAGAAATCAACTTCCTAGCTCAAAGACGAGATGATTCCAGATGATGTGCGGCTAACAGAACCCTGCCACACAACTGGGGGATACACCGGGCACGGCTATGGTAACGGTCTTGGCATAACAATCCAAAACTGCGTGGTAAAGGGATAACCAGTCCATTCCCAGTATCACATCAAAATCTAACATTTCAAGGATCATCAAATCACCCCAAGTCTCCAAATCACCAACAGATACCAAACAAGATCTCACAATCCGATCTACTATAAAAAAATCTCCTACTAGGGTCAAAACAGAAACATGCACAGATAACGGCTCACTAGCCAACCCCAAACAAGCAGAAAGTACGCAGATACATATGAACAAGTGGATCCAGGATCAAATAAAGTATAAGCTGGCTAACGACATACAAAAATCATACAGATAATCACAGCATATGAGGCCTCTACCTCTGGTCTCCCAGGGACCGCATAGAATTGGCAATGACCTCCACCTGACTGACTGTCATCCCTACTACCCGACCTGCCTTATGGGCCACCACCTCTACCTTGACCACCACCTTCTCTAGTCGATGGCTGAACTGAGCGAATAGGCTAAGCCAGCAGAGCGGCTGGATGTACTGTATCCCGCTGGGGGCAATCTTTAGCAAAATGACCACTAACTCCACACTCATAGTAGGTTGTGCCCCACTGGGGGCAATCTCTAGAAAAATGACCACTAACTCCACACTCATAGCAAGGCCCTAACGGCCCACCCTGCCTAGATGAACACACTAAACCTGTATGGACACCTCGACTTGATGCCCAATAAGTAGTCTTCTCAAAGACTGACCACTGTGATCACGCTGACTGTTCTGACCCTACTCAAACTGAGAACCAGAAGACTGAAGTGAAGCCTGAACCGGTTAACTAGACTGACCTTGATGCTACTGGCCTGAACCTTTACCACTATGTATGGAACCACTGTAGCCACCCTGAGGTCGAGGCCTCTTATCTCAAGCCCTAGGGTCATGGAAACACGAATCCTCCACAGTACGGGTATAGTCCGCAATAGCCTGGAATGACTGACCACTAGCAACCAATATCTCTCCTGGCTCTCTAAAGTCTCTCTATAGTCCCCAAACAAATCTACGAACCTTGTCAGACTCAGTAGGCATAATCATGGCCCCAAATAGAGAAAGCTGATGGAAACGGGTCTCGTAATCTAAGACGGTCATAGAATCCTAAGTAAGTCTGGTGAACTCCTCTCTTCGCCTCTCCATGTCGCTTTCAGGTAAGAATTTGTCCATGAAGGCCTTGTATAACTCGGACCAAGTTAAAGGAGGCAATGATGCTAGTCTGCAAGCAATCTGGGCCCTCCACCATAACTTTGTTGGGGCCTCCAGCTGATATGTAGTATAACCGACCCTGTGAGTCTCCAACAACTCTAAATTATGCAACATCTCCTCATAGCTAGCAATAAAATCATGTGGGTCCTGTCCAGGAGTGCTAGAAAATCGCAGAGGTGCCAATCTCAAGAATCTACCCAATGCCTTATGCTTCATCTCTCTCATAACCGAACGGGGAGCAAAAGGTTGTTCAACTGAGGGGACCAGAATAACCTTGGCACAGAGAACCACAATGGAAGGCTACGCTCCTGAACTCTGTGTGTTGACACATAATTTTTACCCTCCACATTACGAATTTATCTTGAGCCTTTTTCAAACATTAAACAATTTTTGAAATAATTGTTTCGTAAAAGGATAAAATATTTTCAAATCAGCTTTATAATAGTTGTGAGTAACAATTTATATTTTTCATATTTAATTATGTAAAATTTATACAAGTTTACTTAAAGAACTATCTTAGAGCTTAATTTTGTGAGAAAGTCCTTTTAAAAATATAAGTGTTTGATTTTCCTCTAAATTAATTCAAAATAAGTGATTAATTGAATTAATTAATTTCATAATTTTTTTAAAAAAAGAGGTAATTATGTGTTAAATACAATAATTATTTCGAGTTGTTTAAACTTGAAGAAGCTCAAATGATTAACCTTGATCAATTCATCTTTACTTTAATTCTAGCATATCCCTCTAAATCGTGTAAACCTTAGCCGAATTCCTAAATTATTCTCAATTTGTCTATCTCATAAACTTAAAGTGTATTTAAACACCCTTCATCACCTTTTGTTTCAGCCAAATAATTTGGCCCAAACAACATTTCAACCCGCTAGCCCACTCACTCTTTTCCTTTTGTTTTTCCTGACCCGGCCCAACCCTAGTCCAATACCTCACCCCTTATACACCTCTCGCTCACTCATCTCTCTAACATAGACCAAACGCCACCTTATACCTCTCTCTCTCTTTGTCTCTTTAACAGACGATGACAACAGTGAAACCCAGTACTCTTTGTCAACTACAACAGCTCCAGCATCTCCAAAATGATGCCCAACATTCACCAAATCCATCCAAATCCTAGACGTCGTCTAGTTCTTGAGATGGCAATACCCAGAAGCTTCTGGAAGCTCCTAGAAATCGACAAATGACACCTCAATGTTTCATCCCTAAATTCATGGAGGATACCCCTCAAAATTAGCGGATGCTAATCGATTTCGTACTGGACGAGTACATACGTGTCTCAATCATGAGGGTTTTTGTTTTTGAATTACAATTACCCCAAGTCTTTAACCAAATTTCTACTCTTTTTCCCTCTCAATTTTCATATGTTACAGCCCTAATTTCCCCTATATAAACCCCTCACTCTCCATTGTGGAGGGGTGAGTTCTTGGGTAGCAAAAATCTTGGAGAGTTTTTTCTCTGATTTTTGGGGAAACCTAAGGATTCAAGCTGAAAGGAAGGCAAGAAACACTATTGTTCTTCAAAATTTCCTGGGTCTGTTTGTGGTATCTGGTAAAGGAAAGCTTGAACTCATCGGAAAGTCGCTCAAATTTCATCTCGTGGTCTCGTTCGCTGCCCGGAAAGAGGTAATATTCTTCTTCCCTTCTTTATTTTCCTGTATTTTTTTTAATTTAGTAGATTAGCTTGTGTGTTTGGGTTCTGTATTTCAAGTTCAATAAATACATATTTTTTAGTTTGTTGCTTCTTACTCATTTTCTTTTCATTCCTAAAAAATCATATAGTTATAAGTCAAGATAGCATTTTTTTCTGGTTCTGTAAAAGATTCACGGTCTGAAAAGTTCGAAGCTTTTCTTGTTTGGCGTTAATTTTTGTTGTAATATGCTATCCGCCTCGCCTTGCTTGTAGTATGGACTTAAATCCTTTGTTTTGAGTATGACTGGGAACAATTTGTTATTTGAGCTAAATGTAGGCTTTTGATGGCCGTTTGTTTTTTACATATATAAAAATTTTCTTTGAAATTGGTCTTCGTGACTATGTATTGACTTAATCCACCCAATTTTGGAATGATCCCATAGAAGCATGTATTCACTCTTCTCCGCATAAGCATTTGAATTTCTCAAATTAGATGATACAGAACCTAGCTTATGGATATCTTATCAAATCTATTGGGATAATGGCTTCATTTTCCCCTCTCTTGCCTAAAATATCTGAGACTTGCGTCTGTTCTGTTCAAAGTGAGGTTTAGACTACTGATTTTGCATATTTTTAACAAAGTATGAACTTTTAAAAGATGTTTTGTTATGTCTCTGGGAGTAGAAATATTTTAGGATTTCTCGATTTGGTGTATTTTTCTCGAGTTGTATGTGTCTGCGAGTCTTGTTATTTCAATCGATTAAACCTCTCGATTGACTGTTTAAATCGATGTTCGCCAGTTCAAGTATTTGTGATCAGCATCTAGGAATATTAGAGTCTAATATCCCGCCCCTTTTCTTTTAAAATCAATGAGTACCTATGTGTGATCGCTATCGTATCATGCCTTTACAATTTGATGATCTCATTATTGTGATGAAGTCTTCTCCTAAGTGGGACTTGAAAATTTGTTTTCCCTTATAGTATAAAAGATCATTTTGGTTTAAAAAGCCACACTTGTTGGAATAAGGGGGATTTAGCTAGCATGTTTTTCCTACCTTCGTCATCATCCAGATTTTAAGTAGAATTCATTGTGATTCCTTGGACATTTCGTGATTAGTGTGTTCTTGATCAATTGGTTGTATAAGGGTCAACTGGTTTAAAATTTTCTTTGTCAATCTATGTATTTATTTTCTTTCTTTTTAAAATTTTCTTGAATAACATTAATGTTTTAACTAATCCGTATATTTTTTTCTTTTTGGAACATCTCCTGTCCGAGTTCGTTTTGGAACTCTATCCTTGCATTTCTTTGCTGAATAGACGCTCAACGACACTTTGTCGAGTCAGCCTCATCAACAGTAGCAGATGTGCAACATACCAGGAAGAGGAAAACAGGAAAAATGAGAAGAAGCTCAGATGTTGCAGTAACGACGTGTATTTTAGAAGGGGTGGAATATATGGGGGCAAAGTCCATGTGCACAGATGAAGCAAATTGGGTCCAAATCCCAAAACTTAGATTGTAGGACAGGTTGGACCAAAGTCCAAATTGAGGTTAAGCCAAAGGCTTAAATCTCTTTTTTCCCTTTAAACTCTTTATTCTTGTTTATAATTCGTAGAATTATATTGTATTAATTTGCACTCTAACTTCTTATTTAGTTGGATTTTCCCCTAAAGAGTACCTTTCATATTTTTAAGCTTTTCTTTACCATTAGCATCACTAATGCAACCTCAGTTTTTTTTTCTTTTAAATTTTCTTTTCACAAGTATGTTTCTTTGCAACAAATGAACTCACTCACTCTTCCAAAATTTGTTATCAAAGTGCAAATTTTTCTTGTCCTCAAGTTAAGATACTTGGTTATATTTCCATGTTTTCCAAAATAAAGACCTTTTCAAAGTTAGTCAAATAAGTTATTTTCAAACAAGTCCGGATAACCGCGAGTTAGCGGATGTTTCGAATGCCTTTAAAGCCTTCTCAAAACATTAATTTGACCTCTTACCCTTAGTCTGTTAAATTTTTAAAGTTATATCTGTTTTGACTTTAAAGATTTTTATAAGTTTTTCTTGGTTATTACCCTTCTCAAAACATTAATTTGACCTCTTACCTCTTAATTGAAAATGTTTTGAAACTTTAACTAGATTTTTTCGAAATGATTTTCAATACAAGTCATTTTTCCCTTAAAACAGAAATGGCGACTCTGCTGGGGATAATTCAACGAGGTTCTAACCTTATTGTTTGCAACTAACTTGTTTGACTAACTATTCGGATTGTAATAAATAATTAGTAAACTTTATTGCTTTCCTTATTTACTTACTTTTCCGTAAAATATAAATTATTCATGGCATTTTCTGCCTCTCTTGGCAAAGCATTAGAATGTATTAGGGGTAAAAAGGCAATTATGCAAGTATTTTCGGTCGTTCTTAACAAAACATACAATTTTCAAAACAGACAAGTGAAGTCGTTGACCCGCACGGTCACTTGTTATTTTAGCCCTGGTTGTCCACCCGAGTTCCCGGTTAATTTCAAAACCTATTCTAGAAACCCAGTATAGAGCAAAACCAAATCCCAAAATAGGCACTGACCTAAGACGTCTTAATATCCAAGGGATATTAAGTCCATTAGTAAGACAACCTTGCGTTTGAAAGGGCCCACGGCCTGAAAGAACAATCATCCCCTATGTGTTCAATTGAAGGATGTGATGTCGAGTTGTACGAACCATTGTCCCTCGGTATTGGGATACATTTAGATAGTCTTTTATTTTTTAAGATTGTCATCCGAAAGGGATTCGGAATTCGCAAGAAATCCAAGAAGTTTGAGAATGAAAGACCAACCACGATGACCTAGTTTAGGATTGTACCCCTGCGTGGGATTGATTTTGATGTACATTCCTTTTCCCGCAATTTTGTACCCCCATTTTAATTAATCAATATGTATAAATATATTTTGCGGCAATGGAACATTTACAAATGACATACACATCCTTCAATTCGTTAGGCCTACCTTTGGCATAAAAAGGTCACATATCCGTATAGGACGCATTATGAACCGTTATGTGATATAATTGTCTTGCGTGTGTTGCTCAAATTAAAAGTGAATTGATCCACTCCTATTTGAATATTTTAGAACTCATAGGCAGGATAAATAACCAATGCAAAATCCGATCAAAATCGCCATTGGAGTTCTTCAAATTTCCCCAGAAAAATCCAAAGACTTTTTAAAACTCTTTTAAGTCTTGTTCGGAAAATGAACTTGCCTTATCCAAACTACATCCTTTCAGGGCCCATCCCTTATCCTTAAGAAATTTTCATTTCCCCACTTCGATAAAAATGCCAAAAAATTCAGAAGATACATCAAGTGCTGAAGACTCGACAAGTCAAATCTCCTGATAGAATCTACCTACCCCAGAATCGATCTTGTCCATCAAACCCTCGAGCCAATAAATACCCGTGGATCAATTTGCCTTGATGAAAAGCAACTTTATGTGTTTCTTCTCAGTCGGATATCTTGTATTTTTATCACTAACATGATCTAACACATCGGCCTTTTAGTTATTTTACTTGAACAGGTAATAGAAATTGATTTGTGTTGACAAAACTGGCCAAACATCCCTACTTCACCCGCTCAAAGGCACAAATAGATTCATCCACTAACCCTCGCTTCACCAAGGATAAAATGACTGATAGTGAAAAAGAGAATGCTTTGGTTGTAAGAGACAATGTCATTGCTGAACAGAGTGAAATGATTGCTGAACTGGCAAGGAAGCTAGAAAAGATGCAAAAAGAGGTGCAAAAAGCCAAAGATATGGCAAGCCTGGCTATTGCCGCCAACACCCCAACTCTGGGAAGCGCCCAAAACCCTCTCCAGATTCCTCCACTCAATTCTCCATTGACTGAGAACCAACCAAGAGATATCCCTTTCTCCTCTGCACCTAGACCTTCCAATGAACCTCTCTCCAATAACCCTCCCCATATCGGATCCTCGTATCAAATTCATACTCCTCCCGTACAGCACACTAACCAGAGCAATAACCCAAGTGGCTACCTCCCACAAAACCTCCTTCCAAACTATCAAAATACACCACCGAACGCCTATAACTCCCAGAGTAACCATCCCAACATCATCAATCCATAGAACTATACCCCCACATACCCAAATGTAATGCCACATGTCCAGCCCCCACCTGTGCAAAACATGCCATCAACCACTTTCCACTCTATGGTAGAACCATACCCCGTTCTCCAGAAAAGCCTTGAGCTGGAACACTACAAGGAGAAGGAGAAAGAACTGAGGTCTATAGAGAAGAAACACGACCATGACATGGCACATATAAAGAAGGAGATAGCCAGGATTAGAGAGTTTCGAGGTTCATCTTACAAAAAAGGCTATGATTATGATAATCTCTGTATCTATCCAAAAATGGACCTGCCAGAATGGTTCAAGGTTCCCATGTTCGAGAACTTCAATGGTGTCATGAATCCTGAAGACCATCTAAGAAGCTATCCTCTCAGGAACTGAAGAAATGGTCCAGGTGGAGTAACCTAGCCCGAGACTTCGCTCAAAGGTTTGCATACAATGTGGAAGTCATCCCAGATCGATACTCTCTAGGGCGCATCAGGCAAAAATCAAACGAAGATTTCAGAGACTATGCCTATCAGTGGAGAAAGGAGGCAGCGAGAACTCGGCCTTCCATGCCCAAAAAAGAGATAAGCACGGTGTTTATGCACTCTCAAGAGTTAGAGTTCTATGACAAAATGATATCAGCAGTAAAAGCAAAATTCACCGACCTAGTTAAGATTGGCAAAATTGTCGAAGAGGGTCTTTGTAGTGGAAAGATTACCAAAGCTTCAGCATCCTCAGGATCGACAGGATTTCCCAAGAAAAAGAGGGAAGAGGTGTCTTCGGTATCCCCCAGTCCTAGCTCGAGATCGCGGAAGCCCTTCGGAGCCAACTATAAAAAATCAGTTGTTCCAATGACCCCTCCCCCAGCTCCATAAAACCCTTAATAGATTTACTATACTCAGCCTATTTACCATGCTCCACAACCAAACATGCGGGCTGTATACCAAGTTCCACTGCCAAAGGTGCAACATACTTACCAAGCTCCTCCTCAAAACTTCCAAGTGTATCAGAAGGCTCCCGAGAACTAGAACAATCACCAGGTTCCCCTTCCCTCCAATGCAAATCTCCCTCGTCCAAATTTGGAAAAGAAAGCCCTCGAACTTTCACCTAGTTAGCTGAAACCAAAACTCAGCTATATGAAAGATTGAAGGCTGTTGCTTTCATTCAGCCCATACAACCTAAATGGAGAATGGGCTGACCGACATTGTGCAATAAGGCCCTGCACATCACTGTCAAATGCCAAGAGAAGATTATAAATGGAGTTTTGATTGATGATGGTTCAGGTCTAAATATTTTCCCACTATCCATGTTCTCTCAGCTAGACTATGATCCAGGAAAAGTTTGCCAGAGCAAGATCGGCGTGAGAACCTTTGACGGCGGTCAGAGAAACATTATCGAAAAAATCATCCTATACATCCAAATGGGACCTGCCGAGTTTCATACATAATTCCAAGTCATAGATATTACCACTAGCTACAACTTGATTTTGGGAAGACCATGGATCCACGAAGCTAGAGTTGTGCCCTTAACTTTGCATCAAATAGTAAAGTTCATTTGGGAAGAACATGAGGTGGTGATCCACAGTGAAGGAAGTCACTTGAGCCGTCCTAATGGTTATGTCCCTGTGATTGAAGAAGTCGTGGGGGGGAGCGATTTCTACACAGTAGAGATCATAAATGTCGTCGAAGAGGATTTTGCTCCTAAAATTCCCATGCCACCCATCTATAAAATGCTTGCAACCACGATGCTAAGAAACGGGTACGAGCCAGGTTATGGGTTAGACAAGAATTCCGATGACATGACTAAGCCCATAAGCATTCCCAGATAGCTGGCCAGGCATGGGTTAGAGTATGTACTACAAGAAGACAAGGCGGAGAAGCAGTCAGGACTGCCTAAGACATTCCCTCCTTTATATCAGTCATTCCCGGTGTGTATCGATCCTCCCAGTGGAGGGTTAGAGGAGGGAATAGGGAAGTTGTTTGAAGAATGCAATGCTATAATAGATAAATTCCCTGAGGAAGCCATGATTAGGGATGCCAAGACCAGCGAAAAGCTACTGAATTGGGTCGCAACTCCTCTCGTGACTCTCCGCTCGGCCGGGTAGACAAAGACTCTGTTTTATGAAAAATTGGTGATGGTGCGGATGAGGCTCCGTGACCCACCCTTTACGTTTTCAATTTCCTCGTACTATTTTACTGCTTTTCCAAAAGGCATGAACCTACATTCATGCGGGTTACAGCCATAGTTTATAAATATTTTGGATTTCAAAGAAAAGCCTCCTTTATTGCGAAAACTTTGCTATATGTTTGCTAGCCATTATCTAACTTGATTTGTTTATAGTTTCAGTAATAATAAGTTAAAACCTGCCACTGCCATGTCATGTCAATAGCTTAACAAACAAATCAAGTTAGACGATAATGATTTTGAAGGGTATGTTGAAGAAATCATGGTCCTGGAATGAACAACCAAGAAGTCTAAGAACTTTGAAGACCAGGAAAAGCCCCACCTAGAAGGGATTGAGGTAGTTAATCTGGGAAACGACGGTCAAGTTGAAGAAATCAGCGTCGGTGTTCATTTGTCAAAAGCACAAAAGAAAGAACTTATCAATTTTCTCGAGCCATTCATCGATATCTTTGAATGGTCCTACAATAATAGGATGAGAATGAGTACAAACATCATCTCCCAAAATTTATCGGTCAATCCAAAATTCAATCCAGGGAATGGACAGTCAATCCTTCCCTCCCAGGGGACAAAGGAAAGTTTGCACCAAATTGGCAAGGACCGTATGTCATCCACAAAGTGTAATCAGGAGGAGTTTTGATTTTGTCCAAGATGGATGATCAAGTATGGCCCAAGCCTATATCAACTCCGATGCTGCAAAGAGATACTACGCCTAAAGACGAGTTTTTTTCCTTTTATTTTTTTCCTTGTAATCGCACTTTCTAATTGTAATCATTTTTCACTTAGTAAAAGCTTAAAAATTCCCTATCCTCTTTATACGAACTGTGTCTGACTTGAATTCTCAAGAATGAGATACGTAGGCGGCTTGTGTCTGCTTCGGTCAACCCCTTAGGAAAATCTATCTTTTCCTTTCCTATCTTGAACAATGTTTGACCTGAATTCTCAAGAATGAGATACGTAGGAGGCCTTTGTCGGCCTCGGTCATCCCTTTAATTATTTTCAACATTCTACCACTACGAGTGTGGGAACTACGTTTGACCTGATTCCTTCCTCAATAGGATACGTAAGTGCCACAATGGCTTGGTCATATTACCCAGGAAATAGAAACTAGGGCAGAATATTCGAGAAAGGAATCTCCAAAATTTAGAAGGCAAAGATCATCTCCAACAAATCGGAATATAGAATGAGTTGAGGAGCAACCAAAACAAATATCACGAAAGAATCTCGCAATCCACACAGTCTCAAGTCTCTTGCCAATGGAATGAGATTCATAACAAAACCTTTAACTGGGGCAGAAATTTTGTGGAGGACCTAAAAATTTCCACCAAACTTCATTCAAGAATCAGAAACAAATTATGAAGAATTCCCCAACACTGAGAGATCAGAGTCTACTTCAAAAATCCCCAGTCCGGGGTGGATTAATCCCCAGCTGTGACAAATTTCTCGAAAAATATTTCAAACTTCCCAGCTAGGATGACAAATTATCTCCAGAGTCTGCCAACAGTATGTCAGAAATGTCAAGGCCTTGAGTAAAGGACATTCGATGAGCTAGAACATGACATGACGGGCAGAGACCTTTCCAAACTAGCTTTTTGAAAGCTTCATTTTCCAAAGAGCTTGCTTGAAAATCTTTATAAAAGATTAATTTTACTCCTTTATAATTTGACTTTGTCTTATGTCTACCATGACCCGGGGAGTTGAGGACGACGAGTACCCGAGAATGGAAAGCACCCAGAAAAGACAAAACAAAGAGCAGAAGATCGAAGGAGGTCAACACAGATCAGTTTCACTAAAAACTAATATTTTTTCTGTGGATGCAGGTTGTCCCAAAAAGTATGTTAAAAATCAATCCCTCGTCATCCAACATGTTCAATGAAATGCAACAAGACAAGATGTCCCAAATTTGGCGATAAAAGCCGAAACGATGGGCAGAAGACAAAGAGGCAAAAGTCCCTAGAACGGGCAAATCTTCTTGTAGTTCGCAAGAGCTACTAAGTAAAGAGAGATTGACAGTATCCTCAAGTCCCCAAGCAGATCAAGATATTTTGGGTCAACTTAAATTGGAACACCAAATGAGAGATCGGCGACGTTCTCCGCCAATCCCTAGCAATTCAAAAATCACCACGAACAGAAAATGTTCAAAAATGGTATTTATGGCTATCCCTAGAAATAAGCATGACCATTTCCTTCGCATTTGAAATAAAGTTGTTTTGATTAGCTTCATAGACATTGTCCTTAAAGTTTTTCAAGTTTGATTGTGGTTGCTAGTTAAAGCGATGTTGTGTCTACTAACTGTTTGCTTTGAGCACAAGTACACACAAAGGAGTCAACAGGATAACAGAAAAATTAAAGGTGATATTTTTTGCAACTGCTACACATGTCATTGCACGATCATCCACATTATTGTCATATTTGCACGTCAAGAGGACCATGCCAAAAGGGCCATGTCATATTTGCATGTCAAGAGGACCATGCCAAGAGGGCCATGTCATATTTGCATGTCAAGAGGACCATGCCAAGAGGGCCATGTCATACTTGCATGTTAAGAGGACCATGCCAAGAGGGCCATATCATATTTGCATGTCAAGAGGACCATATCAGGTGGACCATCATCATCATTAATATCGCAGATACATTTGTTGCGAGTATTATGTCCCTCTACCAGTCGGTTTCAAAGAGGATGACATTCTGAGGTGTCTTTAAGTCGCACTGGCTGTGGGGGATCGACCCAAGAGCATATTTATATCCAATATTGCGTAAGACGGAGGAGTCTAACTTTGAGGATATTTTCATTTGCATATTTATGTCACAGATATTCATGCATCTTTATCATTATGCCAAGTCTGGCATTCAGCATATTTATATCTGATATCGCGTGAGACGGAGGAGTCTGACATTGAGGATGTATTTGTTTCCTTATTATTATGCCGAGCCTGGCATATTTATATCCATTATCGCATGAGACGGAGCAGTCTAATGTTGAGGATATTATTATTATGCCAAGTCTGACATTCAGTATATTTATATTCGATATCGCGTGAGATGGAGGAGTCTAACATTGAGGATGTATTTGCTTTCCTATTATTATTCCAAGCCTGGCACATTTATATCCGATATCATGTGAGATTGATGAGTCTGACGTTGAGGATATTATTATTATCATGCCAAGTCTGGCATCCATTATATTCATATCCGATATTGCTTAAGACGATGGAGTCTGACGTCGAGGATATTTATGCACCCTTATTAGAGATGACGAAGTCTCGCTCTGAAATATGCTTATACATACAAGAGCATCGAGCGCCAGAAGATGCAGCTCTATTTGATCGTGTGGCAAAGGCCTTGTCACCCCGATAATCAAATACTATTTACCATCAAAATCGAAAGCATATAGTCCGAGGGATGTCTGTAAGATGCCATCCTAATCAGACGATGAACCAAATTTCCCCAAGTTTGAAGTCCAAAGGTCGTCTATAAGTCACAGCGATATCTGAAATCAGATAGTGTGCAAGATTGCCCAAAACATGACAGACTAAGAGTTATATGTAAGACGCAGTGATATCTGAAATCGAATAGTGTGCAAGATCACCTGAATATTGAAAGTTCAAGGGTAATGCACAAGTTGCAATAATATCTGCAATTGGATAAAGTGCAAGACTACCAAAAAATTGACAGTCCAAAGGTTATCTATAAGCCGCGACATATCCACGTTGATATTGTGCAGGACTACCCAAAGGATATCAATTCAAGGGAAATTTGTAGGTCGCGTTACATCCAAGATTGGATAAAAGTGCAGGATTACCCTAAAAATTGGCAATTCGAAGGACGTCTATAAGCCGCCTCTATCCAAAGTCGGATGATGTGCAAGATCACTCGAAAGCTGGCAGGCTAAAGGCATCTGTAAGCTTCCTTTATCCAAAGTTGGATGATGTGCTAGATTATCCAAAGCCTGACAATTCAGGAAATATCTGTTAGTCATGTCGATATGGATGATGTGCAAGATTTACCCTAAAGGCATATGCAATAACAGCCAGAAGTCTATCATATTCAAGAGAACATCACAAACGGTTGAAAGGACCATCATATCAAACGGCCATGAAAGTCGTCATACTCAAAATAGCCACGAAGGCTATCATGTTCAAGAGAATGCCACAAACAATTGCAAGGACCATCACATCAAATGGTCACGAAGGTCGTCATATTCGAAAATCGCCACAAAGGCAATCCTAACTAATAACTATGAAGGCTATCATATTCTCATCATAGAAGTCACTATTTCCTAAAGCACAAAGAGGAAAGGACGACATCTCCTTCAAGATACAACAGATGCGACAATGAGGTACAAAGCCATCTCTTCTTACTAAGCTACTTTACTACTAACAGTTTTGTTTCAAAATATTACCGAGAACATCCAAAAGGATGAAAATCTTGAACCAGAACAACAGGTACAAAGCACATCAAAAAGATGTCACAACCTAAAATTTGGACATAATCCAAGGATGAGGTATGGCCAAGAAACTACCTCTCCAAATGGAATTATGTTACTACTAACAATTTTGTTTTGAGATATTGTCGAGATCATCCGAGAAGGATGAAATTCTCGAAGCAAAACCACAGGTGCGGACTACATCAAAAAGGATGCATCACAACGTGGAACTTATTCTTAGCAGCGAACTGGGACATAGTCCAAAGAGGGACCAAACTCTTTGGACACGATATGGAAGCAATATTCCCCTATTAGAAGTCATGTAGGTATTTCCTATCTTTGGGGTCTTAGTTTTGCATCCAGGGCATTTTCTGAACTCACGCTGGAAGCAATATTCCTTTCTTTCAAATCTGGGTGACGATACACCTCGAGATTTGGAAATTATGTCTAGGTAAAATCTTATTTATGGGTTTGAAGCATGTCATATTCATAGTTGTGAGGTTACAAGCCTCTTTTCCATAGCTCAAATCCATTTGTCACTCATCCCGAGCCAAAGGTTGTCTTGACATAAAGATTACCTTTTCCACCGATTGAGTCGAACTACAAGCAGCCTGATTCCCTGAGTCTTGGGATATATAGGCAGGCTCTATGTTGAAAACTCGGTTTCATTCCTAACCCCCCCCCCCCAATCCTCTTACTCCACAACTTTTCGGTCTCTTTGTACTCGGAAACCAGGATAGTTTGGAATTCTTTTAAGATTGTGCATAAAATCAAGCACCGTGAACTACAAGTGGACTGAATTCTCATATAGCCAAAGATATGTAGGAAACTCGATACTGGATTTTGTCCATGATTTCTTGAAATTCGTGCTAGAACCAACCACTTCTTGAAGACGAATCTGTGGTCGGATAAAATTGGAAACGTCAATTCCCTTTGCCCAGGGTTCATTACACTCACCCTACCCAAAGGGAGGGGAAGTTGTTGACACCCAATTTTTACCCTCCACATTACGAATTAATCTTGAGCCTTTTTCAAACTTTAAATAATTTTTGAAATAATTGTTTCGTAAAAGGATAAAATATTTTCAAATCAGCTTTATGATAGTTCTGAGTAACAATTTATATTTTTCATATTTAATTATGTGAAATTTATATAAGTTTACTTAAAGAACTATCTTAGAGCTTAATTTCATGAAAAAGTCCTTTTAAAAAGATAAACGTTTATTTTTTCTCTAAATTAATTCAAAATGAGTGATTAATTTCATAAGTTAATTTCATAAAAAAAATTTAAAAAAGAGGTAATTATGTGTTAAATACAATAATTATTTCGAATTGTTTAAACTTAAAGAATCTCAATTGATTAACCTTGATCAATTCATCTTTATTTCAATTCTAGCCGATCCCTCTAAATCATTTAAACCTTAGCCGAATTCATAAACTATTCTCAATTTGGCTATCTCCTAAACTTAAAGTGGCCACATTTGCATTATTTAAACACCCTTCATCACCTTTTGTTTCAGAAAAATAATTTGGGCCAAACAACATTTCAACCCGCTGGCCCACTCTCTCTTTTCCTTTTGTTTTGCCTGACCCGGACCAACCCTAGTTCAATACCTCACCCCTTATACTCCTCTTCTCTCACTCATCTCTCTAACATAGACCAAACGCCACCTTATACCTCTCTCTCTCTTCGTCTCTTTCACAGACGATGACAACAGTGAAACCCAGTACTCTCTGTCAACTACAACAGCTCCAACAGCTCCAAAATGACACCCAACATTCACAAAATCCATCCAAATCCTAGACGCCGTCTAGTTCTTGAGCTGTCAATACCAAAAGCTTCTGGAAGCTCCTAGAAATCGAAAGATGGCACCTCAGCATTTCATCCCTAAATTCGTGGCAGATACCCCTCAAAATCAGTGGATGCTAATCGATTTTGTACTAGACGTGTACATACGTGTCTCAATCAAGAGGGTTCTTGTTTTTGAATTTCAATTACCCCAAGTCTTTATCCAAATTTCTACTCATTTTCCCCTCTCAATTTCCATCCGTTACAGCCCTAATTTCCCCCTATATAAATCCCTCACTCTCCATTGTGAAGGGGTGAGTTCTTGGGTAGCAAAAATCTTGGAGAGTCTTTTCTCTGATTTTTGGGGAAACCTAAGGATTCAAGCTGAAAGGAAGGTGAGAAACACTATTGTTCTTTGAAATTTCCTGGGTTTGTTTATGGTATCTTGAAAAGGATAGCTTGAACTCGTCAGAAAGTCACTCAAATTTTAGCTCGTGGTCTCGTTCGCTCGCCGGAAAGAGGTAATATTCTTCTTCCCATCTTATTTTCCTGTAATTTTTTTTAATTTAGTAGATTTGCTTGTGTGTTTGGGTTCTACATTTCAAGTTCAATAAATACATATTTTTCAGTTTGTTGCTTCTTATTCATTTTCTTTTGATTCCTAAAAAATCATATAGTTATAAGTCAAGATAGCATTTTTTCTGGTTCTGTAAAAGATTCACGGTCTGAAAAGTTCGAAGCTTTCTCTTGTTTGGAATTAATTTTTGTTGTAATCTCCTATCCGCCTCGCCTTGCTTATAGTATGGACTTAAATTCTTTGTTTTGAGTATGATTGGGAACAATCTGTTATTTGAGCCAAATGTAGGCTTTTGATGGCCGTTTGTTTTTTACATATATAAAAAATTTCTTTGAAATTGGTTTTCGTGACTATGTATTGACTTAATCCACTCAGTTTTGGCATGATCCCATGGAATCATGTATTCACTCTTCTCTGTATAAGCATTTGAATTTCTCAAATTAGATGATCAGAACCTAGCTTGTGGATATCTTATCAAATCTATTGGGATAATGGCTTCATTTTCCCCTCTCTTGCCTAAAATATCTGAGACTTGCGTCTGTTCTGTTCAAAGTGAGGTTTAGACTACGGATTTTGCATATTTTTAACAAAGTATGAACTTTTAAAAGATGTTTTGTTATGCCTCTAGGAGTAGAAATACTTTAGGATTTCTCGATTTGGTGTATCTTCCTCGAATTGTATGTGTCTGCGAGTCTTGTTATTTCAATAGATTAAACCTCTCGATTGACTATTTAAATTGATGTCTTCCAGTTCAAGTATTTGTGATCAGCATCTAGGAATATTATAGTCTAATATCCCGCCCCTTTTCTTTTAAAATCAATTAGTACCTATGCGTGATCGCTATCGTATCATGCCTTTACGATTTGATGATCTCATTATTGTGATGATGTCTTCTCCTAAGTGGGACTTGAAAATTTGTTTTCCCTTATAGTATAAAAGATCATTTTGGTTTAAAAAGCCATACTTGTTAGAATAAGAGGGATTTAGCTAGCATGTTTTTCCTACCTTCGTCATCATCCAGATTTTAAGTAGAATTCAGTGTGATTCCTTGGACATTTCGTGATTAGTGTGTTCTTGATCAATTGGTTGTATAAGGTTCAATTGGTTTAAGATTTTCTTTGTCAATCTATGTATTTCTTTTCTTTCTCTTTAAAATTTTCTTTAATATCATTAATGTTTTAACTAATCCGTATATTTTTTCTTTTTGGAACATCTCCTGTCCGAGTTCATTTTGGGACTCTATCCTTGCATTTCTTTACTGAGTTGATGCTGAACGACACCTTGTCGAGTCATCCTCATCAACAGTAGAATATGGGCAATATACCAGGAAGAGGAAAATAGGCAAAATGAGAAGAAACTCAGATGTTGCAGTAGCGATGTGTATTTTAGAAGGGGTGGAATATATGGGGGAAAAGCCCATGTGCACAGATGAAGCAAATTGGGTCCAAAGCCCAAAACTTGGATTGTAGGACAGGTTGGACCAAAGTCCAAATTGAGGTTGAGCCAAAGGCTTAAATCTCTTCTTTCCCTTTAAACTCTTTATTCTAGTTTAGGTAGAATTATATTGTATTAATTTGCACTCTAACTTCTAATTTAGTTGGATTTTCCCCTAAAGAGTACCTTTCATATTTTTAAGCTTTTCTTTACCATTAGCATCACTAATGCAACCTCGGTTTTTTTTTCTTTTAAATTTTCTTTTCACAAGTATGTTTCTTTGAAAAAATGAACTCACTCACTCTTCCGAAATTTGTTATCAAAGTGCAAATTTTACTTGTCCTCAAGTTAAGATACTTGGTATATTTCCATGTTTTCAAAAATAAAGACCTTTTCAAAGTTAGTCAAATAGGTTATTTTCAAACAAGTCCGGATAACCGCGATTTAGCGGATGTTTCGAATGCCTTTAAACCCTTCTCGAAACATTAATTTGACCTCTTACCCTTAGTCTCTTAAATTTTTAAAGTTATATCTGTTTTGACTTTAAAGATTTTTATAAGTTTTTCTTGGTTATTACTTTCATAAAAACTAAGTGGCGACTCTTGCTCTTAATTGAAAATGTTTTGAAACTTTAACTAGATTTTTTCGAAATGATTTTCAATACAAGTCATTTTTCCCTTAAAAAACTTTGAACCCAGGGTTTCCCCCTGAGAGGATGTATGTGCTGCCTCAGAAGGTCTCTCTCCGATATTTCCCAAAAGCTGAATAAGTCAACCTTGAATATCTAAAGACTGAGTTGGGGCTGAAGCTGGCACAAAAACTGGTATTGGAGGTAGTGGCACCTAGGTTGTCCCTGGGTCCACATGTTGCGGCATAGGATAAAACTTCGGCTTATGATAATACTCGGGATCTCTCTCAACCCTAGTAGCTCTAGCAGGTGCTGCTGCTCGAGCGCGTCCTCAACCCCTAGCTATACAACCTCCCTGGCCCCTAGCTAGAGTCGGAGGCTTATTTTTGCCCAATGCCGACGATCTCATACGAGCCATCTGCGGAAGAGTGAACTAGAATAAGTGAGATTTCTAGAAACTTTCGAGGATCCTATGCATGAGAGAGAAACAAGAAAAGTCCATTTTTCCTAAGATGTCACTATAGCCTCCCAAAGATTGAGTACGGACGCCTCCGCCCCGATCCGCAGGCCACTACTAGACATTGGCTCCTATATCGATGATACCGATGAACCTAGGCTTTGATACCTAGCTGCCACGACCTAATTTCTCGGTCATGATGGCACTTGCAACCCCCCAGCAGGTGAACCAATCCTCGTAGCCCAGAATGGTCAGTAATGGGCTACTATCTAATAATTTAAGTGGAAGAACAGTTTAATAGGTGGAAGCAAGGGAACAAGATGAAGAAAATATATAACAGGAATATATACATACATATGCGGAAGCTAAACCAAACCAAAAACCTGGTATCATAGTATAGAGTCGGATCTACATATGAGAAGTATGAATGGGTCCAAAATAATATACATATACACAAATGTCTCCGAGTTGTAATAGAGTACATAAAGCAAAAAATTAACTAAAAGCTAGCTCCGATCGCCAAGAGCTCACCCTCAGTCCAGGACGATCCAAAATCTCCAAGCACGAGTCTCCCATGAGCTAGTGGTGATTGCTCACACTAGGATCTGCACCAGAAGATGCAGAATATACTATGAGCACCAAATGTGAAGCATAAGGTACCCAATAGGTATCATAGCCCGACTGGGAATATATAAGATAAAAGCGTAGTAACAGACAGAATAGAAATAAGTAGTCATGGAAATCTACAAAAAGAGGAACTAGCGTAGAGGGAAGACAACAGAAACAACATACAAGGCTAGAAAGTAGAATATATACACAACAGGCACAGGTGAAAGTAGGAAAATGATGCACCTGGGGTCCTTGCAAAAATAGTATATACATAACAAGTTTCAGAAGTGGACGGTATACCAGTAATCTCAAGTACAAGGGAAAGGGAGGAGAAGAATAAAAATAGGCATGCTTGGAAAACAAGAATTAATAACCAAGCTAATCATACCAATCTTGAGTCAAAAACTAACAACCTCGCAGTATCTAATCTCAAACATATAACCATGACAGGGTGCAGCATTGCATTAAGGTAACAAAGAGTCTACCTGTAGCCCTTCGGTCGCCCATACAATCGAGGATCGCAATCAAGTGAAAACAAACCCTCCAGCATCCCATACTACTGGAGCGTACAATCAATAAACAGCAAACAAGGGTGGTACCTCACACAGATGAATGATATGATAGGCCATGCTAAGTCAAGAGTGATAGTAGTACCGTATTTTACCCGCTTTCGATGTCTTATAAGGCGTAGAAGATGGGATCCATGGAACGTCACACCCGTATACCCCTACAACATAGTATACCCCTCTTCCCTCCCCCCTGCGGCACTCGCAGCACATAGACCCTGGTCCAGAACAGCAAGGTCTATGGAGGCCCCCGAACCACAAAGTAGATACCCTGTAATCTCAAAAATCCCCAAGTATAGCTGCCCGAAGAGTATCCAGGTCTAAAACAGTAAGTCAAAAGTCCTAGCGCACGGACCTGCTGAGCCTAGCATCACCCTAGATGTTGCAGTAAAACAAGTCTAGCCCTCATCCCTGCCAGGTCTAGTAATGATAGAAATAGTGATAAAACCTTCTTTTTATTTCCTCTTATCCCTTGAAGATCCATTAAGATGGTACGCAACTATTTCATAATCAATTTTACTGAAAATGGGCCCCACAGGCCATGCAAGGTTAAGAAATCATCAATAGAAGGACCGAAGCCAAAACTGTAGTAAATCATAAAGAAAATCCTTTTATATGCATGATGAGTGGTGTACACAATCACAACAATGTCCCCCGGCCCACAATCAACCTATCGGCCCTGCATAGGCTCCAATCGCTCTACAGCATACATAACTAGCCTAAAATTGTGATAACAATGTCCGGGACTAATGGACACCCCCGAATAACTCACCATCTATGTTCCAGACTCAAAACAGGGTCATACAGGACCACAAGGGTGATAGTATCAAGCTATGAGGAATACTATACACAACATAAGAAAGAATGGTACAGACTGGGAAAAATGATCAATGGTCTGTGGTGCCAAGCTAATAACCCAACCCAAAGAGGTCAATTAGTATAATTTTGTATGATATATGCTAAGTCTAGGGAGTTTAGACCATAACCTACCTGTCGTCCGATGACAAGCTGCTGGGATAATGATATCCAAGGCCGAATCGCTCCGAGAAATCCCGAATGATGATCAAACTATCAAAAATATAAGTAATACATTAAAACGAGTCTAACGATACCCATAATGCTATAATTGTAGTCGGGTCAAAATTCGGGTCAAAATGGGCTCGCGGGGCCTATAACCCAAAACTAAAAATGTAAAGAAGCACGATGACCACAATGATGCCAAGATGACATGCTCCAAAAATGAGCAATTTTGGCCAAGGGAAAAGCTCCAAAACAGCCCGCTCAAGAGAGGATTTAAAGAAGGAATTTTAAGAACAAAAATTGGAATTTGAGCAAGGAAACTTGCCAAAACGGGAGCAACACTCCAAGGAAACAAAATCACAGAGTTTATGGGACATGCAACTCCAAGTAGGCAGATTCTTCAAGAGAAAACCAAGCTTTTAGAATTACAACCATGGAGGTTCAATAATGGAGGAAAAAGAGAAGTATTGGGGAAGAAGACTTACCAAATAAATTAAGGGATCATGATTTTCTCTTCAATATAATGAAATTCCAAGTCTGGGAGCTGTTTAAAGCAACTTGGTGGAGAGGAAAATGAGTTTTGGACTTGGAATAATGAAGGCGCAAAGCTGGAAAATCAAAATGTCAAGAGATATATAGCTCATGGCCGCTGGTCAGCGCAATCACGCTAAACCAGTGCCATCGCGCTAAGGGAGGGCAGGCGCCAAGGCGCGATCGCATGCAAAGGGGAGCTACCAACGCTGGAAGGAAGGCGCTGGCCTAGGCACCATCGCCGCTGTCCTGGCACCATCGCACACAAGGGTCGACCTCAGGCTAGTGCGATCGCGCTGCCTGGGCGCTGTTGGAGCAGAAGGCTAGCAACTTCACTAAAACCAGCTGCATTATGAATTTCCACGGGGTGTTCCTGACACGATCGGAACCTGATATTCAAAAACCAATAATTCTAATAGAGTGGAAATGACATTACGGACTCAATGAAAACAACGAAACTTCCCTACGAGGTTATTTCAGGGAAATGTTAACACCAAGTCAATGCTAACTAAAACTAACTAACTAGCCAAAATGATCCTAGCTCACTCGGAACCCAAACCAACCACCTACCTAACCCAAACTCAATATTCTGGAGCTGATGGAATTGTCGGATTTCAAATCTGATGCTCCAATCTTTGAAAGTTGACCAAAGTTACACTTTCAACTCTAAATGGCCTGAAAACAGAAAAAGCAATAGAAAACCCCCACCAGAAGTTCTCAGGCCTCGATTAAAGGTCGAACTAGACCAAACTCAATGCTCCAGAGGTAATGGAGCTGTCAGAATTCGATTTTGAGCATGTCAGCTAAGAATATTGACTAAAGTCAATGATATTCTAAGTTAAAGCTCTAAAATAGGCAAACGGCCAATACTACCAAACGAACGACCAGGACACCGAACTACCGATCCCAACAAGCCATAAATGACTTGGGGCCTCTACAGGGAAGCTCTAATAGTACAATAAATGCACAAATACAAAGATGATTGGAAGGTTCATCACAATATGCACTACTAAAAAGACTTTTGTCCTCGAAAGTTATGAAAAAAGGAGTACCTGAAGGCTCGAACATTTGTAGGTACTGGGCATGCAACTCACTCTCGGTCTCCCAAGTAGACTCCTTGACTGGACAATGCCTCCACTGAACTTTCACAACTAGAATCTCCCTAGATCTCAATCTCCTAATATATCTGGCCAGTATAGCAATCGGATCCTCAACAAAGGATAAACTCTCATCTAATTGTATCGAATCCCACACAACACATGAGAATCATCTGGAACGTACTGACGCAACATCAAGACATGGAAAATGGGATGCACAGCTGAAAATATCGGAGGCAAGGCTAACATAAAGGCAACACTACCAACCCTTTATAGAATCTCAAATGGCCCAATGAACCTTGGGCCAAACTTGCTCCGCCGACCAAATCTCATTACGCCCTTTACAGGCGATACTCGAAGAAATACCAAGTCACTAATACTGAACTCTAAGGCACGAAGTCTACGATCAGCGTAGCTCTTCTGCCTACTTTGGGCTGCTCTGAGTCTATCCTGATTCAAATGAACTCGGTCTAAGAAATCTCTAAGAAAATTTGTACTCTGTGGTCTGGACTTTAAACCATTAAACCAACCAATCAGCGGTCTGTAATGCCTACCATACAAAGCCTCAAAATATGCCATGCAGATGCTCGAATGAAAGCTATTATAATAAGCAAACTTGGCCAAAGGCGCAAACTGATCCTATGAACCTCCAAAGTCAAGAACACAAGCCTGAAACATGTCCTTCAGGACCTGAATAGTCCTCCAATACTAAGTTGGACCTCTGTACCCAAATCTTGCTGAATAGCACTCCAAAACTGAGATGTGAACTGAGTACCGCGGTCTAAAATGATAGTATCTGGGACCCCATGCAATCGAACAATCTCACGAAGGTAGATCTCAGCTAGCCTTTCCGCACCATAAAAATTCTGAACTGGCAAGAAATATGCCAGCTTAGTCAGCCTATCAACAATCACCCAGATAGAATCAAAACCCCTAGAAGTATAAGGAAAACCAACCATGAAATCCATAGTAATCCCTTCCCACTTCCATTCGGGAATGGGAAGTTGTTGCATCAAGCCACCAAACCTCATGTGCTTGAACTTAACCTACTGACACCACCAATTAGATGAGGTGCGCAGAGTGGTAGAAGTGGTTCTCAGGGTGCTAGGAGTGGAGCCTAGGTGGCTCATGGTAGTAGTTGTGGATTTTCTTAGTCTAAGGGTAGACATGGATAGTGTGATGCATTCTTAGGTAGACCAGAGGCAGAGGCCTCTGATGCAGTTATTATAGGTATCATCCCTGTTTGCCATCAACCTGCTTCAGTATTATTTGATCCTAGTTCTACTTTCTCTTATGTGCTTGCATATTTTACATCGGGTCTTGATATGATGTATGAGCCTCTTGTTGCACCTATACATGTTGCTACTCTGGTAGGTGATTCTTTGATGGTAGATTGGGTGTATCGATCTTGCATTGTGACTCTTTTGGGGTATGATGCTTGGCTGGATTTGATTATTCTTGATATGGTAGAGTTTGATGTGATTTGAAGAATGGATTGACTTTCTTTGTATCATGATATTGTGTATTGTAGTGCCAAGACAGTTACATATCTTAGGCGTATTTATACACCTAAGTGTCCTTATCTACACACATTTAGCTTAGTTTTAAGGATAACTTGATGTACTATTGAGGTATGTAGTGTGTAAAGGGTGTAATTTGTGGCTAACATACATGTATATAGTGTTTAGGGTGCATTTGGAACAATTCATGAAGCAAAACGATCAAATAGAGTTTAAACGAGGAAACTAGTGTTGCTAGCTTGAGCTATGCTTATTCTAGGGTACTTTGATGAAATTTATTGTGTTATATGGACTTATGTGTGTTGTGATCTGTTGTAGGAGACCTTTGGAGGAACTATCGAAGCTAATTGATTCCTACAAACAATCTACAAGCCATTGGAACGCAAAGCAAGGTGGAAAGAGTTTGTGGAAGCAAAAATGGACAGCCAAGAAACAACCTCCTTGCCACGGAGGCTAAGCCCCATTTTATGGGGGTGGAACGGAGGTAATCCACCAGAAAAATGGCCAAAAACCAGTGGCCAGGCACTATGAGGGCTTTACATGGAGCTTAGACTCCACTATAGGCAGCGTGACACGGAGCTTAGGCTCCGCGATGGCCAGGGTGTCACGCTAGCTGTTCCCGTCGGGTTTTAACTTGGTTTAAGTTGGGGGCAAGGTTGTACCTGCATATTATTCTTATGGGACAGACAATGTAAGACCTAAGACACTATATAAGAAGTACTTAGCCACATCTACACACATCTTTGGAAGACAACACAAATTGGAGAGTAAAGGAGACATCAAGGAGCTCAAACTAGGGTTCTTTGTTCTTTAAATTTTCTTTCTTGTAGTTTTACTTTATGAACTCATACATGGTGATTCTTTGTAAGACTATGAGTGGATAAACACCCTCTTTCTAGGGTTGAGGCTACAACATGATTGCTTAATTATGGTTTTATAGTTGGTTCATTTGTTTTTCAAGTCATGTAATTATTCTTGCAATCTTGTTTTACTATTCTAAAGCGTCATGAACTTTTGGATAAATCTAACTCTCAAAAGGAATTGACCATAGAAGTTGAGGGACGGAATGAAGAATGTAAGGAGTGTGGATCATGTCCTTAACTATTAGATATTAATTGTGAAGGATGATTTGCGGTTAGGATAGCGATATACCTAAATGCCCCACTTGGTTAATGAAACGGGAAGATAATTTAATGCATCCAAGTTAAAGACTCACATCCCTGCTCAATGATGTAGTTGTGAGATTAATTTGGATAGATGACTTAGAGGATGACCATTCTCGGGTTATAATATCAACCTTGTAGATCAACATCATGATAAACACCAACACCGGCTATAAACCATTGTTAAGCATGATTGTGTAGTAATTGCCTCAACCCTAGATTTCTCCATATATTGTTTACAATCCGAAGTTTTATATCATCGTTAATTCTAGTATTTTAGTTATAAAACAAAGTTCAACTCTTGGTTACAAATCGCATTTGTTCAATTTCAATAGTATTAATTAAGATTAGATTGTTTACTAAGCACAAGTCCCTGTGGGATCGATATTCGGCTTGCAAGAGCTACTTTATTACTTGCACGATCACGTACACTTGCGTGTTCCCTTGGGACGCAACAAAATCCATAGTAATCCCTTCCCATATCCACTCGGGAATGGGAAGTCGCTTCATCAAGACACCAGGCCTCATGTGCTCAAACTTAACCTGTTGATAGTTCAAGAACTGAGATACAAACTCCACCACATCCCGCTTCATACCACTCCACCAGTAAAGCTATCTCAAATATCTAGAATGATGCGCCTCATAAAGTATCAACTGAATCAAATCTCCAACCCTCGGAACACAAAGATAGTTGTCGAACCTCAGAACCCAAAGTAGCCCGGCTGGCCTCACCCCGAACTACCTGATCACGAAGGTCACACAAACTCTGATCCTCAAATTTTTGGCTCTGAATTTATTCAACTAGAGTAGAACGAACCTCAATACTGGCAAGAATTCTACTAGGATCCGACAAGTCAACCCTAACCAAATGGTTAGCCAAGTACTGGATGTCCAAGGCCAACAGTCTCTCAAAAACTAAAAGTGAAGCTAGGCTGCCCATACTCATCGCCTTCCGACTCAAGGCATCCACTACCATGTTTGCCTTTCCCGGATGGTATAGAATAGTGAAACCATAGTCCATCAGTAACTTAATCCATCTCCTCTATCTCAAATTTAGCTCTCTCTGACTCATAATGTATTGAAGACTATGGTGATCGGTGAATATCTCACAATGAACTCCATATAAGTAGTGCCTCCATATCTTGAGCGTGAAGACTACCACCGCCAACTCTAAGTCATGAGTTGGGTAGTTGCGCTCATGAACCTTTAGCTACCTCG
Organism: Jaltomata sinuosa; assembly: GCA_003996215.1. Taxonomy (NCBI): domain Eukaryota; kingdom Viridiplantae; phylum Streptophyta; class Magnoliopsida; order Solanales; family Solanaceae; genus Jaltomata; species Jaltomata sinuosa. The sequence continues at coordinate 231,500 of QJPP01002988.1, read as the reverse complement.
ACGCATAAGCTATCACTCTACCCTATTAAATCATCATACAACCAAGACCAATCCCTGAAGCATCACAATACATGTAGAAACTCTAACCCTCGACCGGAAAAGTCAATACAGGGGTTGAAGTCAACAAGGCCTTAAGCCTCTGGAAGCTGTCCTCGCACTGATCCGACTACTGAAATTGAACATCCTTCCTAGTCACCATAGTCAAGGGTGCTTCTATAGAAGAAAATCCCTCAATGAACCGCCTGTAGTACCCGGCTAACCCAACAAAGCTGCAAACCTCGGTAGGAGTAGTAGGTCTAGGACAATCACGAACCGCCAAAATCTTAATTGGATCAACTCTAATCCCATCTTATGACACCACGTTCCCAAGGAATGCAATCGACTCAAGCCAAAACTCACACTTTGAGAACTTGGCATAAAGCTGATGATCTCTCAAAGTCTAAAGTACAGTCCTCAAGTGTTGCTCATGAACATATCTACTCCTCGAGTATATCAGAATGTCATCAATGAAGACTATCATGAACATATCCAAGTATAGGCTAAGCATCTTATGCATCAAGTCCATGAAAGTTGCGGGGGCATTAGTCAATCCAAAAGACATCACCAGGAACTCATAATAGCCATAACGTGTCTTGAATGTTGTCTTAGGGATGTCCTATGCCCTAATCCTCAACTGATGGTAGCCAGACCTCAAATAAATCTATGAAAACACAACTAATCCCTGAAGTTGATCAAACAAGTCATCAATCCTCGGTACCGTATATCTATTCTTTATTGTCACCTTATTCAACTGTCGATAATCAATACATATCCACATTGACCCATCCTTTTTCTTAACAAAGAGAATAGGAGCACCCCAAGAATACAGACTCAGCCTAATGAACCTCTTCGCTAACAAATCCTGGATCTTCTCCTTAAGCTCTCTCAACTCAATAGGAGTCATACGGTAAGGAGGAATGGAGATGGGCCTTGTGCCCGGCTCTAACTCAATGGAGAAATCAACATCTCTCTCAGATGGAAGGCCTGGCAGGTTGGTATGAAACACATCTAGGAAGTCTCTAACCATAGGAACAGACTCAGGAGATGAAGGGTCAATACTAGCATCTCAGACATATGCTAGATAAGATAAACACCCGCGGGAAATCAACTTCCTAGCTCGAAGACAAGAGATGATCCCAGATGGTGCAAGGCTGGAAGAACCTTGCCACACAACCGGGGATATACCGGGCACGGCTATAGTAACGGTCTTGGCATAACAATCCAAAACCATGCTGTGAGGGGATAACCAATCCATGCCCAGTATCACATCGAAATATAACATATCAAATATCATCAAATCACCCCAAGTCTCCAAATCACCAATAGATATCAAACAATATCTCATAATCTGATCCACTACTAAAGAATCTCCTACTGGGATTGAAACAGAAATAGGCACAGATAATGGATTACTAGCCAACCCCAAACAAGGCAGAGAGTAGGCAAATACATATGAACAAGTGGATCTAGGATCAAATAAAGCATAAGCGGGCTTACGACATACAAAAATTATACCTGTAATCACAGCATATGAGGCCTCTACCTCCGATCTCCTAGGGACAGCATAGAACTGACGATGACCTCCACCTGACCGACTGCCATCTCTACCACCTGGCCTGCCTCGTGGGCCACCACTTCTACCCTGACTACCACCTCCTCAAGCTGATAGATGAATGGATCGAATAGTCTAAGACGCAGAGTGGCTGGCTGCACTGTACCCCGTTGGGGGCAATCTCTAGAAAAATGACCATTAACTCCACACATAGCAGGATGTGCCCTGCTGATAAGTGGTGGATTTAACACTTATTTATATCTCTTTTCTTATGCTTTTGCATCTTCAAATGATGATATGAGATCACTTATGGCATGTTTTGGTTATATTTTAGGTGATTTGTGTTTCTGTGCAAGGTTGGAACAAGTAGAGCAAAAAGGGACAAAAGTTAGAGCAAAAAGGAACTTAATCCACTGAAGTACCAGGTTATCCGCCCCCGCGGCCTAAAAGCCGCACCTGCGCTATCGCAGAAGCAGTCCCAAGGGTGCACCTGTGACCCCTGTGCTAACAGACCATAGGCGCACCTGCGCCACATAGGCCGCCACAGCGATAGCGCATCTGCGCTAGAGTTGCCACCCCTGCAGCCATGCACCTGCAGCTATAATTCTGTAGGTGCGGCTTCCAAATACTAGTCAAGGTCAAAGTGGTCATTTCACATCCGAAAAAACCCCAATTCACATAAAAACACTTTCAAGCCATCTTGAAACAGATCTTTGGCTATTTTCACAACTTTTGAGCAAGCTTGGGAGCAAGGTTCATCAATCAACACCATTGGAGTGAAGATTTGGAGGAATTTATTGTAAAATCTTTAGTTTCCATTCTTCAACTCTTGTTATTAATTGTTATTTTGTTGGTGTATTGTTGACTTGAGATTTTGGGTTTGTATTAGATATAATAATTGTTGGGTTATTGAATTCATATATAGATTTTGTTCTTGTTTGATTATTTGGGGTCTATTGAATCCTCCATGCTTGAATTTATAGTCAATGGTTGCAAACATTGACTTAGCTTTGTAATTTGGGTTTTTGCTTGGGAGAGAATTTCCCTAAATTCCTTGGAAGGTTTGATATTGGGTATTTGGGAATCCATCTAGATTGGAGGCTAGACATAGCTCCAATCGCAGGAATCTCCCATTTAAGGGTCCGAGCTAGAAATAGGACGACCTCCCCAAGTTAATTGGTTTCTTGTTTATCATACCGATGACGTTCTAACCAAAATCATTCGAAAATATGGATGTTGATTGAGAGATAGCATTCCATACCTATGACCAAGACTACCCAAGTGTTAATCGGGTGCAAATCTTGTGAATTGAATTCCCACTCCCAATTCTCCCTTGTTATCCTTGCTTGGTGAAAGCAAGGTGAAAGCCATTGATCACTCTATCTTTAATTTGGTTTTCTTTATCTTTAAGTTTTAGTCTAGAACACCCCTTTTTAGATATATTTTCCCTTTTAGTTATTTGAATTTCAATAAGTTGCTTAGATTCTTTATTAGCTCGATCGCGATGACATTGTTCCCTTGGGTATGACCCCGACACTCATTGGGAATTATAAATTTTGTTTTGACTACGCGATCATCATGACCTCCTAATTGGAGAGCACGATTTGAGCATTATCAAAAATGGCGTCGTTGCCGGAGAACAATTTGGCGTATTGAGTTAGTTTAAAATTTGAGTTTACTTACTCTAGTTTAATTTTGTGAATAATTGTTTTTCTTTTTATTTAGTTTTAGTTTGTTGATGGAATCATGGCTTATTTGAATTTTAGAAATGGTGATGGTTGCATTCCAATTTATATTCTCGACTATTATGTTTATTATGGAGGACCCCACCTCGGACAAAGGTGTAGAATTTGCCCTAGGAGAGGAAGATATTCTCCCTCTTGTTCCTATGATAGGAGCAATTGCTATTTATGTGGTGGTCATGACGGATATTGGACCGATTGCCCCAATGACGATCATCCCCTTCCCCCTTCTTGTGCTAATAATGTTGCTAGTGGTGCTTGTGACCTTGACAGGGACCATGAATTCGCAAGCAAAGAAGGCATATACGATAAGCTCCAAACCCTCTTGGCATCATTAGAAACCTAAGAGAAGGATGTGCAATCCATAAAGCAATGTTTTGTGGATGCAAGGGCAAAAGAAGAGGAAAACACAAGGGAAGATCATGAATTGAAGGTGGTGTTGCAACCAACTACACCAAGTGGGGGTCATGATGTCATAACATCTCTAAGTGAGGATGTTATGAATGAGGCGAACTTGAAGGTAGAGACGCCCAAATCCCACTTCAACCTTTGTTTGACCTTAAGTTTGATTCGATGGAAGAAAGTCAAAGTAATTAAGCTTTTGGAAGCCTTGGAAAGAGGGTGGATGAAGGTCTATCCGGTTGTGAGTTTGTCGTGGAACGAAGTCAAAGCGTCCTTCCTCATTTGAAGGACAAAAGGTGTGACATGCGGAATCAAGAGAATGGACTTCTCATGCTCAAACCTTCACCCTGGGATTGTCACCGGAAATTCGATTCATGTCTAGGTCGAAGGTTCAAATCCTCCAAATAGAGATCCAAAGGGTGAGGTAGCTTGCTTCGCGCCGCGATGTTAAATTGCACGCTTGATGGGAGGCAACCCATCATTTCAAAATTTGAAGTTTTACAATTTTTTCTTTATTAGAGTAGCATAGTTGTAGATTTTTTACTAATCCATAAAGTTTCAAGTATTTTTGAAGTTGTTTGGGCAGGTTGAGAAGTGGAGGCCTCATAAAAATCCAACCAAGGTCCAAAAAGGGTGCCAAAATGACATGCTAAATGGGGTGCAAATGCACATCTAAGTGTGCGCATCGCACGTGCAAACGCACCCCAAGACAGTAAGGCTGCCAAAAGGGTCAGAATGTGCAAAATGGGTGCATTTCACACCTCAAAATATGTCTGTTGCACATCCAAATGTACCCCAAAAAGAGTAACTCTGCCAGACATGACGAAGCATGCGAAGTTGGTGTGTTTTGCACTAGAGATTGTGTGTGTTGCATCAACCATCGCACCTCGAACCAATAAGTTGAGAAAAATTCAGTAGAGGTCTCCAGGTAAGACACACCTATGGTAGAAAGGGTCGCAGGTGCGGTGACGCAGGGGTGCTACATTTACACACAGGAGTGGCAGTGCACCTGTGGCTAAGGAAGCGCAGGTGCGCCTGTCGAGTATTATTGGTAGAAGTTAAAAGGGCACACACCCCTTCAAATAACCCATTTCTTTCCAACTGTTCCCATCACCCTCTCCTATCAATTCCTTCATATCTCACTATTTCTCCCTTAATCTCACACACTGCACTTCCCTTCTACTACTCAAAAGAATTTTTATAGGAGAAAAAGGGAAGAAGCTTTTCATTGTGCAAAGAAGAAAAAGGGGTCTCAAGGATCACATTCAATCTCCCCATAAATCCTCAAGGTATGTGTCTTATTCCATTTAGTTTTGAAGTGTGCCCTTGTAAAGGTGAATCTTTGGGTGATTAGAGTTGTGAGTATGAACAATGGTGTAAATTCATAAAGTTTTTGTTGCTGAAGAAGACGCTGCTACAGGTGCGGTCCTAAAGACGCCAGGGCAATGCCACACCTACGCTCAATAGGTAGCTGCTGCGGCAGTTAAGGGGAAGACAACTAACAACGTAGGTACGCTGGTAAGCCCGTCGATGCGCTGCCGCACCTGCGATGCAATATTCTACAGGTGTGGCTACTGGCAGATTTTTTGCAAAACAATAGTGTTGCCTCTGCATCTTCCCAATAATCAAAATGTTATTTCTTTGGCCTACATTCTTGGTTTTGAATTACTGAACACGTTCATATACTCTTTCTAACTTGATTCTACATTTTTAGGTACTTCAAGATTGAAAATGGATCACGATCTTGTTGATGATGAACCTTTGGGTGGTGAAATTGGGGAGGAAGCTGTGAAAAAACCATGAAAACCTCAAGGTTCATGTCCTGTGATTGTTAGCACTCCTACTACAAAAATCTCTTTGATAAGAAGATTAAGCCAGAGAGGGGGATAGATGAACATAAATTTGGAGGCACGTCTATCAAATTTCTATGGGCATCTTTTGACCACGGGATGGACATATTTAATACCTACCCCTTGTGAGGAAAATGAGGAAAGGGTGAGGGAGTTCTATGCAAACTTAAAGTGTACGGGCTTCAACAACCCGAAACTCATCATTAGGGGGAAAGTTGTGAAATTTTGGTCGGATCAGATTAATGCACATTATGGGCTGCCCAACAATCTAGTTAAGCCTATACAGCAAAAGGATTCATATTCGGGCACTTGGATAGTGTCTAAGTTATGCCCTCAGAGAGCGACAGTGAGTTGGGCAGGCACTCTCAAGTCTATATCATCAAAGACTTTCACAGCTGAGGCGAAGATGTGGCTTGAGATCATTTGTAGCCATGTGTCACCTTTCGGGCATAAATCTGGGGTCCCTCCTCTTTGGGCTAGGATGATTGCTTGCATTCTTGACGTCATTCCTGTGAATGCCGGTCACTATATGGTTCGAGAGCTAGGGTAGTGCTTGCTTCTAGATATCTGTACCTTAAGTTTCCCTCCTTGATTACTGAGTTGTATCGGTTAGCTGGGGTTCCTGAACATCCTGGGGATAATTAGGTGGCACCTAGAGAAAGCTTACCATCCATTGAAGGTGCATGGGGAAGGAGGTGCGCTACGGAGTAAGAAGAGGAAGATTGATACAGTAGTGGAGCCGCCTTCTTCATCTCAGGGTACTCAGGCTGAGGACCATTTTGGGTTGATTACTTCACAGTTATCTTCCATCTGGGAGATCATTACTTAGATGCCCAGTAGCTCTACACAGCCAGCATTGTCATCCGATCTATTCACCAGACCAGAGATGCAGTCATACTTGGAGGCACAGAAGTAGCAGGCCAATGCCATTACCACAGTGACAGACTTAGTAGGGATGCTTGAGCAGGCCTTTGTTGATTCTGCCAAGGCTCATGTAGCTCTTCAGCGTGATTTTTAGGATGAGAAGAAAAAGAACAAGAAGAGGAACAAGGTCATGGTCAAGATGTGAAGAGGTATCAAAGCCATTTTCAAATGGGGACAGCCGAGCAATAAGATCTCGGTGTCTAGAGATGATGATAGTGAGGAGTACTTTTTCCTGTCTAAGAAAGAAAGTGAGGAGGATGATGATGATAAGGCACAGTCCTCTGCTTAGCATGTTGCAGCACAGTCCTGAGTTTGCTAGTCTGATGCAGACTCCAGGGAGCCCCACACTTTCTACTCTTGTCTTCTATTTCCTTATTTTGCATTGGGGACCATGCTTTACTTTTTAGTTGGGGGTGGTGTTTTGCCCATGTCTTTGATTGGATATTTGTTTTGTTGGATATTACGCCCTTGTTGGGTTTGTTTGTTGGATATTGCCCTCGTTGGGGTTTGTGTTGTGTGAAATTTGGTTGGATTAGTTATTTTTGGTTTTCTTTTCTTTACTTTAAAATAGTTAGTTTTGAGTGACGATTCCCAATGATAGATTGAGTGATGACATTCTTAAGGGAAAATCATTGCTTTGTGTGGTGTTGAAGCCAGGGGAAGTGTGAGTACCCGCTAGGCTAGATGAGATTGCTTGTGTGTAGAGGTGCATCATATCGATTTAGATAGATGAATTGTCTTTATGATAGATTGAGTGGCGACATTCTTAAGGGAAATTTGTCATCTTTCGAGATAAGTGTAAAATGATTCGATTGGTACTAATTGATTTAGTCTTGTATGCGAATTGAGTTATGAGCATACCCCTCCAAAAATTCTTGTGACATAGTTGGAGAGAAAAGAATGATGCTTGTGACAATGACTTTGATCTTTTTGTGACTTCTGACCAATTAGTGATTACATAGATGCAAAATGTGGCTCCATTTATCCTTGATAGGAAGAACATTGATCCATCTTGAATAATTCGCATGCCATGTGTGGTGAGTTTAGTTGAATAATTCTCGTGCTTGCTTGTGTCATCTAGAACTTGCGCGGTTAGTCATTCTAATGCTAGTCTTAACTGTGTTGGTGGGAGAAATGACCTTAGGCCTTATTTGTGATTATTGAAGCCTACTAAGCCTTTAAATCCCACCATTGCACTCAAAATTGTATCACTAGTCACCCCTCTTGAGCCTAATACCTTTTCTTTGGCAACCTCGTTACAAGCCTTGAACCATTTTGACAATGAATCCCTCTCTTGAACCCGTCCCTCCTTGAACTCCACAAGTGTGAAACTGAGGCTAAAAGCCTAAGTTGGGGGTTGACAAAAGGTACCTTGGAGGAATGCTAAGTGAGTAAATTGGTTTGTTGCTTGATATGAGTTTCCAAAAAAAGGAACAATTTGAAAAAGAAAGCAAAGTGAAAGGAAAAGAGGAAAGGAAAGAAAAGAAATGAATCCTCCAAGGTAAATGGAATAACAAAAAGTGAAGCATCATATGAATTGAGTGAAATGGTGCCTTGTATTGAATGAAAATGAAAAGAGATGGTTTTGGTTTAAAATTGAAAAAGTTGTGTAGTGTTCGAGGAGGAAGTAGTCACTATAATCCAAAATGTTATCCTACCCTTCCCCTAACCTACATTACAAGCTTAGAAAAGTTCTTTGAGATCTCCAACCGATCGCTTTTGAGCTAGTGGTGAATGAAAATAAGGGAAAGCTTATGGTTTGATACTCGTTTGTATTTGAGGTTCTTTGTGAGTGTGAGCGTTGTGAATTTGTCCCTTGTTTTATCATTGTGAATATTGTGTTTTGGGGATTTCCTTTGTTGTGAGGGAATGCAAATTTAGATAGCGGTGATGTTGTTACATCCTGAAAAGGAATCAAATGAGCATACTTAGTCCTAATGGTCATAAGTCATTTCTTAAGGATTGGTTGTTGTCACTTGGTCACATTTGTAAGTCTTTTGCAACTCTTGAAAATGTTTTTGAAAATGAGGGGATGGTTGCGTTGAGCATTCGCATGTGATTGACTAATTATTAGTACCAACCGACATCATATCTATGGTGCTTAATTTGAAAAAGTGGGTTGTAAATAGGAGAGGATGGCCCTTGTGCTTAAAGAAATTGGAATCTATGTATGGTGTGCTTGCAAATTTGCTTGAGGACAAGCAAGAACTAAAGTTAGGGGTGTTGATAAGTGTTGGATTTATCACTTATTTATATCTCTTTTCTTATGCTTTTGTGTCCTCAAATGATGATATGAGATCACTTATGGCATGTTTTGGTTATATTTCAGGTGATTTGTGTTTCTGTGGAATGTTGGAACAAGTAGAGCAAAAAGGGACAAAAGTTGGAGCGAAAAGGAACTTAATCCACTGAAGTACCAGGTCAGCCGCCCCCGCGGCCATGGAGGCGCACATGTGCTATCGCAGAAGCAGTCCCAAGGGCGCATCTGCAACCCCTGTGCCAACAGACTATAGGTGCACCTACGCCATATAGGCTGCCACAGCGATAGCACACCTGCGCTAGAGTTTCCGCACCTGCGGCCATGCACCTGCGGCTATTGCTGCCGAATTCCAGTCAAGGTCCAAGTGGTCATTTCACATCCGAAAAAACCCCAATTCATATAAAAACACTTCCAAGCCATATTGAAACAGATATTTGGCTATTTTCACAACTTTTTAGCAAGCTTGGGAGCAAGGTTCATCAACCAACACCATAGGAGTGAAGATTTAAAGGAATTTATTGTAAAATCTTTAGTTTTCATTCTTCAACTCTTGTTCTTAATTGCTATTTTATTGGTGTATTGTTGACTTGAGATTTTGAGTTTGTATTAGAGATAATACTTGTTGGGTTATTGAATTCATATATAGATTTTGTTCTTGTTTGATTATTTGGGGTCTATTGAATCCTCCATGCTTGAATTTATAGTCAATGGTTGCAAACATTGACTTAGCTTTATAATTTGGGTTTTTGCTTGGGAGAGAATTTCCCTAAATTCGGGAAGGTTTGATAGTGGGTATTTGGGAATCTATCTATATTGGAGGCTAGACATAGCTCCAATCGCAGGAATCTCCTATTTAAGGGTCTGAGCTAGAAGTAGGAAGACCTCCCCAAGTTAATTGGTTGCTCGTTTATCATAACAATGATGTTCTAACCGAAATCATTCGTAAAAGTGGATGTTGATTGAGAGATAGCATTCCACACCTATTACCAAGACTACCCAAGTGTTAATCGGGTGTAAGTCTTGTGAATTGAATTCCCACTCCCAATTATCCTTTGTTATCCTTGCTTGGTGAAAGCAAGGTGAAAGCCATTGATCACTCTATCTTTAATTTGGTTTTCTTTTCTTTTAGTTTTAGTCTAGAACCCCCCCTTTTTTAGATATCTTTTCCTTTTTGTTATTTGAACTTCAATAAGTTGTTTAGATTCTTTATTAGCTCGATCGTGACTATATTGTTCCCTTGGGTACGACCCCTACACTCGTTGGAAATTATAAATTTTGTTTTGACTATGCGATCGCCGTGACCTCCTAATTGGAGAGCACGATTTGACCGTTATCACCTGCTGCGGGAAATCTCTGGTAAAATAACCGCTGACTCCACACTCATAGATAGGCCCTGATGTCCCACCCTGCCGAGATGAACCCGCTGAACCTGTATGGCCACCTCGACCTGATGCCCCAGAAGTAGTACCTCTCGAAGACTACAATGCTGACTACTCTGACCCTACTCAAACTGAGAACCAGAAGACTAAAGTGAAGCCTGAACCGATCGACTAGTCTGACCCTGATGCTGTTATGGCTGATAACCTTGACCCCACTGGCCTGAACCTCTACCACCATATCTGGAACCACTGTATCCACCCTGATGTTGAGGCCTCTTATATCTGGCCCTGGGGTCATGGCGACGCGAATCCTCTACAGTATGGGCATAATCCACAATAGCCTGGAATGACCGACCACTAGCAGCTAATATCTCTGCAGGCTCTCTAAGCTCTCTCTGTAATCCCCAAACAAATCTACGAACCCTGTCAGACTCAGTAGGCATAATCATGCCCCCAAATGGAGCAAGCTAATGGAAACGGGTTTCGTACTCTGAGATGGTCATAGTATCCTGAGTAAGTCTTGTGAACTCCTCTCTCTGCCTCTCTATGTCGCTCTAAGGTAAGAATTTGGCCATGAAGGCCTCGTAAAACTCGAACAAAGTCAAAGAAGGCGACGATGCTGGTATGCAAGTAACTTGGGCCCTCCACCATAACTTTGTTAGGCCCTCTAGTTGATATGTAGTATAACCGTCCCCGTGAGTCTCCAACAACCCCAAATGAGACAACATCTCCTCACATGCAGTAATAAAATCATATGGGTCTTGTCCAGGAGTTCCAGCAAACCGCAGAGATGCCAATCTCAAGAATCTACCCAATGCCTTCTGCTTCGTCTCTGTCATAACTTGGAAGGGAGCAAGAGGATGTACAACTAAGAGGATCAGAATAACCTCAGCACGGGAAGCCGCAGTGGCAGGCTGCGCTCCTGAACTCAGTGCACCCAAGGCTACCCCCTGAGCAGATATATGTGTTGCCTCAGAAAGTCTCTCTCCAATCATACCCAAAAGATGAATTAGTAAACCCTGAATATCCGAAGACTTAGCTGGGGCTGAAGCTGGCACAAAAACTGGTACTGGAGTTGGTGGCACCTGGGTTATCTCTGGGTCCACATGTTGTGGTCCAGGAGTAAACTCTGGCTCATGATCATACTCGGGGCTCTATCTTAACTCTAGTATCTCTGGCAGGTGTTGCTGCTCGGGAGCGCCCTTAACCCCTAGCTCTACAACCTCTCCAGCCTCTAGCTGGAGTCGAAGGCTCATCTCCTCTCAATGCCAACGATCTTATATGATCCATCTGCGGAGATTAAACCAGAATAAATGAGATTTCCAGAAACTTTCGAGGATCTTATCCATGAGAGAGAAACAAGAAAAGTCTATTTTTCCTAAGATGTCACTATAGCCTCCCGAAGATTGAGTACAGACATCTCTGCCCCTATTCGTAGGATTCTACTAGACATTAGCTCCTATATCGATGATACTAGTGAGCCTAGGCTCTAATACCAAACTGCCATGACTCAATTTCTTGGTCATGATGGGACCTACAACCCCTCCAGTAGGAGAACCAATCCCCGTAGACCAGAACGGTCAGTAATGGGCTACTATCTAATAATTTAAGTGGAAGAACAGTTTAATAGGCAGAAGAAAGGGAACAAGATGAACAAAATGGATAACAAGAATATATACATACATATGCGGAAGCTAAACCAAACCCAAAACCTAGTATCATAGTATAGAGTCGAATCTATATATGAGAAGTACGAATGGGTTCAAAATAATATATATACACAAATGTCTCTAAGTAGTAATAGAGTACATAAAGCAAAAGATAAACTAAAAGATAGCTCCGATCACCATGAGCTCATCCTCAGTCCAAGACGGTCCAAAATCTCCAAGAATGAGTCTCCCACGAGCTAGTGGCGATGGCTCACACTAGGATCTGCACCAGAAGATGCAGAATGTAGTATGAGAACCAAATGTGAAGAATAAAGTACCCAGTAGGTATCATAGGCCGACTGGATACATATAAGATAAAAGCGTAGTAACAGACAGAATAGAAACAAGTAGTCACGAAAATCTACAAAAAGGCACACAGGAACTAGCCCAGAGAGAAGACAACAGAAACAACATACAAGGCTAGAAAGTAGAATATATACACAACAGGCACAGGTGAAAGTAGGAAAATGACGCACCTGGGGTCCTTGCAATAACAGTATATACATAACAAGTTTCAGAAGTGGACGGTATACCGGTAACCTCAAGTACAAGGGAAAGGGAGGAGAAGAATAAAAATAGGCATGCTCGAAAAACAGGAATCAATAACCAAGCTAATCATACCAATCTCGAGTCAAAAACTAACTACCTCTCAGTATCTAATCTCAAACATATGACCATGATAGGGTGCAGCATAGCAATAAGGAAATAAAGAGTCTACCTACAGTCCCCCGGCCGCCCATACATTCGAGGAACGCAATCAAGTGAAAACAAATCCTCTGGCATCCCATACTACCGGAGCGTACAATCAATAAACAACAAACAAATGTGGTACCTCATACAGATGAATGATATGATATTCCATGCTAAGTCAAGAGTGATAATAGTACCGTATGTTACCCCCTTCCGGCGTCCTATAAGGCCCAGAAGATGGGATCCATGGAAGGTCACACATGTATACCCCTACTACATCGTATACCTCCCCCCCCCCTCCATCACTCACAGTACGTAGCCCCTTGTCTGGAATGGCAAGGTCCATGGAGGCCCCCGAACAACATACTAGATGCCCCGCAATCTCAAAAATCCCTAAGTATAGCTGCCCGAAGAGTATCCAGGTCTAAAACAGTAAGTCAAAAGTCCTAGCGCACGGCCTCGCTGAGCCTAGCGTCACCTCAGACGTTGCAGTAAAACAAGTCTAGCACTCGGCACCGCCGGGTCTAGTAATAGTAGAAATAGTGATAAAATCTTCTTTTTATTTCCTCGTACCCTAAGAAGATCCGTTAAGTGGCTACCCAATCATTTCATAATCAATTTTACCAAAAATGGACCCCATTGGCCATGGAAGGCTTAAAAATCATCAATAGAAGGCCCAAAACCAAAACTGTAGTAAATCATAAAGAAAATCCTTTCATATTCATGATGAGTGGTGTACACAATCACAACAGTGGCCCCCGGCCCACAATCAACCTATCGGTCCTGAACAGGCTCCAATCGCTTTACAGCACACATAGCGAGCCTAAAATTATGATAACAATGTCCGAGACTCACGGACATCCCCGAATAACCCACCATCTATGGTCCAGAGTCAAAAAAGGGTCACACAGGATCACAAGGGTGATAATATCAAGCTACGAGGAATACTACACACAACGGAAGAAAGAACGGTACGGACAGGGACAAACGGTCACTGGTCTGTGGTGCCAAGCTAATAACCCAACCCAAGGATGTCAATTAATAAAATTTTATCCGATATATGCTAAGTCTAGGGAGTTTATACCAAAACCTACCTGTCGTCCGATGATAAGCTGTTGGGACAACGATATTTAAGCCTGAATCGCTCCGAGAAACCCCGAATGATGATCAAACTATCAAAACCATAAATAATATATTAAAATGAGTCTATCGATACCCATAATGCTACAATTGTAGTCGGGTCGAAATCTGGTCAAAAGCAGGCCTGCGGGGCCCACAATCCAAAACCAAAAATGAAATGAAGCACGATGACCACAATGATGCCAAGATGACATGCTCCAAAAATGAGCAATTTTGACCAAGGGAAAAGCTCCAAAATAGCCCGCTCAAGAGGGGATTTAAAGAAGGAATTTTAAGATCAAAAATCGGAATTTGAGCAAGGAAGCTTACCAAAATGAGAGCAACACTCCAAGGAAATGAAATCACGGAGTTTATGGGACATGCAACTCCAAAGAGGCAGATTCTTCAAGGGAAAACCAAGCTTTTAGAATTACAACCATGGAGGTTAAACAATGGAGGAAAAAGGGAAGGATTGGGGAAGAAGACTTACCAAATAAATTAAGCGAGCATGATTTTCTCTTCAATATAATGAAATTCCAAGTCTTGGAGCTGTTTAGAGCAACTTGGGGGAGAGAAAAATGAGTTTTGAACTTGGAATAATAAAGGCCAAAGCTGGAAAATTGAAATGTCAAGAGATATATAGTTGATGGCCGCTGGTCAGCGCTATCGCACTAAACCAGCGCCATCACACTAAGGGAGGGCAGGCGCCAAGGCGCGATTGCGCACAGAGGGGCACCACCGGTGTTGGTAGGAAGGCACTGGCCTAGGCGCCACCGCGCACAAGGGCCGGTCTCAGGCTAGCGCGATCGCGCTTCCTGGGCGCCGTTGGCATTGAAGGCCTGCAACTGCACTAAAACTAGATGCACTAAGAATTTCCATGGGGTATTTCGGGCATGATCGAAACCTGATATTCAAAAACCAATAATGCTAATAGAGTGGAAATGACATTCCGAACTCAACGGACATGATGAAACTTCCCTACGAGGTCATTTCAGAGAAATATTGACCCAATTCAATGCTAACTAAAACCAATCAACTAGACAAAATGAGCCTGGCTCACCCGGAACCCAAACTAATCACCTACTTAACCTAAACTCAACATTCCGGAGCTGATGGAATCATTGGATTTCGTATCTGACTCTTCGATCCTCGAAAGCTGACCAAAGTTACACTTTTAACTCCAAATGGCCTGAAAATAGAAAAAGCAACTCAAAACCCCCACCAGAAGTTCTCAGGCCTCGACTAAAGGTCCAACTAGACCACACTCAATTCTCCAGAGCTAACAGAACTGTTGGAATTTGATTCTGAGCATGTTAGCTAAGAATGTTTACTAAAGTCAACGATATTCTAAGTTAAGGCTCTAAAATAGGCAAACATCCAAAACAACCAAACGAACAACCAGGGCACTGAACTACCGGTCTTAGCAAGCCATAAATGACTTGGGGCCACTACAGGAAAGCTATAACAGTACAATAAATATGCAAATGCGAAGATGATCGAAAGGGTCATCACACAATCAAATATTTAAAAAATATTAGATGGCATAAATTAAGGCAATATGAATGATATAATAATATAATACAAACTATTAATGCTATTACCTCTTCATCAACTAATATTATAGCTCGAAAAATGCCTTTGTGCCTAGATTTTTTGTACGATATAATTAAAACCCTCCAAATGACTAACACTTTCATAACCCATTCAAATGATTGTCGTGGTATCTTTTTAATAGGTACATATTATTTTTATAATTTTATTTTTTTAGCCATTTGGGCCGATCCTGGATGGTTAGAGGGGCAAAGAGGAAATAATATAATAATATGTCATTGTGTTCTTCAAAGTTAGATTATAACTGGCATATGAAACAGTTAGTAGCTTATAGCATTTCAAAAAACACGTGCAACTTGCGTTGGCAGTAGCTTCATAAATTTAGTGACAATATTGAAATAGCTTTAAGAAGCATGAGTCGAAGTATTATCAATTTTGAGGGTGAATGAAGCTAATACCTTATTAGAAGAGGGGAAAATTAGATTTGCAGCAAATATAGAGATAGTCAAAAAATAATGAGGGAAATATAATGTATCTTGAATAATACAATGAAGAGAACATAATCGAGAACACTTTTATGCCTTGACCAGGACTATTAAAACAAAAATTTAAAAACAATAGAGAAATAACAGAATCAATATGCCATTGTTGCTAACTCTCCGTACAGATAAAGTACAAAAGAATAAGGGAAAGTGAAGCAGTAAAACTTATATAACCACATCATATATGTTTAAATGTAACAACCCTCATATCAAATTTTGTTTTTTCATAAATTTTGACTATTTTATCCATCCTCGTAGTTGTATTATAGTATTTATGATGTGTAAGAATGGTTGACACGGTTTGTGAGGTATTTGGTTGGATTTTATGTGAGTTTTTTATTTTAGAAGGCTTGGAAGTTAGAATGATTGACTTTCGTAAATATTTGGAGATTTAGACATTGTATGAGAATTTCATAAGTTCTGTTAGCTCTGGAATTTCATTTTTAGGTTAGTAGCACCTTTGGTTCAGATCCCGAGACATTTGGATAAATTTTGAGTAGTTGATTGAAAAGTTAAAAGTTTATGACTTAGAGTTGACTTTGACTAATATCTGTTAAAACCAATCTCTGTTGGTAAATTTGATGGTTCTATTGAGTCCAGAATGTCGATTTTAATCTAGTAGCATAGTTGTTTTGTGTTTACGAGATTCTTAAAGAATTTTGAGGGTTCATTAGAGAGTTTTTTTGGTTTTTCCCTCGCAGTTGGTTGCTTTCATCTGGTGCAAGACAATTCCTTCATCGCATTTTCAATGCGCTGGTTGTGATTGCGGAGAATAATTCCTTCAGCATCGCGAACGTGGAGGGTTGTTCACGATCGTGAAAAAGTGATTGTATGTGTCCTATTCGGGTTGAGTTTGGCCCCCATGAATGCGATCGGACCACTGTGAACGCGATGGGTCCGAGTTGGATTCCTTCGCGAATGCAACGAGGGTCCCACATTTGCAAAAAAGAAATTCTCTGGCAGTGATTAAAATTCTATTTTTGACTCAAAACCCCTTAACTCAATTTTTGAAGCTTTGAAACTCAATTTTGGGAGATTTAAAAGGTGATTTTCAAAAAATATTCTTTATGATTCTTACACTACTTTTATATATTTTTCAATAATTATTTCATGATTTCATCTTCAAATTTTTATTTTTCAACTTGAAAATTTAGGGTTTTCTCGATAAAGTTAAGAAATAGTATATTGATAATTTTAAGGTTGATTTTACCTCTATTTTTGATGAAATATTATATTTGAACTCCATAAGTTATGGGTAAATTATTTTTTAATAAAATTTTAGTTTTTCCCTTGGGAGCTCGAGGTTGACTTTTGGGTTGATCTTTTGAACACGGGATAGGAGTATAGCAATATGGATACCAACGGACTTGTATTTATGTGTAGAACTTATCTTTGATAAATAGGGTGCATTTTGAAGCCATTGGGAAGGGAAAATCCATTTTATGACCGTTGGTGGCTTGTTGTTCAGCTTCGAGGTAGGTTATGGCTTAACTTCTTTCAGACTTTGCTTGAGTGGGGACTTTTCGTATAAAGCATACTATAGGTCGGGTGTATTAGTGACTTATTGTAAAAATTTGAGATAGATTATTATTGTGATGTCCAAATTAGGGCTTATACGGTGATAGTGATGTGAAATTGGGATTTTGGGCTTGACATTGAGGCTTGTACATGTATTCATGAGTTGATTGATATTTTGCACTTTTATACATATCTGTTGTATTCGAATTTGTTATATCATTGAGAATGCATACTCATTCATATCATGGATCACTGAGTGGTATTATTGAGAGAGTTTTTTCTATTTTTGAAAGAAAGTGAACCACCTTCTATTGTTTTAGTCTGATGCATATTTTGAACGGAGAGTGGTGAGTCTTTTGAGTGATTTAGTCTGATGCGTATTTCGGACAGAAAGATGTGAGGCTTTTGAGTGATTTAGTTTGATATGTATTCTGGATGGAGAGTTATATATAGACCTCGTGAGCCCTCTATGGGTCCCATCTCATAGCACACGACTGGAGTGGGCGTATGCCGGCAGGTATCGAGCATTGTATTTTATTATATATCATTACATTGCATTATTCATTGATTATTATGGTATTTGAAGTGATATTTCATGATTATTAATATTAAACTGCTGGAACTTTTCTACTTGCAGGATTATTTAATATTCTTTACTCGTTATAGTTTCTACTTGAGCTCAGTCAGCCTATGATGCCTATTGAGTACTATTGGTTGTACTCACTCCTACTTTTTTGCATATTTCTGATACAGATCCCAATTTGAGTGGTCATTATGGATAATGATTGTGCATTTTGGTGGTATCTGAAGCTGTGGTGAGCTCTCCTTATTAGATATTTTCCCAGTTTCATCTAATTTATTTTTGTTCTATTTAGTTTTCTTGGGCAGCTCTGTATTTCGGTTGGCTATTTTGTATTAGAGTCGCTCTCATACTTGTGACAACTGAGTCTTGAGATTTCAGATATTATGTTCAGTTCTATTTAAGTATACCTTGTGTTATTATTATTGTTATTATCATCATGTGTGGATTCTTTTACTGTTGCCTTTGTTTTGGGTATTTTATTGTTGAGTCAGGCTTATTTACCATGAATGGGTTGGGTAGGTGCCATCACAACCCTTAAAATTTTGGGTCACGACAAGTTGGTATTAAAGCCAGGTTTACCAGTCTCATAAGTAAAAGAGCAAGTGTCTAGTAGAGTTTCGCGGATCAGTACAATGACGTATGTATCTATCTTCGGAAGGCTATGGGACATTCTTAGGAAAATTCTATTCTTCGACTCCTTATCGTGCGAATTGTTCACTCGGATCGGAATGATTATCCCTGCCCGATGGGTCTACATCCATCCATGAATGTCATCGGGTACTGTTAACTTCCCCGCCATGAATTCTTAAATTTCTATTTCATTCTCTCAACAGATGGTGAGGACGAGATCAGTTTCTATTAATGATGGTGTCCCTAAATTCACTTCTATGGCACCGCTATGGGTCAAGGTAGGGGTCAAAGTTGTGGTAGAGGTAGAGCATGAGGTACAACACCATATAGAAGTCATGCCAGAGCAATATCTCCTAAGCTAGAGGTTGATTTTGAGGATATGGCTTATCAGCAAGAGGGAGTGGGGCAAGCCGAGGTTCCACAGCTTTTTATAGCCACCCTAGTGTTGTAGGATACTATGGTCTGGATTTTGAGTTTCTTGGAAGGTATGGCACAGACAGGAGCTCTACCTGTCACTCCCAAATGATCACAGACTAGAGGTGGGGTTCATCCTCTAGAGCGGGCACCCGTGTAGGTTTTTTAGACTCCTGGGGCATAGCCACCTACTGTTATGGATCTATATATTGATGCTTTGCAAGTTAGACTTGTTGCTCCACCGATTGTTGCTATACCAGTGATAACAGTTGAGGAGCATAAGATGTTTGATAGATTCATTATTATGGGTTCTCCTAAGTTCACTGGTGCACTAGAGGATGCATATGAGTTTTTGGTTAGTTGCTAGGAGAGAATGCATAATCTTGGTTTAGTTGAGTCTCATGGTGTGGAATACACTACCTTTCAGATAGTAGAGGCAACGAAGCAGTACTGGAGATCTTATCTTGATTGTAGACCAGCGGGTTCACCTCCTATGACATGGACGCAGTTCTCCAAGGCTTTCCTTGGGAAGTTTGTTCCTTGCAGCTTGAGAGAGTGTTTGAGAGATGAGTTTGATGACTTATAGCAACGCACCATGAAAAATATAGACTACGAGACTAGGTTTCATGCCTTGGCTAGGCATTCCTTGATAAGTATATCATTAGAGAAGGAGCAGATTAGAAAGTTTGTGAAGGGATTGGCTACCCCTCTTTATTTGGCTACAGCACAGTTAGTGACTACTGGGGGTATCTTTCAAGAGATAGTGGATCATACTAGGAGTATTGAGGGAATATGCTCTATTGCCTATGGAGGTAGTGGCAAGAGGGCTCGTAGTCAAAGTGGTTTCAATAGTTCATCATCTTGGGACAGAGGCTTCTCAGGTAAGGGTCATCATTATCAGTATAGTAGGCAAGTTCAGGTAGCATTACAGAGTTCAAATGGAAGCTATTCTGGGTATAATGGTCAGGGCTGCCAGAGTTTAGGACAAGTGTCTAGAGCTTCTTATTCTGAATTTTTATATTATGGCAATTATTGTAGTTCATTCAAATAGTCGTAATGTCCTTTTTAGGGCAGGGGATGTTTTGATTGTAGTGAGCTAGGTCACATTGTGATGGATTGCCCCAAGCGTGGGCAGGGTCATCCACAGCAGTGTTCTCAGATGCAAACATATCAAAAACTAGCACCACCAACTAGAAGAGGTGCGCAGAGTGGTAGAAGTGGTTCTCAGGGTGCTAGGATTGGAGCCTAGGTGGCTCATGGTAGTGGTTGTGGAGTTGCTTAGTCTAAGAGTAGACATGGACAGTGTTATGTATTCTGAGGTAGACCAGAGGTAGAGGCCTCTGATATAGCTATTACAGGTATCATCTCTGTTTGCCATCGGCCTGCTTCAGTATTATTTGATCTTGGTTCTACTTTCTCTTATGTGCTTGCATATTTTACATCGGGTCTTGATATGATGTATGAGTCTCTTTTTGCACCTATACGTGTTGCTACTCTAGTAGGTGATTCTTTAGTGGTAGATCGGGTGTATTGATCTTGCATTGTGACTCTTTTGGGGTATGATGCTTGGGTGGATTTGATTATTCCTGATATGGTAGAGTTTGATGTGATTTTAAGAATGGATTGACTTTCTTTGTATCATGCTATTGTGGATTGTAGCGACAAGACAGTTACTTTGGTCATGTTGGGTGTGCCGAGGTTGGAGTGGAAGGGTACCCAAGGTTTGTATCTTAAGAGGGTTATTTCCTTTCTTTAGGCTCAGCGAATAATTGAGAAGGGGTGTCTTTCTAATTTGGCATATGTGTGTGATACTAGTGCTTACATGCCTCATTTGGAATCAGTGAGAGTGGTTAGAGAGTTTCAAAATATGTTTCTTACAGATTTACCAAGTGTTCCTCTAGATAGAGATCAATTTTTCTATTAACTTGGAGCTAGGCGCTAAGCCTATTTCCATTCCTCGTTATAGCATGACTCATGCGGAGTTAAAGGACCAGTTATAAGATTTGTTGAGTAAGGGATTCATTAGGCCTAGTGTTTTACCTTGGGATTCTCTGGTGTTGTTTGTGAAGAAGAAAGATGGGTCTATATGTATGTGTATCGATTATCGGCAGTTGAATAAGGTGACTATCAAGAATAAGTATCCTCTTACATGCATTGATGATTTGTTTGATCAGCTTTAGGGTGCTTCGGTGTTTTTGAATATTGACTTGAGGTCGGGGAACCATCTATTAAAGATTAGGGCTTCAGATATCCCTATGAGAGCTTTCAAGACCCGGTATGGTCATTGTGAGCTCTTGTGATGTCCTTTGGGTTCACTAATGCCCCAGTGACATTAATGGAGTTTATGAATGGAGTGTTTCAGCCCTATATTGATTCCTTCATGATTGTGTTCATTGATGATATCTTGGTGTATTCCAAGAGTGAGGCGGATCATGTGAAGCATTTGAAGATTGAATTCCGAAGGTTGTCAGAGAAATTATATGCTAAGTTCTCAAAGTCTGAGTTATGGATTAGTTTTGTGGTATTCTTGGGCCATGTTGTGTCCAAGGATGGTATTATGGTCTATCTGTCCATGGTTTAGGCAATTCAAGATTGATCTAGGCCTACTTCACCTATAGAGATTTAGAGTTTTATTGTGTTGGCTGGCTATTATAAATGGTTCATGCAGGGCTTCTCTTCTATTGCAAATCTATTGACCAAATTGACTCAGAAGAATATTGCTTTCCAGTGGTCTAATGAGTGTGAGAAAAGCTTTCAAAAGCTCAAGGCTTTATTGACTTCAGCACGTATCTTGACCTTACTTATGGAAGGTGAAGGTTTTATGGTGTATTGTGATTCATGGGAAGTTGGCCTTGGTGGTGTTTTGATGCATAAGGGAAAGGTTATACCTTATGCATTGAGGCAATTGAAGACCCATAAGAAGAACTATCCCACTCATGACTTGGGTTGGCAGCGGTAGTGTTTGTTTTGAAGTTATGGCGGTATTATTTACATGGGGTTCATTGTGAGGTGTTCATCATTCATCATAGCCTTCAGTACATATTCAACCAGAAGAATATGAATTTGAGATAGTGTAGGTGGTTAGAGTTGTTGAAGGACTATGATATGACAATTCTTTACCATTCGGGCAAGGCCAATGTGGTGGCAGATGCCTTGAGTAGGAAGGCAGTAAGTATGGTTAGTCTTGCCTTATTGGTGGTTGAGGAGCGACCTTTGGCTATGGATGTTTGGAGTTTGGCCAATAGCTTCACGAGGCTTGATATTTCTGAGCCTGGTAGAGTTCTTCCTTGTGTTGAGGCATAGTCCTTATTGATGGAGCAGATTAAGGATAGACAGTTTGAGGATGAGAAGTTGTGCATCATTTTGGATAAATTGTTGAGTGGTTAAGCTAATGAAGTGATTCTTGATCCGGAGGGTGTTTTGAGGATCAAAGGTCAGATTTGTATTCCTAGAGTTGGCGACTTAACTAGATTGATCATGGACGAGGCTTATAGTTTGAGGTATTCTATTTATCCTGGGGCAGATGTATCATGACCCAAAGCAGCATTATTGGTGGTGTAGGATGAAGAGTGACATCATGGAGTTTGTAGCTAAGTGTTTTAATTACCAGCAAGTGAAGTATGAGCACTATAGATCGGGTGGTATGACTCAGAGGATGCCTATACCTGAGTGAAAGTGGGAACGTATCATTATGGACTTTGTGGTTTGGTTGCCTCAGACTTTGGGAAAGTTTGACTCCATTTGGGTGATTATGGATAGATTGACCAAATCATCTCATTTCATTCCAGTGAAGGTGAACTACAATGTGGAGAAGTTGGTAAATATCTACATTCGAGAGATAGTTTGGTTGCATGGTATGCCCATTTCCATCATTTTAGACAGAGGTACTCAGTTAACTTTGCACTTTTGGAGTTCTATGCAGTGAGAGTTAGGCATTCAGTTGGAGATGAGTACAGCTTTTCACCCGTAGATAGACAATCAGTCAGAGTGGACTATTCAGGTTTTGGAGGATATGCTTCGAGCTTGCGTGAACGATTTTGGTAGTCATTGGGACCAGTTTTTGCCTTTGGTGGAGTTTGCTTATAATGACAGTTATCATTCCAGCATTTAGATGGAACCATTCAAGGCTTTGTATGGGAGGAAGTGAAGGACTCTGTTTGTTAGTTTGATTCCTTCGAGGTTAGGCCATGGGGTACGAATTTGTTGCAAGATTTTATGGATAGAGTGAAGTTGATACAGGACCAGCTCTTAATATCCCAGAGTAGATAGAAGATTTATGCAGAACAAAGAGTTCGTGACTTGGTGTTTGCGATTGGTGAGCGGGTTTTGCTTAAGGTATCACCCATGAAAGGTGTGATGAGGTTTGGGAAGAAAGGCAAGCTTAGGCCGAGGTTCATTGTTCCTTTTGAGATTCTTCAGCGTATTAGGGAGGTAGCCTGTGAGTTGGCCGTACCTTCAAATCTTTCAGCTGTGCACCCAGTTTTCCATGTCTCAATGTTGAAGAAGTACCATTCCAATGGTTCTCATGTGATTCGGTGGACTTGGATCAGAATCTGACTTTTAATATAGAACCCATAACCATTTTAGATAGACAGACTAGGAAGTTGAGTTCTAAGAAGATAGCATCAGTGAAAGTTCAGTGAAAGCATCAACTATCTGAGAAGGCTATATGGGAGACAGAGTCAGACATGCGGAGTAGATATCCACAACTTTTTGAAAGTACAGGTACCTTTCTCATTCCTACGTTCAAGGACAAATGTGTGTTTTAGTGGTGGTTGATGTAACAACCTTCATATCGAATTTTGACTTTAGATGCATTTTGGCCATTTTACCCCTCCCCACAGTTGTATTATGGTATTTGTGATCCACAAGAGTGGGTGGCATAGTTCTCAAGGTATTTGATTGAGTTCTATGAGTTTTTTATTTTGGAAGGCTTTGAAGTTAGAATGGTTAACTTTGGTCAACATTCAGAGATTTAGACGTCGTAAGAGAATTTTGTCAATTTCATTAGCTTCAAAATGTCACTTTTGGATTAGTAGCACCTTTGGTTCGGGTCTGGAGGCGTTCGGATGGATTTTGAGTAGTTGGTTGAAAATTTGGAAGATTATAACTTAGAGTTGACTTTGGTCAACATCCATTGATAACGAACTCTATTGATGAATCCAATAGTTCTATTGAGTCTGAAATATCATTTTAGTTTAGTAGCATAGTTAATTTGTGTTCGCGGGGTTCTGAATAAATTCTGAGGTTCTGTTTGGGAGTTTTCTTTGTTTTTCCCTTAATTGGTTGTTGCTATCTGGTGCAAAACCATTCCTTCATCGCGTTCGCGATGCCCTTGTCACGACCACGGAGAAGGGATTCCTTCATCAATATGAACGCGGTGGGCTAGTTGCGATCATGAAGAAGAGATGGTCTGAGTCCAGCTCGAGTTGAGTTTAGCCTCCGCGAATATGACCAAACCATCACGAATGCGATGGAACCATCACGAATGTGATGGTTCCGGGTCGGATGCCTTCGCAAATAAGATGTGGGGTTCCGCATTCGCAAAGAAAGAATTCACTGATAGTGATTAAAATTCCATTTTTGACCCAAAACCCCATAACTCAATTTTTGAAGCTTTGGAACTCAATTTTGGGAGATTCAAAAGGCGATTTCAACAAATCTTCTTTGGGTATGATTCTTACACTATTTTTACACATTCTCCAATAATTATTTCATGATTTCATCTTCAAATCTTATTTTTTCAACTTGAAAATTTAGAATTTTTCTGGTAAAGTTAAGAAATAGTATATTGATGATTTCAAAGTTGATCTTAACTCTGTTTTTGATGAAATTTAATATTTGAACTCCTTTAATTTATGGGTAAATTGATTTTTTAATAAAACTTCAGGTTTTCCCTTGGGGTTTGGGGTTGATTTTTGAGTTGACCTTTTGGACCCGGGATATGAGTACAACAATATGAATACTAACGGACTTTTATTTATGTGTAGAAGTTGTTACTAATAGATTGGGTGCGTTCTGAAGCCATTCGGAAGGGAAAATCTAGTTTTTGACCATTGGTGGCTTGGTGTTTGACTTTGAGGTAGGTTATGACTTAACTTCTTTCAGGGTTTACTTGGGTGGAGACTTATCATGTAAAACATATGCTGGATTGGGTGAATTAGTGACTTATAGCAAATATTTGAGATGGATTATTATTGTGATGCCCTAAATGGGGCTTATACGGTGATGGTGACGTGAAATTTGAATTTCTGGCTTGACATTAAGATTGTAGTCTGTACTCATGAGCTGATTTAGTCCGATGCATATTTCGGATGGAGAGATATGAGTCTTTTAAGTGATTTATTCCAATGTGTATTCAGGACAGAGAGTTGTATATTTACCTCACGAGTCCCCCATAAGTCCCATCTCACAACACATGATTGGAGTGGATGTATACTGGTAAGCATTGATGTAACACCCCAGGATGTGAACTAGCTAATGGACTGCACTCAGCAGAAAATTCAGGAAAAAAAATTCAAGTTTCCAGGAACCACGGTTAAGATCACGGACCGTAGTTTGGAACCATAGTACGTTGCCTCAAACATAGTTCCATTTTCCAGAGGACCCCCAGTTCATAGTCTAGGAACCACGAGTCAGATCACGGACCATAGTTTATAACCATGATCTGTGAAGTCACTCGTGGTTCCCCTTAATTAGATGACTATCTATTCAGGGCTCAGCAACCACGAGTCATACGATGAACTATCGTTCAGAACCACGGTCCATCCTTTGGACTCATAGAATGAAAACATCATAGGAACCCTCAGTTGTGGCCTAGGGACCATGAGTCAGACCATGGACCGTCGTCCAGAACCACGGTCCATCCTGTAACTCATGGTTTTCTCAGATCAAAGAACCCCCAAGGCTCATGGATAGAACCACATCTCAGTTGATATTCCATCATCCAGGACTACGGTCCGTCAACCAAGTTGTGGTACCTGAGTCGCAATTTTCAGCAGCTTTCTTTTAAAATTTCCAGGGGTATTCTGGACTTGTCCTTTCTCTTTTAAGGCCTCAGCTATGTCATTTTGCTTAGTCTAAGCCTAATTAATTAGTCAAAATCTACCTAAACCTTCCATTCTCCTAGAAAACATCCGACACTTAGAGAAATACAGAAAAGAAGCAGTAGCTCTCCCCCAAGAACAAGCAAAAGGTTTCTTCAAGCTAAGCCCCAAAAATCCAAGAATTTCACCAGAGAATCTTGTTCCAGGTATGTGGAATTTCATCAATAGGTTCCTTCCACACATTGAGTCCCTATATTCAGTCCAGTTCTTTAATTCTCCATGAGTTATTCAGACCATTATGCTTCAGAATTAGAATGCCATCAGTTTTAGTATATGTATGCTGCATTCTCAGATGATTATCATTATTTGAGCTATTCACTATTTTAGCTTGCATTTCATTCTTACATTCAGTTGGGAGCAGGCTTAGTACTGAGCAGACTAAGGGATGAAGGCTTAGCTGTCAGAATAGGCTGAGTCCTTTAGTAGCAGTCCCCAAGTCCCAAAACTATGGTGCCACCATAGGTATAAAAGGGGTCAGCTGTCATATTAGGCTGGTCACCCTTGTCCCTTGTGGACATGAGTTTAGTGGATCCACGTCAGACTTTTTTGTACCCTTGGCAAGGTATGAACACCCTTCCATCCAGAGTTATAGGTTGGCCCCACTGTTAGCTCAGCTTGGGGTATGTCAGTTAATAGTAGCTCCCACTGTCAGACTCATATTGCATTGACCACGTACTCAGTATCTATTTCAGTTATTCAGTCCAGTTCAGCATGCTATAGTATTCATGATTAGTTACTTGGTCACTGCATTCATCTTATCCTTCAGTTCATGTTTCAGTATGTATTTCCATGATCAATTCTTATGTTGCACAGATTTATATATATCCCGCATGTTCAGTATATCCAAAGTACTGACGCATACTTTTGTGCTACATCTTATCATGATGTAGGTTCAGGCGTTGAACATCCAGATCGCGCTTAGCTTGATTTTCAATCCTTACTCAGCAGCTTCAGTGGTGAGTCCTCATAGTTCGAGGACGATAGTTATGCTTTCATCTTTCAGTTTTATATTTCAGTTTTAGACTATTAGAGTTAGTTGGGGGCTTGTCCCAGCAACTCACTTCAGTAAGAGGCTTTCAAACATAGAACAAGAATCAGCTATTTGAGTTGTCAGTTTTACTTCTCAAACTTATTATATTCTTACTTATATTATATATATTCAGACATGTTGAATTTCTTTTTCCCATCTCAAATATTAAAAATGTTTTCAATTTTCGCATAGTTTATATTTTATGAGGATTTGTCTAGATATGCCAGACCATGGGTTAGCTTGGGGTTACTTGTGATACCGAGCACCGTGTTGCATCTAGGGGGTAGCCTTGAGGCATGACAAACTTGGTATCAGAGCATAAGTTTCAAGTGTCCTAGGGTGTCTGAAAGCCGCATCAATTAGAGTCTTTCTCATGGGTGTGAAGCGCGCCACACTAATGGAGAGGAAGCTATGAGATGTCATTAGGAAAAACTTCCCTTCATTCTTTTCCAGCTCATGCTATAGTATGAATTCTATTAAATATCCTTCTAATTCGTGCTCTACATGTTAAAGAAAATGCCTCCCAGAAGAGCCAACGCAAGGAACCAGCAGGCACCAGCAACCCCAGTAGATACTCTAAATGAGCAAGTCACTCATGCTGAATTTAGGGCTGTTTTTCAGGTGCTTTCTTAGACTATGAGCGCTCAAGTCAACCAGCAGGCTATGGCACCAGCTGCCCTCAGACTAACTCTGTCGCAGCTAGAATCCGAGACTTCACTCGGATGAACCCTCCAGAGTTTCATGGGTCCAAGTCGGAAGAGGATCTATAGGAATTTCTTGATGATATTAAGAAGGTAACAGGGATTATAGGTGTCACTCTGGTCGAGAGTGCAGACTTAGTCGCTTACCAGCTGAAAGGAGTGGCTTATACTTGGTATCAACAGCGGAAGGAGTCTCATTGTGATAATGTAGGTCCAGTGGATTGGGACCACTTCAAGACTACATTTTTGGACAGGTTTTTTCCAATTGAGCTCAGGAAATCCAAGGTCCAAGAGTTCATCAACTTGAAGTATGCTCCAGCGATAGTAGCTGACTCCAGAGCCCGCATGAATAAGTTCGTGTCTGGTGTGTCTGATAATGTGGTCAAGGAGTGCAAGACTGCTATGTTGGTTAAGGATATGGATATCTCCAGGTTGGTGACTTATTCCCAGCAGATCGAAAAGGAGAAGATCAAGGAAAGGGGAGGAGACAACAAAAGAGCTAGAACATGTGAATATAACTACTCTCAACAGAGATCAGATAGGGGTTACTGCTCTTAGTTCCATCAAAAATCTTCAGATCCAGCCCCATCCTCTGCTAGTGCTCCATTTTCTAAGTCTAAGTAGGGTAGGCGTAATAGGGAGCCAGGCTCTAAATCCAAAGGTACAGTCACTAGTGGGCGCACTCATCCAGTTTGCAAGAAGTGTGGTAGGAACCACCGAGGTGAGTGTATAGCTGGAAGTGGAAATTGTTTTGGGTGTGTCAATCCAAGCCACAGGATGAGGGATTGTCCAGTAGATTCTCAGAAGGTCAAGGATGCTCGCCCATAGAATCAGCCTAGTGCTATAGTAGCTTCATCAAGTCACCCCACTCAACAGGGTGCCTCATTCGGTATAGGTGGTGGTCAGCGCCAGAATAGGCTCTATGCTCTTCAGACTCAACAGGACCAGGAGGATTGTCCTGATGTGGTCATGGGTACGTTACAAGTCTTCCATTTGGATGTTTATGCATTGTTAGACCCAGGGGCTACATTTTCTTATGTAAATCCTTATATAGTAGTAAATTTTGGTGTATGTCCAGAAATCCACCCAGAACCCTTCTCAGTCTCTATGCCAGTTGGTGATCCAGTTATAACTAGACGGGTATACAGAAATTGACCTATCACAGTTTCCCAGAAAGTCACCTCATCCGATCTTGTAGAGTTAGAAATGACTGACTTCGATATTATTCTTGGCATGGATTGGTTACATTCCTGTTATGCCTCAGTTGACTGTAGAACTAGAATCGTTCAGTTCTAGTTTCCAAATGAGTCAGTCTTAGAGTGGAAGGGTAATATCTCAGTGCCTGTAGGTCACTTCATCTCTTACCTTAAGGCCAGAAAAATTATTTCCAAAGGGCATGTCTATCATCTTGTTCGAGCTAGGAATTCAAACTCTGAGACCCCAACTCTTGAGTCATTCCTAGTGGTGAATGAGTTCCCAGAAGTGTTTCCAAAAGATCTTCCCAAAGTTCCTCCCGAAAGAGAAATCGACTTCGGAATAGATCTCCTTCCAGAAATCGACTTCGGAATAGATTTCCAATTATTTGCTAAGTTCGGCAAGTGTGAATTCTGGTTGAAGTCTGTTGTGTTCCTTGGTCATATGGTATCTAGTGAGGGAATCTGAGTTGATTCTCAAAAGATTGAGGCAGTGAAGAACTGGCCCAGACCCACCTCTCCGAAAGACATCAGGAGTTTCTTGGGTTTAGCTAGTCCCATTGACCAAGTTGACTCAGAAGAAGGTCAAGTTTTAGTTGTTAGATGAGTGTGAGAAGAGTTTCCTAAAATTGAAAACCAGGTTGACCACAACTCCCGTGTTAACTCTACCAGAGGGTTCATATGGCTTTGTGGTTTATTGTGATGCATCCAGGGTCAGCCTGGGTTGTGTCTTGATGTAGCATGGTAAGGTCATAGCTTATGCCTCCAGGCAGCTTAAGATTCATGAGAAGAACTACCCAACTCATGACCTTGATCTTGCAGCAGTTGTGTTCGCCCTAATGATTTGGAGACATTACTTGTAAGGTGTCCATGTAGACGTGTTCACAGACCATAAGAGCCTCCAGTATGTGTTCACCCAAAAAGAGTTGAATCTTTGTCAGAGAAGGTGGCTCGAGTTCCTCAAAGACTATGATATGAATGTGCTTTACCACCCAGGTAACGCCAATCTAGTGGTTGATGCCCTCAGTAGACTGTCCATGGGTAGTGTGTCACATGTTGAGGAAGAAGGAAAGAATTAGCCAAGGATGTTTATAGGATTGCTCACTTAGTAATTTACCTCATGGACACGACAGATGGTGGTGTGATGTCCAAAATGGGCAAAATCTTCATTAGTCGCAGAGGTAAAAGAGAAACAGGACAGTGATCCCATATTACTTCAGTTGAGAAGTACAGTTCATCAGCAGAGGGTAGAGGTTTTCTCCCAAGGAGGAGATGGTGTGATTTGCTTCCAGGGTCATTTATATGTACCAAATATGGGTGACTTGAGGCAGCAGATCCTTATAGAAGCCCATAATTCTAGATATTCTATTCATTCTGGGGCCGCTAAGATATTTCGTGATCTACGGGAAGTCTATTAGTGGAACAGTATGAAGAGGGACATTGCAAATTTTGTGGCTAAATGTCTCAACTATCAGCAGGTGAAAGTGGAACATCAATAACCAGGAGGTGTGAATTAGGATATTAGCATTCCTACTTGGAAGTGGGAGGGGATCAACATGGATTTCATTACGGGTTTACCTCGTACTCACAGATAGCACGACTCCATTTGGGTAATAGTGGACAGAGTTTCTAAGACAGCTCACTTCTTGACTGTCAAGACTAAAGATTCAACGAAGAATTATGCCAGATTTTACATCAGCAAGATAGTCAGGTTGCATGGGGTTCCCTTGTCTATCATCTCAGATAGGGGTACCCAGTTTACATATTATTTCTGGAAATCATTTCAGAAAGGTCTTGGTACTCAGGTGAAGCTCAGCACAGAATTTTATCTGCAGACGGATGGTCAGGCGGAGCGTACCATCAAGACCTTAGAGGATATGTTGAGAGCTTGCATGATCAATTTCAAGGGTAGTTGAGATGATCACCTACCTCTTATAGAGTTCTCCTATAATAACAATTTCCATTCCAGTATTTAGATGGCCCCATACGAGGTACTTTATGGGCGTAGATGCAGGTCATCGGTTGGTTGGTTTGAAGTAGGTGAAGTAGCCTTGATTGGGCCAGATTTGGTTTATGAGGCTGTGGAGAAAGTTCAGCTCATCATAGAAAGATTAAAGACATCTCAGAGTCATCAGAAGTCCTATGATGATCTGAGGAGGAGGGACTTAGAGTTTGGTATTGAGGATTGGGTTTTCCTGAAGGTGTCACCTATGAAGGGTGTGATGAGGTTTGTCAAGAAAGGGAATCTCAGTCCCAGATATGTAGGTCCTTAAAGAATCTTGAAAAGGATTGGTAATGTGTCTTACGAGTTAGAGTTGCCAGCAGAACTAGCAGTGGTTCATCTAGTCTTTCACATTTCTTTGTTGAAGAAGTCTGTGGGTGATCTGACATCGATTGTGCCTTCAAAGAGTATGGTTGTGAAAGATATCCTCACGTATGAGGAGGTCCTAGTTGAGATTATTGACCGTCAGGTTCATAGGTTAAGAAATAAAGAAGTCGCTTCGGTGAAGGTTTTGCGGAGGAATCAGTCCATCGAGAGAGCTACTTGGGAAGTAGAACCAGCCATGATGGACAAGTACCCTTACCTCTTCCCTTCTGATTCAGTGTCAGCTTGAAGTTATAGTTCCTCTCTAGTCTCTCAGTTTACTCATGTGTATTTCACTCTCAGTATCATGTTCCCTCAGTTATCCTTGCATTTCAGGATGTTTTCATGACCATAGGACTCAACTCAGTTAGATATCAGCTTCTAGTGCTCAGTTGGTAGGGGTTGCCGCTCTTTCCCTCCAAACTCAACTTTTTTAGTCTACATTCGAGGATGAATGATCTCAAGGGGGGGATATTGAAACATCCCAAGATGTGAACCAGCTACTGGACTGCACTCAGCAGAAAAATTCATGAAAAAAAATTCAAGTTTCCAGGAACCACGGTTAAAATCACGGACTGGAGTTTGGAACCACGGTCCATCATCTCAATCATAGTTCCATTTTTGAGAGGACCCCCAGTTCATGGTCCAGGAACCATGAGTCAGATCACGGACTATAGTTTAGAACCACGGTGCATGCTATCACTCGTTGTTCCCTTAAATAAGAGGACCATCAGTTCAGGGCCCAGCAACCACGAGTCATACGACAAACCATTGCTCAGAACCATGGTCCGTCCTGTGGACTCGTGGAATCAAAACATCAAAAGACCCTCAGTTGTGGCCCAGGGACCACGAGTCAGACTACGGACCATCAACTAAAACCACAGTTCATCCTGTTATTCATGGTTTCCTAATATCAGAGAACCCCCAAGGCTCATGGATAGAACCACGACTCAGTTGATGGTCCGTCGTCCAGGACTACGGTCTATCAACCAAGTCATGGTACCTGAGTCGCGATTTTCAACAGCTTTTTTTTAAAATTCGTAGGGGTATTCTGAACTTTTCCTCTCTTTTAAGGCCTAAGCTACAATATTTTACTTAGTCTAAGCCTAATTAATTAGTCTAAAGCTACCTAAACCTCCCATTCTCCTAGAAAACATTCGACATAGAAATAGATAAAAGAAGCAGCAGCTCTCCCCCAAGAACAAGCAGAAGGTTTCTTTATGCTCAGCCCCAAAAGTCCAAGGATTTCACACATAGAATTTTCTTCCAGGTATGTGGAATTTCATCAATAGGTTCCTTCCACCCATTGAGTCCCTAGATTCACTCTAGTTCTCCATGAGTTATTCAAACATAGGGTTCCTAAACATTGGAGAATCATTGCAATTCAGACTTTATTGCTTGTATGATAATTATTACATGTTTCTTGGAGAACTATCCTAGTTATATGTACAGAGTTCAGTAACCCTAGCTTGTGTAATTTTAGTACTCATAATTTATATTTGCTAGTCAGATAATTCAGACCATTATGCTTCAGAATTATAATGCTATCAGTTTCAGTATATGTATATTGCATTCTCAGATGATTATTAGTATTTGAGCTATTCAGTATTTCAAATTGCATTTCATTGCTTATATTCAGTTGGGAATAGGCTTAGTACCGAGCGGACGAAGGGATGAAGGCTTAGCTACTAGAATAGGTTGAGACCTTTAGTAGCAGTCCCCAAGTCCCAGAACTATGGCACCACCAAAGGTATAAAAGGGGTCAGCTGTCAGATTAGGTTGGTCACCCTTGTCCCTTGTGGACATCAGTTTAGTGGATCCACGTCAGACTTATTTGTACCCTTGAAAAGGTATGAACACCCTACCATCCAGGGTTACAGGTTGGCCTCACAGTTAACTTATCTTGGGGTATATCGGTTAATAGTAACTCCCACAGTCAGGATCATATTGCATTGACCACGTACTCAGTATCTATTTCAGTTATTCAGTTCAGTTTAGCATATTATAGTATTCATGATTAGTTACTTGGTCACTGCATTCAGCTTATCCTTCAGTTCATGTTTTATTATGTATTTCCATGTTCAATTCTTATGTTGCACAGCTTTACATATATCCCGTATGCTCAGTACATCCGAAGTACTGACGCATACTTTTATGCTACATCTTATCATGATGTAGGTTCAAGCATTCAGCATCTAGACTGTGCTTAGCTCAATTTCCAGTCCTTACTCAACAGCTTCAGTAGTGAGTCCTCATAGTTCGAGGATGATAGATATTCTTTCATCTTTTAATTTTATATTTCAGTTTTAGACTATTAGAGTTAGTTGGGGTCTTGTCCCAGCAACTCACTTCAGTTAGAGGCTTTCAGACATAGAACTAGAATCAGCTATTTGAGTTGTCAGTTTTACTTCTCAAACGTATTATATTCTTACTTATAGGATATAGATTCAGACATGTTGGATTTCTTTTTCCCATCTCAGATATTAAAAATGTTTTCAGCTTCTGCATAGTTCATATTTTATCAAGATTTGTCTTGATCTGCTAGACCATGGGTTAGGTTGGGGTCACTAGTGATATCAAGCACCATATTCCATCTAGGAGGTAGCCTTGAGGTGTGACAAACTTGGTATCAGAGCATAAGCTTCAAATATCCTAGGTTGTCTGAAATCTGCGTCATTTAGAGTCTTCCTCATGGGTGTGAAGTGCGCCACACTTATGGGGAGGAAGATATGAGATGTCATTAGGAACAACTTTCCTTCTTTCTTTTCCAGCTTGTGCTATAGAGTATGAACTCTATTTAATATCCTTCTAACTCATGCTCTATATGTTACAGAAAATGCCAGAAGAGCCAACGCAAGGAACCAGCAGCCCCAGTAGATCCTCTGAATGAGCAAGTCACTCATGCTGAATTCAGGGAAGCTTTTCATGTGCTTGCTCAGGCCATGACCGCTCTGTTCAACCAACAGGATATGGCACCATCTCTGCCTCATCCTAACTTTGTCGCAGCTAGAATCTAAGACTTTACTCGGATGAACCCTCTAGAGTTTCATGGGTCCAAGTCTGAAGAGAATCCACAGGAATTTCTTGATGACATTTAGAAGGTGACAGAGATTATGGGTGTCACTCCGGTCGAGAGTGCAGACTTTGCCGCTTACTAGCTGAAAGGAGTGGCTTATACTTGGTATCAACAGTGGAAGGAGTCTCATTGTGATAATGTAGGTCCAGTGGATTGGGACCACATCAAGACTGCATTTTTTGATAGGTTTTTCCCACTTTAGCTCTAGAAATACAAGGTCCAAGAGTTTATCAACTTGAAGCAGAACGATATGAGTGTGAAGGAATATGTTCTCAAGTTCACCCAATTGTCTAAGTATGCTCCAGCGATAGTAGCTGACTCCAGAGCCCGCATGAGTAAGTTCGTGTATGTTGTATCTGATGATATGGTCAAGGAGTGCAAGACTGCTATGCTGGTTAAGAAGATAGATATCTCTAGTTTGGTGACTTATGCCCAGCAGATCCAAGAGGAGAAGATCAAGGAAAGGGGGGGAGACAGCAAAAGAGCTAGAACAGGTGAATTTAACTACTCTCAGCAGAGGTCAGATGGGGGCTACCGCTCTCAGTTCCATCAAAAATCTTCAGCTCCAGCCCCATCTTTTACTAGTGCTCCATTGCCTAAGTATAGGAAGGGTAGGCAGAATAGGGCACCAAGCTCTAAGTCCCAAGGTACAGTCACTAGCAGGCGCACTCATCCAGTTTGCAAGAAGTGTGGTAAGAACTACCGAGGTGAGTGTATGGTTAGCAGTGGAAAATGTTTTGGGTGTGGCAAGCCAGGCCACAGGATGAGAGATTGTCCTGCAGCTTCTCAGAAGGGAAAGGATGCTTGCCCACAGAATCAGGCTAGTTCTATAGCAGCTTCAGCAGGTCGCCCCACTCAGCAGGGTGCCTCATCCGATACAGGTGGTGGTTAGCGCCAGAGCAAGCTCTATGCTCTTCAGACTCGACAGGACCAGGAGGATTCTCCTGATGTGGTCATAGGTACGTTACAAGTCTTCCATTTGTATGTTTATGTATTGTTAGAACCAGGGGCTACACTTTCTTTTGTAACTCCCTATATAGCAGTAAATTTTGGTGTCAGTTCAAAAATCCTCTCAGAACCCTTCTCAATCTCTACTCCAGTTGGTGATCCTGTTATAGCTATACGGGTATACAGAAATTGTCCTGTCATAATATCCCATAAAGTCGCCTCAGCTGATCTTGTAGAGTTAGAAATGACTAACTTTGATATTGTTCTTGGAATGGATTGGTTACAATCATGTTATGCCTTAGTTGACTGTAGAACTAGAATCATTAGGTTTCAGTTTTCAAATGAGCCAGCCTTAGAGTGGAAGGGTAATACATCAGTGCCTGTAGGTCGCTTCATCTCTTACCTTAAGGCTAGAAAAATAATTTCCAAAGGGTATATATATCATCTTGTTTGATTTAGGGATTCAAACTTCGAAACCCCAACTCTTGAGTCAGTCCCAGTGGTGAATAAGTTCCCAGAAGTGTTTCCAGAAGATCTTCTCGGAGTTCCTCCCGAAAGGGAAATCGACTTTGGAATAGATCTCTTTCCAGAAACCCAACCTATTTTGATTCCTCCTTATAGAATGGCTCCTACTAAGCTTAAGGATTTGAAGGAACAATTGAAAGACCTTTTAGATAATGGATTCATCAGACCCAGCATCTCTCCATGGGGTGCTCCAGTTCTTTTCGTACGTAAGAAAGACGATTCTCTCAGTATGTGCATCGACTACCGTCAGTTGAACAAAGTCATAATCAAGAATAAGTATCCCATCCCCAGGATTGATGACTTATTTGACCAGCTTCAGGGTGTTAGTTGCTTCTCTAAGATAGACCTCATATCCGGCTATCATCAGCTCAGAGTCAAAAATTGTGACATTCCGAAGATAGCCTTCAGAACTCAGTATGGTCACTATGAATTTGTAGTTATGTCTTTTGGACTAACGAATGCTCCTGCAGCTTTCATGGATTTGATGAACAGGGTGTTCAAGCAGTATATAGACTTGTTCTTCATTATCTTCATCGATGATATACTCATATATTCTCGGAGCGAAGAGGATCATGCTGATCATTTGAGAGTTGTGCTGCAAACTCTCAAGGATGGTCAATTATTTGCTAAGTTCAGCAAGTGTGAATTCTGGTTGAAGTCAGTTGCGTTCCTTGGTCATGTGGTATCTAGTAAAGGAATCCGAGTTGATTCTCAGAAGATTGAGGCAGTGAAGAACTGGCCTAGACCCACCTCTCCGACAGACATTAGGAGTTTCTTGGGTTTTGCCGGTTACTACAGGAGGTTTGTTGAAGGATTCTCATCCATAGTTGCCCTATTGACCAAGTTGACTCAGAAGAAGGTCATGTTTCAGTGGTTAGATGAGTGTGAGAAGAGTTTCCTAAAATTAAAAACCAGGTTGACCACAACTTCTGTGTTAACTCTACCAGAGGGTTCAGATGGCTTTGTGGTTTATTGTGATGCATCCAGGGTCGGCTTGGGATATGTCTTGATGCAGCATGGTAAGGTCATAGCTTATGCCTCCTGGCAGCTTAAGATTCATGAGAAGAACTACTCGACTCACGACCTTGAGCTTGCATCAGTTGTGTTTGCCTTAAAGATTTGGAAACATTACTTGTATGGTGTCTATGTAGACGTGTTCACAGACCATAAGAGCCTCCAGTATGTGTTCACCCAGAAAGAGTTAAATCTTCATCAGAGAAGGTGGCTCGAGTTCCCCAAAGACTATGATATAAATGTGCTATATCATCCAGGTAAGGCCAATATAGTGGTTGATGCCCTCAGCAGAGTGTCTATGGGCAGTGTGTCGCATGTTGAGGAAGAGAGGAAAGAATTAGCCAAGGATGTTCATAGGCTGGCTCACTTAGGAGTTTGCCCCATGGACACGATAGATGGTGGTGTGATAGTCCAGAATGGGTTAGAATCTTCATTAATAGCAGAGGTAAAAGAGAAACAGGATAGTGATCCCATATTACTTCAGTTGAAAAGTGCAGTTCATCAGCAGAGGGTAGTGGTTTTCTCCCGAGGAGGAGATGATATTCTTCGCTTCCAGGGTCGCTTATGTGTATCAAATATGGGTGAGTTGAGGCAGAAGATCCTTATAGAAGCCTATAATTCCAGATATTCTATTCATCTCGGTGCCACTAAGATGTACCATGATCTACGGGAAGTCTATTAGTGGAACAGCATGAAGAGGGACATTACAGATTTTGTGGCTAAGTGTCCCAACTATCAGCAGGTGAAAGTAGAACATCAGAAACTAGGAGGTGTGACTCAGGATATCAGCATTCCTACTTGGAAGTGAGAGGGGATCAACATGGATTTCATTATGGGTTTACCTCGTACTCGCAGACAGCACGAATCTATTTGGGTGATAGTGGATAGATTTACTAAGTCAGCTCACTTCTTGGCAGTCAAGACTACAAATTCAGCAGAGGATTATGCCAGACTCTACATCAGCAAGATAGTCAGGTTGCATGGGGTTCCCTTGTCTATCATCTCAGATAGGGGTACCCAGTTTACATCTCATTTCTGGAAATCATTTTAGAAAGGTTTTGGTACTCAGGTGAAGCTCAGCACAGAATTTCATCCGCAGACGGATGGTCAGGCGGAGCGTACCATCAAGACCTTAGAGGATATATTGAGAGCTTGCGTGATCGATTTCAAGGGTAGTTGGGATGATCGCCTACCTCTTATAGAGTTTGCTTATAATAACAGTTTCCATTCTAGTATTCACATGGCCCCATACGAGGCACTTTATGGGCGTAGATACAGGTCATCAGTTGTTTGGTTTGAAGTAGGTGAAGCATCCTTGATTAGTCCAAATTCAGTTCATGAGGCTATGGAGAAAGTTCAGATGATCAGAGAAAGATTAAAGACAGCTCAGAGTTATCAAAAGTCTTTTGCTGATCTAAGGAGGAGGGACTTAGAGTTTGAGGCTGAGGATTGGGTTTTCCTGAAGGTGTTACCCATGAAGGGTGTAATGAGATTTGGCAAGAAAGGGAAGCTCAGTCCCAGATATGTAGGTCCTTACAGAATCTTGAAAAGGATTGGTAATATGTCTTATGAGTTAGAGTTGCGAGTAGAACTAGGAGCGGTTCATCCAGTCTTTCACATTTCTTTGTTGAAGAAGTGTGTGGGTGATCCGGCATCGATTGTGCCTTTAGAGAGTGTGGCTGTGAAGGATAGCCTCACCTATGAGGAGGTCCCAGTTAAGATTCTTGACCATGAGGTTCGTAGGTTGAGAAATAAGAAAGTCGCTTCGGTGAAGGTTTTGTGGAGGAATCAGTCTATCAAGGGAGCTACTAGGGAAGCAGAAGCAGCCATAATGGCTAAGTACCCTCACCTCTTCCCTTCCGATTCAGTTTCAGCTAAAGGTAATAGTTCCTCTCCAGTCTCTCAGTTTACTTATGTGTATTTCAGTCTCAATACCACGTTCCCTCAGTTATCCTTGCATTTTAGCATGTTTTCATGACCATAGACTCAACTCAGTTAGATATCAGCTTCTAGTGCTCAGTTGGTAGGGGTTACAGCTCTTTCCCTCCAAAATCAGCTTGTTTAGTCTTCATTCGAGAACGAATGCTTCCAAGAGGGAGATATTGTAACACCCCAGGATGTGAACCAGCTACTGGACTGCACTCAGCAGAAAAAATCAGGAAAAAAAATTCAAGTTTCCAGGAACCACGGTTAAGATCATGGACCATAGTTTGGAACCACGGTCCATCGTCTCAACCGTAGTTCCATTTTCCATAGGACCCCCAGTTCATGGTCCAAGAACCACGAGTCAAATCACAAACTGTAGTTTAGAACCATGGCCTGTCATGTCACTCGTGGTTCCCCTTAATCAGAGGACCATCAATTCGGGGCCCAGCAACCATGAGTCATACAACGAACCGTCATTCAGAACCACTGTCCATCCTATGGACTCATGGAATCAGAACATCAGAGGACCCTCAGTTGTGGCCCAGGGACCACGAGTTAGACCACGGACCATTGTCTAGAACCATGGTACATCCTGTAACTCCTGGTTTCCTCATATCAAAGAACCCTCAAGGCTCATGGACAGAACCACGACTCAGTTGATGGTCCATCGTCCAGGACTATGGTTCGTCAACCAAGTCGTGGTACCTGAGTCGCGATTTTCAGCAGCTTTTTTTAAAAATTCCCAGGGGTATTCCAAACTTTTTCTTTCTCTTTTAAGGCCTAAGCTATGTTGTTTTGCTTAGTCTAAGCCTAATTAATTAGTCAAAAGCTACCTAAACCTCCCATTCTCCTAGAAAATATTTGACACTTAGAGAAATAGAGAAAAGAAGCGGCAGCTCTCCCCCAAGAACAAGCAGAAGGTTTCTTCAAGCTCAGCCCCAAAAATCCAAAGATTTCACCATAGAATTTTCTTACAAGTATGTGAGATTTCATCAATGGGTTCCCTCCACCCATTGAGTCCCTAGATTCAGTCCAGTTCTTCAATTCTCCATGAGTTATTCAGACCTAGAGTTCCTAAACCTCAGAGAATCATTGCAATTCAGACTTTATTGCTTGTATGATAATTATTATATGTTTCTTGGAGAATTAGCCTAGTCACATATATAGAGTTCAGTAACCCTAGCTTGTGTAATTTTAGTACTCATAATTTAGACTTTCTAGTCAGATAATTCAGACCATTATGCTTCAGATTTAGAAAGCCAGCAGTTTCAGTATGTGTATGTTGCATTCTCAAATGATTATCAGTATTTGAGCTATTCAGTATTTCAGCTTGTATTTCATTGCTTACATTCAGTTGGGAGTAGTCTTAGTACCGAGTGGACGAAGGGATGAAGGCTTAGCTATTAGAATAGGCTGAGATCTTTAGTAGCAATCCCCAAGTCTCAGAACTACGGCGCCACCGTAGGTATAAAGGGGGTCTGCTGTCAGATTAGGTTAGTCACCCTTGTCCCTTGTGGACATCAGTTTAGTGGATCCACGTCAGACTTATTTGTACCTTTGGCAAGGTATGAACACCCTTCCATCCAGGGTTACAGGTTGACCCCATAGTTAGCTCAGTTTAGGGTATGTCAATTAATAGTAGCTCGCAC
This sequence comes from Jaltomata sinuosa, assembly GCA_003996215.1. Taxonomy (NCBI): domain Eukaryota; kingdom Viridiplantae; phylum Streptophyta; class Magnoliopsida; order Solanales; family Solanaceae; genus Jaltomata; species Jaltomata sinuosa. The sequence continues at coordinate 191,063 of QJPP01002988.1, read as the reverse complement.
AGTCAGACTCATATTGCATTGACCATGTACTCAGTATCTATTTCAGTTATTCAGTTCAATTCAGCATGCTATAGTATTCATGATTAGTTACTTGGTCACTGCATTCATCTTATCCTTCAGTTCATGTTTCAGTATGTATTTTCATGTTCAGTTCTTATGTCGCACAACTTTGCATACATCCCGCATGCTCAGTATATTCGAAGTACTGACGCATACTTTTGTGCTACATCTTATCATGATGTAGGTTCAGGTGTTCAGCATCTAGACCATGCTTAGCTCGATTTCCAGTCCTTACTCAACAGCTTCATTGGTGAGTCCTCATAGGTCGAGGACGGTAGATATGCTTTCATCTTTCAATTTTATATTTCAGTTTTAGACTATAGAGTTAGTTGGGGGCTTGTCCCAACAACTCACTTCAGTTAGAGGCTTTCAGACATAGAAGTATCAGCTATTTGAGTTGTCAGTTTTACTTCTCAAACTTATTATATTCTTACTTATAGGATATATATTCAGACATGTTGGATTTCTTTTTCCCATCTCAGATATTAAAAATGTTTTTAACTTCTGCATAGTTCATATTTTATCAGGATTTGTCTAGATATGTCAGACCATGAGTTAGCTTGGGGTCACTTGTGACACCGAGCACCGTATTGTGTCTAGGAGGTAGCCTCGGGCATGACAATTGACCATTGTATTTCATTACGTATCATTGCATTGCACCCTTCTTTGATTATTGTGGCATTTGAAGTGATATTTTATGACTATTAATATTTAACTGCTGGAACTTTTCTGCGTATATAGTTATTTAGTATTCTTTACTCGTTATAGTTTTTACTTGAACTCAGTCGGCCTATGATTCTTACAGAGTACTAGTGATTGTACTCACCCTTAATTTTCTGCATCCTTCTGATGCAGATCTCAATTTGAGTGGTCATCGCAGTTAGAGAGAATGCATTTTGGGGGTATCCGAAGTTGTGGCGAGCTCCCCTGGTCAGAGATTTTCTCAGTTTCCTCTATCTTTATTTTTGTCCTATTTAATTTTCTTGGGCAGCTCTTTATTTTGATTGGATATTTTGTATTAGAGTCGCTCTTGTACTTGTGACAGCTGAGTCTTGAGATTTCGAATATTCAATTCAATTTTATTTGAGTATACCTTGTGTTATTATTATTATTATCATCGTGTGTGGAATCTTTTGTTGTTGCCTTTATTTTGGGTATTCTATTATTGAGTCAGACTTACCTACCATAGATGGGTTAAAAAAAGTAGTAAAGTGGATAAATTTAGCAAAAGTTTTCACTGATGACTACTGCCAAAAAAAAAAAATGGAGTATGTTTTGTCAAAACACCAAGCAAGCGGATATAACAATTGTAGTTCATTTACTCATGTTTCTCACTAGTAGTAAAAATTGAAAATATGCACGTTCAATTAGTTTACAATGGACTCTAGGAACGGAAGTATAATATGGCGTATCAGAAATTTACTTAAATTTCTTTCAAGCAGACAGGTCGGGGGGTGGTGTCCAAGCAAATAAATAAGAGAAGATAGAAGATCTCTCCTTGTTTGAAACACCACAAAAAAAATAACGTCGAAGCCAACTTTAACCAGAATTGAAGCAAATGTTGATACCCCAAAAAGTAGCAGAAACTATTGACATCGTATTCATAATCAAAGAAAATGGTTAATATGTTGCGTAATTTTTAGCCTTCCAACTCCTTTCGGCACAAGTAATTTTTTGAACAATGCTTTACTTTTTAAAACACCATGACTCCCGAATGATTTCCAGTCTCGCCAAGTACGATGCCTTCTAAGCCTTTGGTTCTTTTAGCCCTTTGTAACAAATAATAATGTTTAATGGCTTATTCGTAAATGTGAGATATTTTCAAAATTTATCATATTTTGCTCGGTGTTTAATGAGGAAGTAGATCGATCTGTCCAGTCTGTTTATCGGCAAGATCTAGTTGGATTGTTTCGCCTCTGCTTCAAAATAGAAATTTACTTCAAATAATGTGGGAATCATAATGGAAGATTCATTTATTGGGCCCAGTAAATTCAACGCTAACATCATTGAATCCAAAGTCCTGCCTTTTCTTCGTCGGGAACACCCCTAAAATGTCTTATTCAGGCTTACCATTCTAGCCAGTAGAAGCAAAAATCTTACTTTAAAAACATAATCAACAACAAATCAGTCATATTCAGAGGATAAATTATTACATCAAATTCGCAAAAGCTAAAGTGTTTAGCATCTTACAACCGTGTGAAAAACAATCAGCGAAAAATAAGAATGAATTCTATAACTTTAATTTAATCAAGTTTTTTTTTAAAGTGACTCCCACAATGTGTTAAACTCTTATATTAAATCTAAAGAACTCAAAACGTAAGAATGAGAATCCGAATGCATATTATAGGGAAAAGGAATATACACAAATAGATTAATAGATACAAACATATACTAAATTGCACAAAAATAACAGATATTCAGAATGTTAATATTCCATTCTTAAATTGAAAAACAGAGAAGTGCAAAGCCATAAAAGAATCGAATTTAAATTCTTAGATGTATTAAAATATTGCGAAAGCAAATTAGAAACAGTTATAATATAGATTATATCAGTGCAAAAATAAAGTCGATGAAGAGCGTCGGAAGGGTGAAAAGATCCAAACTTTACTTTAGCAGTTTCATATGAAGGGGCTTACAACTTGAATTCTTGGATGGTCGATTTCGTCAATGATTTGCCCGAGCTTTAATAACGGTATTAGATGAAAGAAATAGTGACAATAGCAGAAATATGAACAAAAACTACAATGCCATAAACTAAAGTAGATGTCTAAGCTCAAAAGATTGGTGATTGAGAAGTAACAGGGCATATACTTATTTATCTAATAGAGAAGATGGAAGATTGTAAGGGCAGTGCCATCGCGTTTCTGATTTTTAAAGAGATTAATTGTTGAGGACTTTGATGTTGAGATGTCTATTGGAAAGTCGTTGGTGTCTCTTTAGAAATTTACAGCGCGCATATGTCGGGTTATAAAATTTAATTTAAATTAGATGGATTGGGGGTATTTATGTAATTTCATTTTTAAGTTAGGGAGTTCATGTTTTTAATATAATATAAAATAAATAGATAGATAGAGAGAGAGAATTGTGCATTACTAATAAATTTGAGAGTGTTGTGCGGAAATTAAGGTACAACTATTTACTTTGATAAAGAACCTTGCAGATAAACATAAGATTTTCTTCAATAAGCAGCAACAGCAACAAGTATTTATAGGTATACAAGGCCCCAACTAACATTTTGAAATGTCCTGCATAGTTTTATTTCATTATAACATGTATATATATAATTTACTCTTTAACATATACTTGATGCAAGACATGGGACTCATCTTGTCAACTCTGATACTGTCTTTGACCAGGACTCATTCAAGAGGCTTCTCTTGCCATCTACAGTTAAAATGTTTTAAGGATTTAGAAGTCATGTAACTAAAAGAATCAAATATATACACACACCCATTTACAAGAGATATATAGAGGGTGAAACCTGAAAATAAGCATCAAGCTAGTTTTTAGAGTAGCATATTCTTGCTTCACCCCTTGGAATGCCCTCTTGGACCTGAAATATGTTACACATGCATCTAACTCGGATTATATAAACGTGTAAAAAATTGTTACATGTATAAATTAGCAGAATTCATTGATTTTAAATTCTGGATACTACTAGAATTACTATTTTCCCATTGAAGTTTTTCACTGAAAAATGTTCAGTGCCTACTTCCAACAAATATTTTGATTGAATTTAAAAGAAAAAACAGTAGTGTTTTTACGCAAAAAAATTAGGAAGCTTCCCAGTATTTTAATGAGAATCTGTTTCTCACTATGTATTTTCCTAGTGAGCTAGTTCAGTAGAAATGAGGTGGAAAATCATATTTTATAACACAAACTTTTCATTGATTCGTGGTGAAAAAAAACCTCTATTTTTAATAGTGGGATTTGTCATTTCACATTATCAATGGCTAATGTGAATATCCACTGAAAGATAGAAAGAGCTGAAGGGAAATGAGAGAAAATAAGAAAATAAAAGGTGAAGAAGAAGAAGAAAGACAAAATGTTTACCCATCAATATTTCTTTCATTGCAGTACTCCTGAAACTGAGAGCATTCTCTTTTTACCCTTTTGGCACCAATGCTGCACCAAAATTTGTATCATTAGATAATTGTGCTTCACTTGGTAAAATCAGTTTCAGGTATATACACAATTAGAGTAATTTAACTTTTGTTAGGAAGCTATTTACATTTATCCACCAAAAAAAATTTTCTAATACAATTTGAGTAATTTAACATGTGTTAGTAAATCATTTACCTTTCTTACCAGATGACAAATTGATCGTTTGCCGTGTCGTAAAATTTTACATGTAATAATTACTTTATAAGAACTCTAATTATGTGTAAAAAAAAATTAATCTTTTGTAAAGTAAGGGGCAAAGACGTAGGTGCTACTGCCTAGCTTCAACAAAATTCCCCTATGGCCCTATTTATAGGGAAGAAACAAAGAAGTTTAAATGAATATAGTCATTAATAATAATAGTAAAGACAAGCAAAATTAATTTTAGACTCATAATCATTATTTAAAGTAAAGCTTGATTTCGAGCATGAATATAGTCATTATGAAATAAATAGAGGTTTAAATGAATTCATAAAATTAAATAAGCCGTGATTAATGGTATTTGTAGAAAATTACTCCCTCCGTCACTCCGTCATAAATTAGTTGGCATGGTTCTTTTTTCGAGGGTTGAACAATATTAATTTTGATTAATATTTTAAGGGTTTAATACATAATCTGTTTTTAAATTTGTCAGAATATTTTATTTAGACATTAAAATTAAGTCATGTTTCAATTATATACCTCAACTCCTAATAAAGTGCTCTGATTAGACATTTTCAATTCAAATTTTAAAAAAAAATTGCGTGTATTTTATTCATATGTTAGATAGTTAATTTAACCACATAAAATATGTCACCTTCTCTAATTATGGCATCAACCTCAAGTAGAAAATATCTGGGGTTTTACAACTTATGAAGGCGAATGCATGTAATTAAAGAAAATGACATATTTAATGTGATTAACTTAACTACCTAATAGACGAATGAAAACACAAAAAAAAAATCAAAATTTAAATCAAAAGTGTCTAATTAAAACATTTTATGAGGAGTTGAAGTGTTCAATTAAAACATGACTTAATTCGAGTGTCTAAATAAAATATTCTGGCAAGTTTAAGTGGCTGATTATGTAATAATTCTACTTTAAAATTTTTATTTTCATTAAATTAACATAAGAAAAGTTACAATTTGTAATAGTTTTATGTATATATTTTGAATATCCAAATTTTAATAGTAAAATATTGAGTTACACCAACAACAACATACACAGTGTGATTCCACAAGTGAGATTTGGAGAGGGTGTGATGTATGAAGACCTTACCCTTTTTTGTCAAGTATAGAAGTGAAACATAGCAACTACTCCATCTAGGGTTGTTCACGGTTTGGTGAGAAATCAAATCAAACCGCAAATCGAACCAAACCAATAAAAAAACTGACATTTAGTTTGATTTGGCTTGATTTGGTTTTGAATTTTAAAAATTGAAACTATTTGATTTGTTTTTAGTTTTACTAAAAAAATTGATAAAATAATCAAATCGAACCGATAAATTATATATAATAATTTTATAATTATTTATATATTATTTATAAATAAAATATAATTATTTTATTACATTTTAATCATGAACTTAACTTTAGCATAACATAATTACTCAAGTCCAACACTTTAATCTTTAAGTGTCTAAGTTCTAACCGTAAGATCTCACTTTTCATTATTATTCTAAAATAATGCGCAACAAACCAAAAGATTATTATTGCATTTTGAGGCTCCTTCCAATACTAATTCATGTATTAGAATTTATAGAATTACTGTCTCGTTTTCTTGATGGTTGCTTCCCCACAAAATATTCACTTGTGATTTTTATCCTATAGGCAGTACTACTAATGCTTATTATTTTTGTATTTGGTTCAGAAATTCAAGAAACAAAATTGTTGTTTGTAATGCTAAACAAGGTAGGCTTGTTAAAGACATTTGCTTAGTTGACGTTATCAGGACTTGCATCTAGGCAATCCTTTTGGCCATTGTCATTTCTTATATTATTATTAATTATTCATTAGTCGGGATCATAAATCGAAAAAATTGAACCAAACTGAACTAAATCGACAAGAACCAAATCGATGGTTATTTTTTATTTAATTTGATTTGGTTTTAAAAATTTAAAAATTGACTAAATTGATTTAATTTTGATTTTGACCAAAAATCGATTCAAACCCACCCGTAAACACCCTTAACTCCACCCATTCACGTTAATTTGTCCACTATACTAAAATTACATTTTTACTTTTTACTTGTCCAATACTTTAATATATCAAGAGAATTTTTTTTTTCTATTTTATCTTTAACATTAAATCACTTATTTCTCAAATTCAGTTGAGATTATATATCAATTAATATAAATAATATGATAAAATATATATTTTATTTATTATTTTTTATGAGATTATTTGATTGGAAATAAAAGATAACAATTTAAAATAAAATATAAAATTATTTTATTTTATATTTAATTATAAATATTAATTAATTCTAAAATATATTTTATACTAAAATAATAAAACTAACTATTTTAAAGTGAGAAAACTAATCTCGAAAAACCTCTCAATCAACAAATTTTATTTATTTATCCCATCTCAATGGCCAAATAATTCCCGAGGGGAGTGCAAACAGTAAGCAGAGAGGGTAATTTGGAATGGAGGGAAATGGAAGAGCTTTGAAATATGTGTCAAAATATATCCTCATCTCATATTATTTATTCACATTATTGAAAATATTTATTTTAAATTATTTATTAATTTATAAAATCAGAATAAAATTAGTTTAATTTTTTCAAGTTTATTCTTAAATTATTTTTTAAGAAAATATAAATATTATAAAGTTTTTTTAAAAAAATACTCTATTATTAATTTTAATATTGATGAATAAGACATAAAAATATAAAGTGTATTTAAATGAATTAAAGGATAAATAGTAAAAATATTTTTTTATTTATAATTTTAAAGAATATATAAAGAAGAAAGTGAACAAATAATATGAGGGAAAGAAAGTAAAAAAAACAAATAAAAAGAAATTTTGGAATATATTGGAAATAAAGACTTTGAGAGGGAATATTCATGATCAAGTAGGGGGGCAGAAACCGAGAAAATGAACTCCTCCCAAATGATTTTCTACCACACAAAAATATGTCTGACAAACAAGGAAACTGTTTTTCTTTTTTTTGGGTAAACAAACAACGCAACTTTACTTTCCTTAAAACTTACTCCCTCCTCCGTTCATCTTTACTTATCCACTATACTAAAAATAAATATTTAATAATATTTATTTAATTTATAAAATTAAGAGATAATTTTACATTTAGTTCTTAATTTATCTTTATCATTAATTATAATTTCTTTTCTATTATACATTTTAAGATATTATATTTATTATATTCAATGGGTGATTTGATAAAATTATCCTTTTATTTATAATTTTTAAAAATTGTGCAAAATTAATAATGAACAAGTATTATTGGACGAAGGCCGTATCACAAAATCACTTTCTTTCACGCGCACATATTCCTCCTTTAATTTAAATGACGGCGTAATTTGACTAAACATAAATTCTTTTTTTTTTAAAATTATCTTAAACATGTTAATACTATAATTTATTACTACTATATGATATTAGAATATGTCATCAAAACTAATATAAAAAATTAAAATTATATATAGATTAGTAAGAACATAGTATTACATAAAATTAAATGAAAGTAGTCAGCAATTTGAGAAATAACTGACAAGGTTACAAAACTTATTACTGTAATTAAGATGAAAGAGAAAAGTAAAGAGCAACTTAAACAATAAAAAGATATTTTCTTAAATAATAAATAACATAGTTTTGCTATTTTATTTATTTATTTTATCATTTATACTTATTTGATCGTTGTTAACGTAATAACCATTTGGGAGAACCTAAATGATTTGTAGTCCAAAAAAGATGCTTAGAATTTAAAAAACCAACAAAAGCTCTTTGGATAATATAAGCAAAAAGAAGAAGGGAAGCAAGAACGTTTGGGAGTAAAAGGAAAATAAGTTGTTTAAAATGCCAAGATTGAAATTAAGTAACAATCAAATAATCAGTTTAGTTTAGAGCTATAAAAATAAAGGCTAACAATTATCCCGAAGAGATGTGAAAGTCATCATTAGATTTTACTCAATTGGACTAATTAAGGTAAAATTTATATATAATTTCAATTCAATAAGTAACACCTTAAAAGGAACGAACAAGTTATTTAAAACTAAAATTTGCAAAAGAAGGCAAATTTCATTTCCTAATAAATGTGTTATCACATTCTATTGTTGGAGAGAGGTTTATCATATTCTATTGTTGGAGAGAGGTTCATTAAATTTAATTTCCCCTTTCTGTTTAATTTTTTTTTTCTGAAAATAAATCCCAACACAAAAGAGAAAATGGAATACTAATTAGTTTGATTGTACCTTGAGCTGCTACCCTTGAATTGGTGCATCATATCATCCAACCTACCAAAATCGTAAGGTTCATTTGCCCTACGTACGTACAAATAGAATATGCATTATTATTCACTTCTGCCTGATTTTTCATAATTATTTCATGCACAGTTGTTGGAGCTTTGATCAAACAAATACTTATCAAATTTTGCGCACACAATTATTTCTGATAATTTAAATTTCAAACAAATATTCAAGCAAAAATATGAGTATTAACGAAAGAAACACCTAGCTACTAATTGTAATAGTAGTGTTTAATATTACTTATCAAATAAAATGATACTCCAAGTATTTTTAGTATTACTTACAGAGCAAGGTCAATGTTACGGATCAATCTAACTGAATCCGTGAAGAATAGGTTAACAACTTCCTCCACGAAGTTAGGGTTATCATCATCTTGTAGTTCTTCCAGCTCATTAAATTGTCCATCTAGGTATTCCTACACCCCATATACATATATAGCTAGCTTAGAGTTTCAATATACAAAATAATTATATATATGTCACATGAAAGAAAAATAATAAACATTAGGAATTATTAATAGACCTGATTGAAGAGACTTCTCTTCATGGAGGCAGCTTGGCGTTGCATATTAATTTCGATGCAAAGAGAAATTTTCCTTTCTAAAATGGGCTATACCATGCTCATGCAAAACAGCAAAAGGTATATATATATAATATACAGGAAGGCGGTGGGAAAAGTCATCAAGACAATATGAGATATTCAAATTATAAAGTGGTCCATATTTGCAATAAATTCGATAGTATTGCATATATCTTTCTTCATTATCCTAAATGGACAGTCATCCATCAAGAGAATACTATACAATATAATAATTGAAATACAATGGTCTCATCACATATGTGTAAGTATACATAAATATTTGAATGTCAACTCACCTACTACTACTATTATTATTATTATTATTATTATTATTATTATTATTAACTTAACGTCATCATAAAAATACATAAATTTTTAATTTTAAATTCGTCTCTGATTATACCAGCTAGTTGGACCACCCCCAACTCTGTGTTAATAACTATGTGTTATGCTACTTTTTTTTTTACAATGGAACAGTACGTCTAGGAAATACCTGGCCAACAGTGTTTGTCGTCAGAGGAAAAACATGTAGAAAAAAATCACCTAGGTAGGGTGTGTTTGGTATAAAATATGTTTTTGAAAAATATATTAATTAAAATGCAATGAGCCTTCGATGGATATACGTAACAGAAGAAGATGAGGTCCAATAAGAATAGGGGACTCGGAATTTGCACCTGAAGAGTCGGAACGATATGCGGACAAATGCTCTACTGTCAATGCCTTTGACTTCGTTCGGACATACACAACATGTCACGAGCCAATCAGCTTGCGCATCCGGTGATCAACCGTTAGAGATAACCATGCACCCCAATATTCAGGGGATGTCTATCCTATATCGGAATTCACGATTTTCACACCAATAATGGCTACTACTTGCCTAGATTATTTCACTTAGTTTAAATTATTATTCATTGCTTCAAACCTAACATCGAAGGTTTACAAAAATAAGTTGGACTGGTTATGTTGTTATAAACCTCTTTCAAATCTAATATATATATTTTAGGCTACATTTTGTTGGAGGTGTAATTTGCGTGTATCAAATTTTAACGTTATTATCATGGAATACGATTTAGGAATTATCATAGTGTTAAATTCTATTTGTAGTCCTTATTTCTTATATTACTCTGTGTTTTATTTGTGTTGTTCAGGTGTGAAGGACGACTTGGGGAATCATGAAGTTAACGAGGCTGAGATTGTTGTAGCAAATGATGCTAGGCTCCTGTTGCCACCTGTGCGGAACTTGCATTCTCCACTGCGAAACCCGCCTGCACCTATGCACAACGTACCTTCAATTGCAATATGAAGGATACTGATCTGGAACAGGCTAGTTTTGTGGGTGCTATTCTACCACCTCCAATACATGAGGCTGGCGGAAAGAAACTCTAATCTTGAAAAATAGTAAAAACCCTAAGAGAAAGAGGAGGAGGAGGAGTGGACAGTGGTGGTTGGCGGCAGTGGAGGAGGAGCCGACTGCGATGGAGGAGGAGGTTGGCGCCAGTGGAGGTGGAGGAAGAGAAAGAGAGAAGAGAAGAGAGAAAAGAGAGAAGAGAAAGAAGGAAAATAAAGAGGAGACCCGATTTGGGTCTCTATAATTTTAGAAAAGCGATGGACAGCGTGATTTTGTTCGTCGCTTTTCCTAATAAATGATTTGACTCATTTTGACTAAAAACAATGGACAAAATCACACTAGCCGTCGTTTTTTTAAAATAAAATACATATAAATTAATTTTTAAAATTATTTTATTTATTTATTATTAAATAAAAAAATTAAAATAAATGACGGATAGTGTCGTATTTGTAAAATTTAATTTTTATTTTCTTAAATTAATAACGACACAGTCCATTATAAACATTATTGACGCAAAAATTCGCAAAAGAACACGACGGGCAGTTTCCTTTTTGTGAAAAATATATAGAAAATAAAAAAGGAAACAAGCGACGCACAATGTCCCTTTTTCGTTGGTTTTTTAGATCGTTATTTTTGTCTTCCATCATTTTTTGGCCAGTTTTTAGTAGTGTTTTTTTTCTAATCTTAACCTCTTTTGTCAAGCATGTTTAGCCTATAGGAAAGTTCTAATGTTTGTAACCATTAAGAAGCATTCAAATCAAAAGAGCTAGTAATACATGTGACGACACCATCCTAAATCACTGGTTTGGTAGACCCATTAGACCCATTATTGTTATTCCATTTTGATTCCCACAATCCTAGTTATGAAGTTTACCTACTCATAATGGTGGACAACATATATTTAGGTAAAGATAATACTGAGATAACATAAAACTTACAAAGGTTTACAAATGAAACAGAAGATTCAAATTATCAAAATCAGTGTAACACTCTGAATCTTAAGAATACGTTCTTCTTCTTTTGTCTCTATCGAGATATTCACAATTCTGACAAGATACTTGTAATGACTTGTTCAGTCGTTATTAAAAGGAACCTCGTATCAGGTGGATTATTCGTGCAAAGAAACGGGTTAGAAAACTTTTGGGTTGAGGAGTTGGAAATCTTAGGCTAGGCTAGTCTAAGACGAATTCTGAGCAAGGTAAGGTCTAGGAAAATTCGGGTGCGGATTGGGTATTACAACTCGGGTAGAGCTAGTTTTTCCATTAGCCAAGACCTTAAAGAGTCCGAGGGACTTTTCGAAAATAAATTCGGGTGAGTAGAACTCCCGGTATCGAAGTTGACGTGAAAGGGTTGGTTTAGAACGTCAAGATCTGAAGTGTGTTGTGAAATGGGCCATTTTTGGGGATTTTCTGAGGTTCTTTTCCATGTAAACCGCTATGGCGGTTGACACAGTTCTATAGCGGCCTTCGCTATAGCAGAGAAATTACCGCTATAACAGAAAACAATATCGGTCAGCACCACTATAGCGGTAGGTTCTGCTAAGGTGGTAACGCTATAGCGGAGCGTGGACAGCTTTAGCGGTGCGATGAGATCAAAAAATTCAAAAATAGATTTTATATTTTCATTCTCTCTCATTCAATCCCAAAAGAGACAAGGGTTACTCCAAGAACCCTCTTAGGCTGCTCCAAAGCTTGGGAGTCATGGGGAGGAGGGATTCCGGTTGAAAGGACGCGAAACCACATATTCGGGCCTGTGAATCGTCAGGGAACGCCTTCACGGAGCCATAAATTGCATGGTGCAACTGCTTGGCATCCAGGTAGGCTAGGTTTTCTTCATTGAGTAGATTGACTTGCTTTCTTTTCGTATCATTGTATAGATTGGAAAGGAGAATCCATGTTTAGGCCTTCGGGTACGGTGTTCGAAGGAGAATTATTGTGGTTGAATTGGTTAATCTTGAATAGTTTGAGTGGTGATAATGTGTTGTGACATTTCAGGTTGTTATGATTAACTGAGTGTTGTCTGATGATAAAATCTGAGGACTAGGGTGTCGAAAAGGTTTGGGGAACCGGAAAACTTGGGTAATTAAACCATAGGTTAAAGATGGGATTCTCTGAAATGTTGTTATAAAGAAACTGGAATATCGTAAATGGTTGATTTACCAATGTTAGGGAGGTCTCTCCCCATATTGTATTTTGGTCCTAGAAGGAGGGTCAGGAATAGGTGTATTTACTAGTATGTGTTAAGGGGTGAATTGGGCTTAGTCTTCGAACGGGATTTAAGGTTGAGTTTATGTACCCGAAATGGGGATAGGTGATAGCTATTGATTTTCATATGCATTGTATGTTCGTGTGCTTTTACTTAAGTATTGTATGAGTTGCATGCTTAGGGAATAGTTATGAATGTCTAAATGTCCGGTAATCAGTCTTGTGAAATGAACTTGTTTTATTTGCTTGTTGGTTTTACAAGTATGTTGTTCATTGGTTGTGATTGAATGGACTTGATGTGACATTCGGTTGGCTCGGGTACCACACCTGGCACGGGTATACTAACGGTTGGCTGGGGTACTACGCCTGGTACGGTATACTAATGGTTGGCTCGGGTACCACGCCTGGTACGGGTATACTAACGTTTGGCTCGGGTACCATGCCTGGTACGGAAATTCATAATGATTGGCTCCGGTATCACGCCTGATACAGGTTATGTTATTTGCATTATTGTATTCTTTCGATGGTTCTATAAGTGGACCGGATTGTATATTATTGAAATGTGATTGTTGCATATGGCCCATAAGAGGACAGGAAATTAAAAAAATTTCGGTCAACTGATGGTTCGGGCATTGCGTTATCTTCTTTTTGAATCGCAACCAAGTCTCGTGCAATGCTTCGTGGGGCTGCTGCCTAAAGTTGCTAATCTCGTCCCTCAACTGTATCATCCGAGAGGGAGGAAAGAACCTTTCTAGGAAAGCTCCTCTCAACTCTCCCCAAGTTGCGATAGAGTCGGGGGTCAACTCTGTCAACCACAACGCTGCCTCATCAGACAGAGACAACGGAAACAACCTGAGCCGGATCGTTGTCTGACTCACGCCCGGCAGTTCAAACGACTTGCAGATGCCCACGAAATTCATCAGATGCTGGTTTGGATCATCCCCAGCGGCACCTCGGAACACTCCTCTCAAGTTTAACAGCTGGATCATCGTACTAGTGATGTTGAACTTAGCTCCGGGCGGTAGCGGTGGAACAATAATGGCGCCCATAGCGCCAGCTCCATCTAAGTCGAGATCCTCATCATTCCGTGCGACATCATCCTGCAGACCACCAGCATTCAGATTTTGTTGGGCCTGCAGTTCTGCAGCGATCCTCGCTGCCTCTAGTTGTGCGGCCATATTCCGCCTCAATGTTCTAGCAAGCTCGGGGTCGTAAGGTAAAATTTGTTCCCCCGAACTTCGGGTACTTGTCATGCACAACTGTGTACCCTGTCAAAGACAAAAACAACAAATAAACGTAAAGCAGGAAATTATGACTAAGAGTCAAATAAATACACCAGACTTAATTAACAACCGTATTCCCCGGCAACGGCGCCACTAAACTCCTAAAACTATTTTAAAAGCGTGTAAAAACTATTTGAAAGGGTCCTCTCTAAAATAAACCTAACATAGGGTATTTATAGGAGTAATAGAAGCCAAATCCAAAACGGGCTAGGAATCCCCAAAACGCGGGCAGCCGCTTGACGCTACTATTTTGGTGCGACGGTCAGGCTGACGGACCGTCACTGCCTTGACGGACCGTCGCCTGGACCGTCAACCTTAGGCAGTGGCACTGCCTCTATGCGACGGACTTGGTGACGGACCGTCACATGTGTGATGGACCGTCACTCAGGCCGTCACTCTTAGGCAGAATCCTCTTTTTCTAGTATTTCCTTCCGTTTCCGCGTTTGTCTCCATTTCCTGAAAATACAACATAAAAACATCAAAAACGACAACGGTTGCTTGAAAACGTACGATTGTTCTTAGTTTAAAGGAGTCGAAAGTGACGTAAATTAGCGGCACATCAGTATGCATGTTCGTGATTCTGTGCACCTCTAGGTCCATTCATATCAGCTGTTGGTGATCTCTCCCTCTCTCCGGGAGGCATACTTTATATTAAGTTGGGCTAGTCTTATGTTTTAAGGTATGTTGGGGCCTTGTCCTGGTATACATTGATTCATGTGTTTGGAGGCTTCGTAGATAGTAATAGATGTCTGATTCAGTTATATTCAATCTTATTCTTATGTTTTGAAATTTCTATAAGTATGGTTTAATAACTGAAACAAATTGACTTTTCTTCAATCTATTAGTCATGATTTAAAAATATTTCTTCCACACTTATGGATGGATGCTCATGATATAAGCTAAGTGGTTCTCTCGGGCCAGTAATAGTTTCGGGTGAATGTTACTTCCAGGGCCTGGGCTCGGGTCGTGACAAACTTGGTATCAGAGCACAGAGTTCAAGTGTCCTAAGGTGTCTATGAACCCGTGTCTAGTAGAGTCTTGCTTATAAGTGTGTTGTGCACCACACTTATAATCAGGAGGCTACAGGGCATTTAGGAGATGTTTCCCATTTTTGATACTCTAGATCATACAATAGAGCTGTACCGTAAGAAACTTGTTCAGATTCATGCGTTGCTCAAATTCCTCCAACTATACCTCATATTCAAGGTGGTAGAAGTTATAAAGTTCAAATCATTATCGATGAGGTGCTCTCAGATAGAGCCAATAGAAATCTAAGAGTCCACACAAGGGCTTATGAGGAGCCCATTAGTGTATTTGAGTCTACCAATTCAAGAGCGTACACACTTGTTCATATAAATCGTGCTTTTGAGCCATAGTAAGATGTGCTCCCAGACCCCTTCCAGAAGGGTGTGGTGCGTATCTAGATTCTTGAGTAGTGTTGCCACCCAGGAGATATTGTGATTTGAGATGTTATGTGGTAAGCCATAAGTAGTAGAATGATTCTAGAGCCAAAAATATGACTTCAGAAGTGTAGAAACCAAAATTGGAGATAGTGATTGATTGAAGTATGTAGATAGAATCATGTATCTAATAAGTGAGTAATAGGGTGGTATGACCTTTGGTGTTGACTAAGGTGTATCAAGGCTTCTGCGGATTTCATGGTAGTATGTAGAGAAAGAGTTGTTGGATAAGATGAACTAAAGTATGCTTGAACTAGGGAAGAGGTTTATGATGGCATGTCATTGTGGTAGCAAAGACCAAGTATAGATTATGAATGGAAGGATAAAGTAGTTAAAGTTGGTAGAGCTAGACTATACTTTGTGACTTTGAAGAGCGGACTCATGACATTCGCAAGGTTATGGATTCAGTTTAGGCAAGAAATACATAATGAATTAGTAGAGAGTAGTAGTAATGATGGGAAGGGTAATGTGCTTGTAAGCTGCAACGAGATAGATAGTGTGATTAACATGACTATTTTGTCATGAGTTTCCGATGAACTAGTGTTTCTTGAGTTTACTTTAATAGCTATAACTCTTAGTAGTGTGAACGGATAAGTGTTTCCATCCATGTTTAGTAATAGTAGGGGCAGAGCTACAGCTTTGGAAGGGTGGTCAGTCGAACACCCTTCGCCAAAAAATTACACAGTATGTAGAGGTTAGATAATTTTATTACGGATAATTAACGGCTCCTGAACGCCTTTGACACAACTGAGGGGATAGCTCAGCGGCCAAGTGTTTTCCAGAGGACCAAAGTAGCGAGGGTTCGATTTCGACATCTGCGATATTTGTGTATATTTTTTTTTAAAATCCAAATGAACAAGTTGTTCATTTTTGTTGCCTTATTATTATGAGAATTAATAAAAAAAATTGTCTAAAAAGAGAAAAAATATTTTTCATTAAAAACTACTTCAATTTATGTGATATTTTTGTTTTCTAAAATTTAAATTATGTAAATTTTCACCAATATTTTCAAATGTATTATTGTTATCATATTTTTGACATGAGAAGAATTGCAACTTATAATATCTTTTTTGTATAGTTTTTAAATATCTAATTTTAGGTTTGAAATATTGATTTGAACTAATCCAATTTAGCTTCAAAGATTAACTTGACTCTCAAAGAGGAAAAAGTTTCATATAATTTGAAACTTAGGGATATTAATTTATAGGCATCACAAAACTAAGCGCAAAACATAGATCCCTTTTTCATTTGGTCATAATTACATAGTGATTTAGCTATGTTTTGCATTTTTTTTGTATGGGTTATTATATTGTGTCTTGTAATTATTTTTATAATTGGAATACCTTATAATACAATTTAAAGTTTCAATAGAAAAATATTTTTCTTAATTATCAAAAATATTTAGTCTTACAAATAAAATGTTCTACAATATATGATGATTTTTAGGCGATTTCGCAGTGCTGGAGGTAAAAAGAGATATTTAGTACTGTTTCTAATGAGTTTATTGTAAAAAAAATAAAAATTAAGATGTGAAATCTCCTCGAGTAGAATTGACTAATATATATGGATTATTCTTTTACTAGAAGAACTATTTTTTTTTCTATTTTATACTTTAATTTTAATTTATACAAGTGTTTTTATGATTTATCTCATAGGTTAACTTAAAATATTTTTCATGCATTCATCTTTTTTTTTTTGTATTTACCTCCTCAAAGTTTGAAAACCCTTCGTTAAAATCTTGGCTTCGCCACTGAGTAGTGGACCCTAAGCTTGAATTATAGATGATCACCGTGATGAAAAGAAGGGCAGTATAAGGGTGATAATGTTAGTTTTGAAATATGATCTAGTAGGTCGGATATAGTGTGTGCAAGAGCTTAAGTCCCTAACTTATGACAAGTGTGAAAGTGTAAGTGTGATAAATGTGGCTCTAGATGAATAGGTGAATGAGTCTAAGGCTTTGATGAAGAGAAAACCTTAAGAATCGTAGGGAAGAACTTGTGCTCCAGAAAAAAATAAATTATAGATAAGATTCTATGCTTCTAAATATTATTTGTGCCTAGTTTAGTATTTTTGAGTTACAAGTATAGAAAATGCTATGTATGTATTACATGGTGTCCCTAGAGACTGGATCGTGGAGATTATAGACAGTGTGGATGATGTTGAGTCTCTTAGTATAGGTTTACTTTTCATTTAATTGGGAGGATAGAAACTTAGAGGTGTGATGTTAGTGGACTAATAAAAGGAGACCAGATTGTTAAATATTAGAGGATAATGAGTAGTATCTCAGAAAGAAATCCTAGAAAGAAGTTTAGCATCTGCAAGTATATTCTTTTAGATAGAGTTTAGCATTCAAAGGTATAGTGATGCCCCAATCGTGTAGAGTAATGTGATTATAGATCAGTCTAGAGAATAGGTCCACAGACTTTGAATGTCGACTTCCGAACTAAGAGGGGATGATAGGGTGAAAGACCAAATCGAATCTTGAGATTCATATAGTAATGGATTCCAGAAAAGAGCTATGATGAGACCGCGACCAATATCTTCTAGCATATTCCTTGTACTTCAGTCAAGATGACACCCTACTTCTATCTTGCATACTAGCGTCATGCCCAAGATCGAGGTTTATGTACTTCATACTGATTCACGTTCATGTTCATTTTCTAGAATGAAAAGTAATAGCTTCACTCAATGATCCCAATCTTACTCCATGAATTTCAGCCTTAAGTTATACAACTCTTGAGGTATGAACACGTGTTTCACAGTATGCCCGGCCAGTCCTATGAACTCCTGCTTTATAGTATATTTTAAACTCATGTTATGTCATTGTCTATGCCCAAAATGACTCTCTATTTATGGTCTATGTGTTTAATATATGAAGTATTTGTACCTATTGTACCTCACTTCACAAGCTCCATTTTAAGTTTCAGGTTCACAATGAATATAAGTTATGTCTGAACAATATTCCTATTACCCCAGATCCTCATACTCTAGCCCTTTAGTGACATTCCTTGTGTCAGAATAGTAGTTGTATAATGATTTAGATGAGAGAGTAGATGTTCCTTGTTGTAAAAATTATGGTGTGATCACTCCATCCAAGGTTATTAAGTGTGGTTCAGAGGAGAAAACATAATTGACAAGTGTTGCTAAACTTAAGTGCCATCAGTCATATCGTTTAAGGTGGAAATGCTCCTATTCTTATGTACAATACACCGTTGTTTCTGGTCATGAAACTTTAGATTGAATGGAACCATGGTCAAGCTCATGTTCCTATTTAGCCCTTTATTTTTATGCGCCTTTTGATTCTACAAACTCATCCTTCAGTCTTTAGTGTGATAGTTCTAGTGTTTATAACTCGTGCTTTTGAATTTCTTAATAGTTGGTTGTCAAACCCTTCCCATAAGTACAACTCAACCATATTAAAGAGTATAATTGCAACAGTCGATAGTAAATAGTTCAACTCATGCATTTTTTTTCGAGTCAAGATCATCAGTTGAGGACGAATGATTCCAAGGGGGAGATATTGTAACACCTCAAACTCTCAGGCTAAGGTTGGAACCATGCTATAAATGTACTTAGACCCAAACCTAATAAATTTTATTAGTACCTAGGTGTTAAGGTCAATCCTTAGGTGTAGGAAGTGTATGGAATATGAATTACGGTCATAAGAAACCTCTAGCACAAAGCCGAGTTAGAAGCTTCTCTGTCGACTAAAGTTTCATATGAGCTTTACTGTGGTCAACTTCAAACAAGGATTTCTCTTAGAATATGAATAATTATGTGACCCACCACACACCAAATTAAAGATTTTTAAGTCTTCTTTTCAACTCCACCAACCATTTGCCAATTCGATATTTGTGCAAAAAGTTATTCCCATTTTACTGGGCATTGCACAGGCTGCCGACCAGCCGCACAACTGCACATAAGAAAAACGTGCTAGGAAGGGTATTTTCATCTTTTCCTTACACCATAACCCCAGATCACGACCCTTAACCTTCCCTATATACAAATACATTCAGATTTCACTATCTTACATATAATTCGTCTCCTCCCTCTTTCCCTAAAACTTCTAAAAGAAAAATCATCATATTTTCAAGCAAGGTCCTTCCTCAATTCTCTTTTCAAGATTTGTGTCTTCTTCTTCTACAAGGTATGTGAGACTACTACTTCTATGTAATTCTTTTAAATTTCATGTTCTTCAATTCAAGTTGTTACAAGATAGGTTAGGGTTGAAGAAATCCCCATAATCCTATTTCCCCAATCAAAGTCTACAAGTAGGGTTCTTGAGATGTCTATGGGTAAACTCCTTATTGCCTGATTTGCTCTAAATTATGTCAATATTTATAAACTTTAAGTGTAAATACAGTGGCAGAAATTCTTTTGTTGGATAAAATTAAGTAAATCCATGAATCTCTTGAACTTTTAAAATAATTGAATCTATTACTACGAATTCCATGACCTTGACTAATATTAATTTTCAAAATTGTGATTTGCTAAAGAATGGGAATTTTTATTGATTTTTTTATATGGATTGTCTTTCACTCTCCAACAGACATATTGTGGGTTATTTTTACTATTGGATTAGTTTGATGATTTGAGCCTCTCATTACATGATATGAATATGAAACAAGAATATTTTTCAGTTAACTCATAATTCCCTCAAGAGTTGTGGAAGTCATGTTCATGAACTATAACCTAATGAATTATGATATACTACCTTTCATGTCTCTCCAATAATGACAATAACTCATGATTCTTGAACCTATTACAGTTAACTCTCATTATGAGCCCTAAAGTGGCATTCCATGGCTATGAGCTTAAAAAAGTTGAACTATGAGCATGAGCCTAAGAAGGCTAAATCATGAACATGAGCCAATAAGGTTAACACTTTGATCGGTAACCAATAGCATAACTATGTAACAGTATGAGCTTAAGGGAGTTAGCTGGCTGACCGAGAAGGCATAAGTCTAAAAGACAAATGCCCGAAACAACGTTTGCCGACATAGGATAGAGATTATTACGCAAGTCGGATAACTCTTTTTCATGTGTCCTGAAAAGGGATAATTATGGATCCTTGCTAGCAAATCATGTCATGTCATGTCTTATGCCCGGTAAGGTATAGGATGGCTTAGCTGATCGGGCCGAGATCAGAATCCATGCGCTCACATGGTAGTTTATGTCGGTTCACCACTTTCTCCCATAAATAACTAAGAGGATTAATTCACTTTACGTTACCAAATATGACTTACAGCTTGTGCTATTATTCCTCCAGCTTATCATTTCTTGGACTGTACCTACTATATTTATATTTTCATGCTTTACTATTTTTCTGGTATGGTTTTACATACCAATACATTCCACGTATTGACCATCTTGGATGCTGCATCGTTTCATGATGCAGGCTTCGGTATGTGATAACGCCCAAACTACACCTCAAATTAACGAGGCGTAAGCGGTCGTAGTCAAATATAGAACCCAACTAGGTTGGGGTCGAATCCCACAGAGAATATGGTGAGAATTAAGCCTTTAGTGAATTAAGTGACTAGTCGTCAATAGTTTCCGGAAAAGGGGGGGGGGTTTGTGAACGAAGAGTAAACAAAAGCAAGCAATAATGTAAGAGTAATAATCAATAGGAGAATGAACTAGGAAAGTGTTTACCATGGCGTTGGTAACAATGTCGATTCTAGGCTTAACCGGGTTCTTTCTATATGTGTGTCACGATGTGATTGAATTAATGGTATCGTCTAAACGTTTCTCAACCAAATAGACAAATTTCCTTTTCTATTCTCTCGACCTCGAAAAGATATGCTTTTAGATTTCAATCCTAAACATCAAGTAGATTAATCTAGTTACAGCATTAATCATAAGACGAGAGTTAGTAGTCTCGAATCCTTGTTGTTAATCAAGTTTCCCGGTTTTAATCTCTTTACTCAAGCAAATTAAACCTAGGCAAGTTCTAATGTTTGCAACCACTAGAAAACGTGAAAGAATGTATGATTAACAACGTGACAACATATATATTTAACCCGACGCTACCCGGAATCTATATTGCTATGTTTGCCATGGCTCTCACAACCCTAGTTGCGGGAGTTTTAGTTACTCATGCTCGAAGAAGAAAAGAAGAAATTCATAATAAAGGAAAGAAGATTCTTACAATATGATGAAAATACCCTTCAATAATCCAAGAACAAGAAAAACCAAAAACTCAAGAATGAATCAAGAACACGCTTGCAAGATCAAGAAACCGTGTTGCTTGCGCTCAAAGTCTCGACTAAACTCCTAAAACTATTTTAAAAGCGTGTAAAAACTAATTGAAAAGGGGATGAATAAAATAACCCTAACATAGGGTATTTATAAGAGTAATAGAAGCCAAATCCAAAACGGGCTAGGAATCCCCAAAACGCGGGCAGCCGCTTGACGCTACTGTTTTGGTGCGACGGTCAGGCTGACGGACCGTCACTGCCTTGACGGACCGTCGCCTGGACCGTCAACCTTAGGCAGTGGCATTGCCTCTATGCGACGGTCTTGGTGACGGACCGTCACATGTGTGACGGACCGTCACTCAGGCCGTCACTCTTAGGCAGAATCCTCTTTTTCTAGTATTTCCTTCCGTTTCCGCGTTTGTCTCCATTTCCTGAAAATACAACATAAACACATCAAAAACGACAACGGTTGCTTGAAAACGTACGATTGTTCTTAGTTTAAAGGAGTCGAAAGTGACGTAAATTAGCGGCACATCAACACCCTCAACTTAAAACGTTCGCTTGTCCTCAAGCAACATAACATAAAACAATAAGACGACTCAACTAAGAACACGAACTCATGTCTCTAGCAACTCATGGTCATTCCACATCTTAATCCATTAAATCAAGCTCCCTCGTAGCACACGACTGTATGAAACACTAACTTGCAAGGATCCAAACATGTCATTTCGATATTGTAGAACATTCTACATTCACACGCGCAACTATCCTAACAATCAATAGACAATACAGACATCTTGGTGCCCTCACCACAAAGAAATCCCACACACAAGATTTGGGACTAGGTACGCGCTCACACTCACAAATGATTTCAAACAATGCACATGCAATACCATAGGCTTGCCCTTACTATTCTATTTCAGCTCTTCAGAAAGCCGCTCAGAATCACTACATGACTTGTTTTGGCTTGTACCATAGGCTTGCCCTTACTACATGACTATGTAACAATATGATCTTAAGGGAGTTAGCTGGCTGACCGAGAAGGCATAAGTCTAAAAGACAAATGCCCGAAACTATGTTTGCCGACGTAGGATAGAGATTATTATGCAAGTCGGATAACTCTTTTTCATGTGTCCTGAAAAGGGATAATTATGGATCCTTGCTAGCAAATTATGTCATGTCATGTCCTATGCTATGCCCGGCAAGGTATAGGATGGCTTAGCTGATCGGGCCTAGGTCAGACTCTATGCGCTCACATGGTGGCTTATGTTGGTTCACCACTTTCTCCCATAAATAACTAAGAGGATTAATTCACTTTACGTTACCAAATATGACTTACAGCTTGTGCTATTGTTCCTCCACCTTATCATTTCTTGGACTGTACCTACTACATTTATATTTTCATGCTTTACTATTTTTCTGGTATGGTTTTTCATACCAATACATTCCACATATTGAACATCTTGGATGCTGCATCATTTCATGATGCAGGCTTCGGTATGCATGTTCGTGATTTCGTGCAGCTCTAGGTCCATCCATATCAACTGTTGGTGATCTCTCCCTCTCTCCGGGAGGCATAATTTATATTTTGTTGGGCTAGTCTTATGTTTTGAGGTATGTTGGGGCCTTGTCCTGGTATACATTGATTCATGTGTTTGGAGGCTTCATAAATAGTAGTAGATGTCAGATTCAGTTATGTTCAGTCTTATTCTTATGTTTTCAAATTTCTATAAGTATGGTTTAATAACTGAAACAAATTGACTTTTCTTCAATCTATTAGTCATGATTTAAAAATATTTCTTCCACACTTATGGATGGATGCTCATGATATAAGCTAAGTGGTTCTCTCGGGACAGTAATGGTTTTGGGTGCCTGTTACGTCCAAGGCCTGGGCTCGGGTCGTGACAAATTTCCCCTTCTCACTCTCTATATTCCCTCTTTCTTCCATCCTTTTTATTATATTACTAGTTAAAAAAATACCCGTGCCTATGTGCAATATTGACTTGGCACATTTCTTAAGTAGATAATTTTATTATATCACAAATATACTAAATTTAATATTTTAGAAAATAAATTATCACGCCCCGAGGTTACCCCCTAGACGTAACACGGGACTCGGGACCACGAGGATCCCAAGCTAACCCTTGGTCATAGCATTCTCAAGCATAACAAAGAAATGAGACATAGCGGAAACATCAACGTAAATCCAAAACTGGAAGACATATCATAAATATAGAGTCGAATAGGAAATACAACTCCGAAATCATCTCATAAGGTCTATGTCTGAAAAGCCTCTAATACTATCATAGAGAGTTGTTGGGACAACACCCCTAACTAACTCGAACGTCTAAAAATAAAGAAGGAAACATAAACTGAAGGGGAGCCTAGCCCTCAGACCATGAGGACTCACCAAAAGCTAAAATAGGAGTGGCCGGATCTCTAGCCACGAGCCTGTGAAGGAACATCTGAGTCTGCATCATAAAAGGATGCAGCGCAATATGCGTTAGTACTATGGAATGTACTAAGTATGCGAGCAATGCATGAACATAGTGAAAATATGCTAAGTATGCTTGAATAACTGAAATCATGCTTTTAAAGGATAACTGAATGCAATGACTCTAAAAGTATCATAAGCCGAAGCGTAAACATAAGTAATAAGTCTGAAATCTGATTTAGAGTCAAATGCAACTTTAATCATAAACTGTTTCTGTGGGAGGTTCTCTAACCGACATAGGCCATGTGAGCTACATGGAATCCGATGTATCCGCACCATCGAAAGGACCTAATATACCTTGCCAGGATATAGAGGCATTACTTTGGCGTGATCACTAAAACTGATGCCCAACAGAGGGGACTTAAGACCTACGGGGGAACGTAGTTCTGAGACCTTTTCAGGTACTCTCACCCTGTCCAACTCGGTGTTAATACTACTCCCAATATATATATATATATAGCTCATATAATACTTGGGCATATCTGATGCCAAATCTGTTTGAAAAGCATAAGAGTATATCTGATACCATGCAATTCACTTAGCTTAGGTGAACATATCTAGATGCCAAATCTTTCTTGAAACATAGGGACATATCTGATGTCCAAAACTGTTGGAAAAGCATAAGGACATATCTAATGTCATGCAATTCAAAAGTCATGAATCTTAAAGCTTTGCAAGACCATAATACAAAATATACTTTTCTTGCTAAATTCATACTTAGAGAATTTGTCATGCAATTTCATAAGTACATAAAGGCCACGATGTCTAATCATGCCAACTTTCTCTTGGAAATATGTAAATTCATAGTTTCATGCTAGAAATCAATATTTATGCTTGGGCTTTTAAAACCAATGAGAGAATCATAATCAAATCATGAGTAATCAAGAGAAAACCATGAATTTAAACGTAGAAACTGATTTCATAAACTCTCCCCAATTTTATATCAAAACCCTAATTTCATAACTTCATAATTCAAATTAAGACTTGGGGATTTTGGGCACAAGGGTGAAAGGAACCCATTGTTAGAGACCCACATACCTTGGATGAACATTACCCACTTCAATGGAAAAGAATTGGAGACTTGACTTGGAGCTTGGAGACTTGAGCTTGAAGAGGGATTTCCCTTTTGGGGAGGAGATTGAGGATCTTAGGATGAACTTAGGGTAATATGGGTGAAAACCCTTCTAAAAGTAGTCAAAACGACTTTACTTAATACATAATAGGGTGGAAAATGACCAAAATGACCCTGGGTTTTAATTAAAAAGAAGTTAGAATTTTGGTCAACATCAGTGTCCACGAGTGGAGTCTACGACTCGTAGACTTTTCCACGAGTCGTGGAATCCAGTCGTGGGACTTAGATTAGGAAGTCAGTCTGCAGAAGACTTTCCACGAGTCAACAGGATGACTCGTGGAACATGAAAGTTACTCGTGGAAGTCAGTACTGGAGCTGTTCTGCAGGGCTGGGATCACTAGTCCCTTCCACGACTCGTGGACTTGACTCGTGGTCCCTGAAATTTGGATTTTTCTGAAGTTTTTAACTTGGTTAGATGGATACGTGTACGAGGTGTCACAATATCCCCCCTTGGGATCATTCGTCCTCGAATTAAGGCTAGAAAAAGGGAAACTGAGGGAAAAACAGCCCAACCAAACATCAAAACATAGAAATAAAGGGGGTAATCATAAAACCAAACTTTTCAACTTGAAAACATGATAGACTAACTTCGTAAAACATGTATGCAGGCTAGGATCATGAGAGAAACTGGTGGAATAGAATCGAAGTGATATACTAAGGAGGAAACTAGTACCTCAAGCTGGAACTGAGTCGGAAGGAAAGAGATGAGGATATTTGGCCTTCATGGCCTCTTCCGCTTCCCAAGTAGCACCTTCAACAAGCTGATTCCTCCAAAGGACTTTTACCGCAACCTCCGAACCTGACGATCAAGGATATCCATGGGAACCTCCTCATAAGTGAGACTATCCTTCACACCTACATCTTCCAAAGGAACATTCAAGGTCGGATCACCAACACATTTCTTTAACAAGGAAACATGGAAAACTGGATGAACCGCTTTCAACTCCAACTCATAAGCAACACTACCAACTCTCCTCAAAATCCGATAAGGACCTACAAAACGGGGACTAAGTTTTCCCTTCTTGCCAAACCTCATTACACCCCTCATGGGTGACACCTTAAGGAAAACCCAATCATCAACTTCAAATTCTAACTCCCTTCTCCTCACATCCGCATAAGATTTCTGTCGACTCTGAGCGGTTTTCAACCTTTCCCGAATAAGCTGAACCTTCTCCACAGTCTCATGCACAGAATCTGGACCAATCAAGGTTGCCTCACCAACCTCGAACCAACCAATAGGAGATCTACACCTCCGACCATAAAGTGCCTCATACGGAGTCATCTGGATACTAGAGTGAAAGTTGTTGTAGGCAAACTCGATAAGAGGTAAGTGATCATCTCAATTTCCTTTGAAGTCAATAACACAAGTCCTCAACATATCTTCCAAAGTCTGAATAGTACGCTCACCCTGGCCATCCGTCTTAGGATAAAAAGCTGTGCTAAGTTTCACCTTAGTACCAAGACCTTTCTGAAACGATTTCCAAAACTGAGATGTAAATTGAGGACCTCTATCCGAAATGATAGATAAAGGAACACCATGCAATCAGACTACCTCCAGAATGTAAAGTCTGGCATAATAATCAGCGGTATCCGTAGTCTTAACAACTAAGAAATGGGATGACTTGGTCATCCTGTCGACAATCACCCAAATGGAATCATGTTGCCTTCGAGTACGAGGCAAACCCGTAATAAAGTCCATATTGATTGCTTCCCATTTCCAAGTGGGAAGGTCAATATCCTGAAGTATACCACCTGGTCTTTGATGTTCCACCTTTACCTGTTGACAGTTGGGACACTTAGCCACAAACCCGACTATGTCCTTCTTCATACCATTCCACCAAAAGACTTCCCGTAGGTCACGGTACATCTTAGTGGCACCTGGATAAATGGAGTATGTAGAACTGTGAGCCTCGGACAAAATCTGCTGTCTCAACCCATCAACATCTGGCACACACAAGCGACCCTGATAACGAAGCACACCATCTCCCCCTTGGGAGAAAACCTCAACCCTTTGCTGACGAACTGCACTCTTAAGCTGAAGTAGAACGGGATCTTGGTCTTGCTTGGCTTTCACTTCAGCCACCAAAGATGATTCGGCACCATTAGTCACAATCACACCACTTTCGGTCGAGTCCATAAGGCAAACTCCCAACCGAGCAAGCCTATATACTTCTTTAACCAATTCCTTCTTTCCATCTTCAATGGAAGCTACATTTCCTATGGACAACCTACTCAAAGCATCCGCCACAACGTTGGCCTTACCCGGATGGTAAAGCACACTCATATCATAATCCTTAAGGAGTTCAAGCCATCTCCTTTGTCACAAATTTAACTCCTTCTGAGTGAACACATATTGAAGACTCTTATGATCGGTGAAAACATCCACATGCATACCATACAAGTAGTGTCTCCAAATCTTCAAAGAAAAAACCACGACCGCTAGCTCAAGATCATGAGTGGGATAGTTCTTCTCATGAGTCTTAAGTTGACTAGAAGCATAAGAAATCACTTTACCACGCTGCATCAATACACAACCCAAACCAAACCGAGAAGCATCACAATAGACAATAAAATCATCTAAGCCCTCGGGTAAAGCTAACATTGGGGTAGTAGTCAATCGAATCTTCAATTCCTGAAAACTCTTCTCACAAGAGTCGGACCACTGGAACTTAACCTTTTTCTGAGTCAATCGGGTCAATGGGGAAGCAAGGGAAGAAAATCCTTCCACAAACCTCCTATAGTAACTAGCCAAACCCAAGAAACTTCTAATATCGGACGGAGAAGTGGGTCTAGGCCATCTCTTAACTGCTTCAATCTTTTGAGAATCAACCCAAATACCATCACTAGTCACAATATGACCAAGAAAAGCAGCAGACTACATCCAAAACTCGCACTTGCTAAACTTAGCAAACAACTGTATATCCTTGAGAGTTTGCAACATAACTCTTAAGTGATCCGCATACTCCTCCTCACTCCGAAGTAGATGAGGATATCATCAATGAAAACAATCACAAACATATCCAAATACTATTTGAACACATGGTTCATCAAATCCATAAAAGTTGTAGGAGCATTCGTTAGACCAAAAGACATAACAAAAAACTCATAATGACCATACCGAGTCTGGAAGGCTGTCTTCGGGATATCACATTCCTGAACCCGAAGCTGATGATAACCAGATCTAAGGTCAATTTTGGAGAAGAACCTCGCACCCTGAAGCTGATCAAACAAGTCATCAATCCTAGGAATGAGATACTTATTCTTGATTGTGACCTTGTTCAATTGACGGTAATCAATACACATTCTAAGAGATCCATCCTTCTTCCGAACAAACAAAACTGGGGTACCCCAAGGAGAAATACTAGGCCTGATGAAACCCTTATCAAGCAAGTCTTTCAACTGATCTTTCAAATCTTTAAGTTCAGCGGGGGACATTTTATAGGGAGGAATAGAGATTGGATTCGTATCCGAAAGAAGATCTATCCCAAAGTCAATTTCCCACTCGGGAGGGACTCCGGGCAAATCATCGGGGAACATTTCTAGGAATTCGTTCACAACAGGATTAGACTGATTAGTTAGGGTCTCAGAATCCGTGTCCATAACTCGAACTATATGATAGATATAACCCTTAGAAATCATCTTCCTAGCCTTAAGATAAGATATGAAACGACCCTTCGAAGAAGAGGGACTACCTTGCCATTCTAGGACAGGTTCATTAGGAAACTTGAAACTAACCACACGAGTGCGGCAATCAACTGAGGCATAACATGCATACAACCAATCCATACCAAGGATAACATCAAAGTCAGTCATCTCCAACTCTACTAAATCCGCTGAAGTGACTCTATAAAGGACTGAGATAGGGAAATTTTGGTAGACTTTTTCGGCTAGGACTGATTCACCAACAGGAGTAGAAACATGAAAGGATTCTAAAAGCAAATCAGGAGGTATCTCGAACTTACAAGCCACATAAGGGGTTACAAAAGATAAGGATGCACCAGGATCAAACAAGGCATACACATCAAGAGAGATGACTTTTAACATACCGGTAACCACATCTGGTGAACTCTCCTGATCTGAGGACATAGCATAAAGAAGGTTCTGGCGCTGACCACCAGAACTAGAAGCTGCACCCTACGGGGATGGTCTACCACCTAAAGCTGTTGGATTAGACTGAGCCCTACCACCTCCCTGCCCCTTCTTAGCTGAAGGGAAATCTCTAACACGGTGTCCGGTCTGACCACACCCAAAATAACCCTCTCTACCAGCCAAACACTCACCAGGGTGAGTCTTCCCACACTTAACGCAAGCTGGGTAGGAAGATCCCTTAGTAACACTACCCTGAGACTGAGAATAGGAACTAAATCCCCTACCACCCTAATCATGACAAGGCTTCTGAGCCTGGGTAGAAGCACTAACAGAAGAGTGAAACGGACCTGATGACTTCTTCCAGAAGGAAGAGCGATGTCCACCTCCGAACCTGTGATGACCAAAACCTGATCCCTCGGACCTACCCCTCTTGTTCTCCCTAGCCATCTATTTAAGCTTATCACCCTCAATCTGATAGGCATGAGTCATGAGATGAGAGATGTTCATGTCACTCAACAACAAAGAAGACCTACACTCCTTCTTCACTATATCTGAAACACCATAGGTGAATTTGCTCATTTGATCATGTGGGTCCGCTACCATGGAGGGAGCATACCTAGACAACTGAGTGAACTTCAAACTATACTCTTGCACCGACATCGAACCTTGTCTCAAGTTCACAAATTCTTCCACCTTTGCTTGCTCAACTCACAGGGAAAGAACCTATCAAGAAAGGCTCTCTCAAAACACTCTCAAGTCGTGGGGATCGCATCCCTCACTCTAGCCTCCTTCTATTGCGTGAACCAAATATGAGCCACATCCTTGAGTTGATAGGATGCAAGCTCCACACAATCAACACCCGCTACTTGCATAACCTCAAAGATTTTCTTCACTTCATCAACAAAGTTAAGCGGATCCTCTCCCACTTTTGAACTCCAAAACTCCGGTGGGTTCATACAGATGAAGTCACGAACTCGGGCCGCTACCCCACCTTGAGGATGAGCGAGGGCAGGAGCCTGTTGATTTGCCAAAGTCTGAGCCGATAGGTGAATAGCATTCCTAAACTCATCATTCGTGACATCGGGAACTGAAACTTGAGGAGCAGCATTTCGAGCGGCTCAGGGAGGCATAGCACGTCGAGGAGGCATAATCTAAAACGCATAAGATAAGAATTAGAGGAATATTAGACTTAAGCTCTATCGCACGATGTGATCATGAAAGAAGTGAAGTTTTTCTAAGACACCTCATAGCTTCCTTTTCATATGTGTGGCGCGCTTCACACACATTAAAAAAACTCTACTCGATGCAGCTTTCAGACATCCTAGGACTCTTGAACCTGAGGCTCTGATACCAAGTTTGTCACACCCCGAGGTTACCCCCTAGACGTAACACGGGACTCGGGACCACGAGGATCCCAAGCTAACCCTTGGTCATAGCATTTTCAAGCATAACAAAGAAATAAGACATAGCGGAAACATCAACGTAAATCCAAAACTGGAAGACATATCATAAATATAGAGTCGAATAGGAAATACAACTCCGAAATCATCTCATAAGGTCTATGTCTGAAAAGCCTCTAATACTATCATAGAGAGTTGTTGGGACAACACCCCTAGTAATTTTCCCATTAAGGTTCTGACCCTTCAAGTAATTTTCCTAAAACTATTTATTTGCTCCCGCGAAAATTGCCTTCTATAACGCCTTCTGGTCAAAAATAATAAAAACAAGTTTTTCCAGCATATCTAGTCAAAATGTTATTTAGCACATTTAGAATCTATCAAGTAGTAAAGAAAGTGAGAAACAAATTCACCCGTAAGAATAGAAAGAAAGTGAAAGAAAATGAATGAACATTCACTATAAGCTTAACAATGATCAGAGCCTTACGCAGAATGCAGAAATACGTTCTGCAGAAAATTTAAAGACCTTACAATTGTTATAGTAACATTTCAACTTTTCAAGCCACGGTCATCTGCACACTCCAAGAAAAGTTGTTAATTGACAAACGATCTACTTTTAATGTAACAACATTATATTACTAATAGTGATGCAGACAACTATCTTTCCAGGGAGAAGAGAATTGACAGGTATAACGACCAAGATTCTATGGGCAAACATAGATCGTTCATAAGTTATCTTTAAAGGTATATATCTCGTTGACCTTGGCACATCACTTATCTTCATCTGTGGAAGACACTAATTAATTCCTTGTATCATAATAGCAAAGTAGAATACAAAACAGAATAATGCAGCAGCGTCTTTGAAGGGATAAAATAGTGGACAAACGCTTTGGTTGCATTCAAAGTTGAATATCTAAATTCAACTTTCTGCAGATACAAAAAATAGAAAACTCACACTGAAGTTCTCACGCTCTTTAAGCTTGAATTTAGTCAAATGTAAAGACATCAATCTAGCTAACAAGAACAGAAAACAAACTATTTCGCAGAACTAAATAAAGCTCATAAGAGGGAATCCTATATTCAGAAGAAAATACACCAAGAGAGAATGCATATCTGTTGAAAAAAGCTATTGAAAGAAAACAGACAAATTATTAGTAAATGCAAACATGTTAGTACAATTTTAGATCAAAGAGATAAGTATTAACTGAAGCAGAAGAAGCTTTAGGGCTGATTGCAACTTGATCGGTGCTCCCCCAAAATGTTCCATTAATAATAATATCACCTCAACCAAACAAGATTCAATCTTTGCAGTTGGTAGATATATACTTGAAGTATTTAATTAGCAACAGATTAAGTATATGTTCCATGGATCATGAAGCACGACATCCAAAGGTGTAAATAGTTGTACTTAATACTCCATTTTAGTGTCTAAGATTAGGTGAATATGATATGCACATTAAAACATCTGCCTAGATATGGATCTGACCCATCCAAGTTTTTTCTTGGATCAAGAAAGTGAAATTTAGTTTTTAATAATACATGTGACAATGAAAATTGTTGGTTTAGTGGGCATTTTAATATTAAAAAATGATTTGTATTCATTGCCTCTTTACTGCAGTTAGTAGCCCTTCTAATACAGTGACCCGATGGTTTAATTTGCCTCATATTAATGTCATTATGGCATTTGATTTCTTTTGTTAATGGTGGATAGAATGTGATATTTAGTTGCACATTATCTTGCATTTACCTTGGCCATTTGCTGCATTCTCAAAAGTAACGTGAGTGGCATATTTATGCCCACTTACTCACGTCAAATTGTGGTAGGAATTAACTTTTGGTTTTTGTAACTCTGGTAACTTATTCACCCATTATTCTACCATTCATGCCTTGTAACTTATGTAACTTATAGACTATTTATCTTCTCAATTTATTCTTCCTATTCAATACTAGGATGAATACCTCACCTATAAATAGAGGTAGTCTTGCATATTTTTCTAAGCACAAGAAAATATAGAGTGCAAAAGAGTTAGTAAAAAAGAGAGTTTTATTAGTTGAAGGAAGGTGTTCTTGTGTTGGAGCTTTGGACTCAACTCTTGTCCAGAGTTTGTTGAGTTATACTTTGTGTGTGGGCTGTTGTATCCTGGAGGGGACAAGTCAAGAAGACTACTGCTGGACCGGTAAAAACATTTGCTGCAGTGAGCTTGAATCTCCTTAAAGAGAGCGAGATATCCGCGCCTCAGCCAGAAGTTATTTTATTTTCTTTATTGTAATTTTCAATTGTAATTGTAATATTTCACCAACAATTTTAAGGAGATTCAAAATGGCTACAATTGAAAAATCCGCGAATGTCAAAATGGGAGATCTTAACAAGCCATTCCGTTTCAACGGTACCCATTTTAAGAGGTGGAAGGGTAAAGTACTTCTCTACTTAAGTCTTCTCAATGTTTCTTATGTGTTAACTGAGAAGAATCCAAATAAAGTAGATAACTCTTCCATGAATGATGATGAACTTATTTCTCTTCAAGAGAAAGTTGAAAAGTACGATGGTGATTCCTACAAGTGTCGGTATTTCTTACTAAATTGTCTATCTAATAATTTTTATGATTATTATGATAGAACTTACTCTAGTGCAAAGAAAATTTGGAAAGCATTGCAGAGTAAGTATGATACCGAGGAGGCTGGAGCGAAAAAATATGCCGCTAGTAGATTTTTTCATTTCCAAATGGTGGACAACAAATCAGTGGTAGACCAAGCTCAGGACTTTATAATGATTGTTGGAGAGCTCAGGTCTGAGGAGATCAAAATTGGAGATAACCTTATTGTTTGTGGATAATTGATAAACTTCCACCTTCTTGGAAGGAATTTCAAAAAACTATGTGCCACAAACAAAATGAAACTTCTCTTGAGACGTTGATAATGTAAATCCGCATGGAAGAAGAAGCAAGGGGCCAAGATGCACTTTTACAAACAGAAGAGAACAACATCACAATGAAGGTAAATTTAGTTACTTCAAATAATGCTACCCCTGATACTAACAAAAATACTTCTCTGAAGCCTAAGAAGAAAAAATTCAAGAAAAATAATGG
This sequence comes from Jaltomata sinuosa, assembly GCA_003996215.1. Classification (NCBI taxonomy): domain Eukaryota; kingdom Viridiplantae; phylum Streptophyta; class Magnoliopsida; order Solanales; family Solanaceae; genus Jaltomata; species Jaltomata sinuosa. The sequence continues at coordinate 157,104 of QJPP01002988.1, read as the reverse complement.
TAGACCTCCCAAGAATAATAATGATGGAAATAACCAAGAACAAAATCAATATGTTCAAGATAAGGGACCATGCTTTGTCTGTGGCAAGAGTGGGCATATTGCTCGATTTTGCAAATTTCGGAAATGTGGGCCTACACCTTAGGCAAACGTTACCGAAGAACCATTTGTGGCAGTGATAACAGACATAAACATGGTGGATAATATTGATGGATGGTGGACTGATTCTGGTGCAAACTGTCATGTCTGCTATGACAATGATTGGTTTAAAACTTATACTCGTTTTGAAGAGCCCAAAACCATCATGCTTGGTGATTCTCATATCACACAAATTCTTGGAAAGAGAGATGTCGAATTTAGTTTTACCTCTGGAAGGGTACTTACTTTAAAAGATGTACTTTATACTCCTTCCATGAGAAAAAAATTGATGTCTAGTTTTCTTCTTAATAAAGCAGGCTTCAAACAGATTATTGAATCTGATCAATATGTAATAGTGAAAAAGGGTATTTTTGTGGGAAAGGGGTATGCATGTGATGGGATGTTCAAGTTGAATGTTGAAATGAATAAAACTTCTACTTCTGTTTACATGCTTTCTTCTACTAATTTTTGGCATGCTCGTTTGTGTCATATAAATGATCATTATGTGGGAATTATGAGTAGTTTAGGATTAATCCCAGTGATTAAAAAGAATTTTGAAAAATGTGAGGCTTGTAGTAAAGCCAAAATCACTAAAAGGCCTCATTTTCAAGTTGAAAGAAAAACTGATTTATTAGAGTTAGTTCATACTGATATTTGTGAACTTGGAGGAATTTTAACTCGTGGAGGAAATAGATATTTTATCACTTTCATTGATGATTTTTTCAAGTACACATATGTTTATTTGATGAAAAATAAAAGTGATGCTTTTGAAAATTTTAAAGTTTTTCTCCATGAAGTTGAAAATCAGTTTGGTAAAAAAATAAAAAGAATTAAAAGTGATAGAGGCCGTGAATATGAGTCTAATGAGTTTAATTCATTGTTAGATCATTGGGAATAATTCATGAAACTACTCCTCCTTATTCTCCTGCATCTAACGGTGTAGCGGAAAGGAAAAATAGAACTTTGGTTGAATTGACTAATGCCATGCTTATTGAGTCAAATGCACCTCTAAATTTTTGGGATGAAGCTATTTTGACTGCTTGTTATGTGTTGAATCGTGTGCCTCATAAAAATACTAAATTAACACCTTTTGAGTTGTGGAAAGGTCATAAGCCAAATTTGGGATATCTTAGAGTTTGGGGTTGTTTAACTTTTGTAAGGCTAATGGATCCTAAAATTACTAAGTTGGGGAAAACAAGTTACTACTTGTGCTTTTCTTGGTTATGCTTCAAATAGTATAGTCTATAGATTTTTTAATCTTGAAGATAATATTATAATAGAATCAGGTGATGCTATTTTTCATGAAACTAAATTTTCTTTTGATTCTAAAAATAATGGGGGTCAAAGGATTGAAGAAAATATTTTATCGCTACCTAGTTCTTCTACTTCTGTTTTAAGAAACAAAAAAAATGATGATTTTGAGTTAAGAAGAAGTAAAAGAGCTAGAGTAGAAAAAAATTTGGTCCTGATTTTCATATTTTTAATATTGAAAATGACCCTCTCACTTTAAAAGAAGCTTTATCTTCACATGATTCTATATTTTGGAAAGAGGCTGTAAATGATGAAATTGAATCACTAATATCCAATAAAACTTGGAAGTTAGTTGATTTACCATCGGGTTGTAAAACTATTGGGTGTAAATGGGTCTTAAAAAAAGGTTAAAATCGGATGGATCTGTTGATAAGTACAAGGCTAGACTAATTGCAAAAGGTTTTAAGCAACTAGAAGGCCTAGAATTTTTTGATACTTTTTCTCCGGTAACTAGAATTACATTCACTAGACTTTTAATTGCTATTGCTGCAATTTTTTATTTACAAATTCATCAAATGGATGTAAAAATTACTTTTTTTAAATGGAGACCTAAATGAGGAGATTTATATGGAACAACCCGAGTGTTTTGTTGAAGCAGGCCAAGAAAGCAAAGTATGTAAACTTACTAAATCCCTATATGGCTTGAAACAAGGACCAAAGCAATGGCATGAAAAGTTTGATTCCTGCATGATTGAAAATGGTTTTAAAACAAATGAGTGTGATAAGTGCATATATCATAAGTCTTGGAATAATTCACATGTTATTATTTGCCTATATGTTGATGATTTATTGATCTTTGGCTCTAACATGAATGTTATTGGAGAGACTAAAAATATTCTTAGAAGCCATTTTGATATGAAAAATCTTGGTGAGGCAAATATTATTCTAGGAATAAAAATTACTAGAACAAGTGATAGAATTTTCTTTGACCAGTCACACTATGTTGAGAAAATTTTGAAAAAATATAATTTTCTTGATTGCAAGCATGTTGTAACTCATTTTGATTCGAGTGGTCACTTATTTCCTGTTGAAAGTGAAAATGATGTTATAAATCAAAAGGAATATGCTAGCATATTAGGAAGTTTAAGATATGTGACTGATTGCACTAGGCCTGATATTGCATATGCAGTAGAAGTACTTAGCAGGTTTACTAGCAAGCCAGGTAATGAACATTGGCATGCTATAACAAGAGTTATGAGATATTTAATTGGAACAAAAACTTGTGGTTTGTTCTATAAAAAATATCCTGCTGTACTTGAAGGCTTTTGTGATGCAGATTGGAATACCTTATCAGGTGATTCTTTATCTACTACTGGTTATATTTTTACTTTGGGAGGTGGTGCTATTTGTTGGAAATCAAAAAAATAAACTATTATTGCTAACTCTACCATGGAGGCTGAACTAATTGCTTTAGCTTCAGCTAGTGAGGAAGCGAATTGGTTGAGAGATTTATTATTTCAAATACTTTATTTTGAAAAATCAATTCCTCCTATTTTAATTCATTGTGATAGCACTGCTGCAATTGGTAGAGTTCAAAATAGTTATTATAACGGTAAATCCAGACCAATAAGAAGAAAACACAGTAATGTGAGATCATATTTGACAAATGGTACCATTAATGTTGATTATGTCAAATCTGGTGATAATCTTGCAGATCCATTGACTAAGGCCTTTAGCAAGAGAAAAGGTCTGGAGTACATCGAGTGGGATGGTATTGAAGCCTACAAATTCATGAGTCATATGTGAGGAAACTCAACCTGGGGACTAGAGATCCTATAACCAGGTTCAAAGGGAAAAACGAATCACATGATGACTTGTTGTGAAAAATGCACTATTATTTTTTCCCTCCCTATGATGTGAGTGCATTTTATTTTTCTGTAATAGTTTGTGGAGGTTGAGTTTAAAAAACTCTTAATGAAAATCTGTAGCTCGTATGAGTGGGGTGTTAACTTACAGGAGCACCCTCGACAGATTTCACCTATGTGAGTGTTGAAGTAGACTTATTCTCAAAAGCACTCATGAAAACCGGGATAGCACAAGGCCGTAATGTGTTGGCTATAAAACTCATAGTAACACCTTGATTATTATGTGTAAGCAGTGACTTTTTATTTCCCTTAAGCAGTCATAGTTCAAGTCTGAGACCACTACGACTCTGGAGTAAAAATTACTGTTTTACTAAGTGGAGGTTCAATGCAGAGCACTCCTTCACTATGCATAGTAGTCTTCCTTCAGCTGATAAACTCTCTTATGTTAATATTATAATGAGTGGAGGACTGTTGGTTTAGTGGGCATTTTAATATTAAAAAATAATTTGTATTCATTGCCTCTTTACTGCAGTTAGTAGCCCTTCTAATACAGTGATCCGATGGTTTCATTTGCCTCATATTAATGTCATTATGGCATTTGATTTCTTTTGTTAACGGCCGGTTGACCAAAATGAGGATCCCAAATTGTGGTGGATAGAATGTGACATTTAGTTGCACATTATCTTGCATTTACCTTGGCCATTTGCTGCATTCTCAAAAGTAACGTGAGTGGCATATTTATGCCCACTTACTCACATCAAATTGTGGTAGGAATTAACCCTTGGTTTTTGTAACTCTGGTAACTTATTCACCCATTACACTACTAAAAAAACTGTGAATACTGACCTCAAAATTACCGACCTCCTATGGAAGTCGGTAATTTCCGACCTCCGGAAGTCGGTAATTTCCGACCTCCGGAAGTCGGTAATTTCCGACCTCCGGAAGTCGGTAATTTCCGACCTCCGGAAGTCGGTAATTTCCGACCTCCGGAAGTCGGTATTGTTAAAAACAAAAAATTATTTTATTTTCTTAAGAAAACCGACTTCAAGATGTGAGTTTATTTGGAAAAAAAATGCGGAAAAACCAAATATCGACCTCCGATGGTCGGAAAATTTCCCAGAAAAAATTAAAATTATGAAAAACCGACCTCTTGTAGTCGGTATCGAATTAGTAAATAAAAAATAAAATTTAAATTTATCTCAATTAAATATAAAAAAATGAAAAAAAGAAATATTTTTAATAACTTTTAAATAAACCGTCCTCCGGAGGACAGTTATTTATAAGATAAAAAACAAAAAAAAAATTAGTACCGACTTCCTGATGTCGGTAATATTAAATTTACGTAATTGATTTTATTTACCTTAAATTATTCTCATAGTGGCTTCCCGAAGTCGGTATTCATTTTTTATTTTTTATTTAATTATTTTATTTATATTATAAAATAAAAATAATATTAATACCGACATTCAGAGGTCGGTATTATTTATTTAACATAATTAATTTTATTTTCATTAAAATTAAAGGTAATACCGACCTCCGGAGGTCGGTAGTTTACTTTTATTTAATTATTTTGAATAAAATCGACCTCCGGATGTCGGTATTACCTTTAAAATATTTGTAATAATCACTATTTTTCTATTGTGTATAACACTAAGGGGTCGTTTGGTAGCTAGTTAAAGTTATATAGGTATTAGTAATGTAGATATTAGTTATGAGGGAATCTATATATTATTTATACATGTATTAGTTATGTAGGGATTAGTTATTCATGTATTAATTATACAAGTATTACTTATTCCACCTTCTATATCCTGTATAAGATAATACATAGATTCCCTCATAACTTATACATCGTCTTGAATATACATATGTCTCGTCTAGTGATGTATATACGTATATATATATATATAGTACGTATTCAAAAGCTAATTAACCGATCGATAATACATATCCAAATACGTAGTATGGATACGTCATATATTACGTACATATGAGTTAATATACGATCATTGAGAAATGTAATTAACCAAGTCCTATATATTATATATAATGATCCATCGTCTTGAATATATGTCTCGTCTAGTGATGTACGTATATACATAGTACGTATTCAAAAGCTAATTAACCAATCGATATATAATCCATATCCAAGTAGTATGGAATATGTTGTATATTACGTACATATGAGTTAATATACGATCATTGAATATAATTAACCAAGTTATTCTATGTACTATAATGATCCGTCGTCTTGAATATATGTCTCGTCTAGTGATGTACGTATATATATAGTACGTATTGAAAAGCTAATTAACTAATCGATAATCCATGCAAGCAGTGGAATACCATTGTATTACGTACACACGAGGTAATATACGATTGTTGAGTAATGTAAATAACCAAGTCCTATATATATAGTAATGATCTGTCGTCTTGAATATATGTTTTTTTGTGGCGATATTGTACGTATATATATAGTACGTATTCAAAAGCTAATTAACCAATCGATAATCCATCCAAGTAGTATGGAATACATTGTATTACGTACATATATGAGGTAATATACGATCATAGAGTAATATAATTAATCAAGTCCTGTATATTAAATGGTCCATCATCTTGAATATATATGTCTCGTCTTTAGTGATGTATGTTTATATATATAGTACATATTCAAAAGCTAATTAACTAATCGACAATTCATCCAAGTAGCTAGTGGAATACGTTGTATTACGTACATATGAGGTACTATACGATGACGATCGTTGAGTAATATAATTAACCAAGTCCTATATATTACTGGTCCGTCATCTTAAATATATGTCTCGTCTAGTCATGATGTACATATATAGTACGTATTCAAAAGCTAATTAATTAATCGATTGATAATCCATTCAAGTAGTATGAAATACATTGTATAGTAGCATAATCATTGAGTAATGTAACGAATCAATAATGTATCCGAGTTTATGAAATATGTTGATGATTAAATAATTTTTATTAATTACTTTTAATTTTTTTTAAAAAACCGACCTCAAGTGGTCGGTTTTATCAAAAAATACTTTATTTTTTAAAAAAACCGACCTTAAGTGGTCGGTTTTTTTTTTTTAAATTTTATTACCTAAAAACCCTAACACTCACACTCACACTCACACTCACACACTCTCTCTCTCCCCGATCGACCACGCCACCCTCACCTCCGGGGCCCCCTCCCTCCGAAAACCTTCCCTCCGGCGTCCCCCCCTCCTCCACCTTCCACCGCTGCCGCTGCTGCTGCTGAAGGTTGTTGTCGCTGCTGCTGCTGAAGGTTGTTGGTGCCTTCCACCGCTGCCGCTGTTGCTGCACATTGCTGCCGCTGCTGCTGCTGAAGGTTGCTGCCGCTGCTGCTGCTGAAGGTTGTTGTCGCTGCCGCTGCCGCTGCTGCTGCACATTGCTGCCGTTGCTGCTGCACATTGCTGCCGCTGCTGCTGCACTGAAGGTTGCTGCCGCTGCTGCTGCTGAAGGTAGTTCTCGCCTGCCGCTGCCGCTGCTGCTGCCGCCTGTCGCCGTCTCTGTTGCTGCTCCGGTGGGGGTCCATCAAGGTAAGTAATTTTAATTTTCTTGTTAATTAATTATAGTTATTAAATTAGGGTTTATCTTTGTTAATTTTAGTTACTAAATTAGGATTTATCATTTAACTAGGGCATGTCATTGTTAATGTATTTGTTTAGCATAAGTGTCAACACTAGTTGATCCTATTGATGACAAAATTGATTTTCTTGGAAGATCAATTTATGTCCACCTAGTGTTGACACTTAGTCTTTAATTTAGTTATAATGTATTTGTTTAGCATAAGTGTCAACACTAGTTGATCCTATTGATGACAAAATTGATTTTCTTGCAAAATCAATTTGTGTCCATCTAGTGTTGACACTTAGTCTTTAATTTGATTATAATGTGGTTGATTAGTAAGTGTCAAGACTAGTTGATCCTATTGATGACAAAATTGATTTTCTTGCAAGATCAATTTGTGTCCATATAGTGTTGACACTTAATACTAATTAGCATTAAGTATTACCCTTGTGGCCCTGTGTGGCCTTGATTATGCCTCTGGACCATAGATGGTGGGTTATTTGGGAATGTTCGTGAGTCTCGGACATCGATATCTCGATTATAGAGCTGGTTATGTATGTTGTAGAGTGATTGGAGCCTGTGCAGGGCCGATAGGTTTATTTGTGAGTCATTGGGCTACTGATTGTGTTTGGCACATCATTATCATGCATATAAACTGAAAATATGAACTAGTGACTTAAAATTGTGAAATTTAGTAAGTTAAAATTGTGAACTAGTGACTTAAAATAAGTAAAGTGTAGTTAGTTGTTAATTGAACTAGTGACTTAAAATAAGTAAAAGTTAGTTGTTAGTTGAAATTTTGAACTAATGACTTAAGATTATGAAGTGTAGTAAGTTGAAATTTTGAACTAGTGACCTAAAATAAGTAAAATGTAGTTTGTATTAAGTTAAAATTTTGAACTAGTGACTTAAAATAAGTAACGTGTAGTTAGTTGTTAGTTGAAATTTTGAACTAGTGACTTAAAATTGTGGAAGCTTTAGTAAGTTAAATTGTGAACAGTGGACTTTAAAATAAGTAAAGTGTAGTTTGTTATTAAGTTAAAAAATTTTAAACTGATGACTTAAAATAAAGGAAAAATTGTAGTTTGATTAAGTTTAAAATTTTAAAACAGTGACTTAAAATAAGCTAAATGAGTAGTTTGTGTTAGTTGAATTATGAACTAGTGACTTAAAATTGTGAAATTTAGTAAGTTGAAATTGTGAACTAGTGACTTAAAATAAGTAAAGTGTAGTTAGTTGTTAGTTGAAATTTTGAACTAGTGACTTAAAATAGTGAAGTGTATTAAGTTAAAATTTGAACTAATGACTTAAAATAATTAAAGTGTAGTTAGTTGTTAGTTGAAATTTTGAACTAGTGACTTAAAATAGTGAAGTGTAGAAAGTTGAAATTTTGAACTAGTGACTTAAAATAAGTAAAGTGTAGTTTGTATTAAGTTAAAATTTTAAACTAGTGACTTAAAATAAGTAAAATGTAGTTTGTATTAAGTTAAAATTTTGAACTAGTGACTTAAAATAAGTAAATGATAGTTTGTTGTTAGTTGGAATTGTGAACTAGTGACTTAAAATAGTGAAGTGTAGTGAGTTAAAATTTTGAACTAGTGACTTAAAATAAGTAACGTGTAGTTAGTTGTAAGTTGAAATTTTGAACTAGTGACTTAAAATTGTGAAGTTTAGTAAGTTAAAATTGTGAACTAGTGACTTAAAATAAGTAAAGTGTAGTTAGTTGTTAGTTGGAATTTTGAACTAGTGACTTAAAATTGTGAAGTTTATAAGTTAAAATTGTGAACTAGTGACTTAAAATAAGTAAAGTGTAGTTTGTATTAAGTTAAAATTTTGAACTAGTGACTTAAAATAAGTAAATGATAGTTTGTTGTTAGTTGGAATTGTGAACTAGTGACTTAAAATAGTGAAGTGTAGTAAGTTAAAATTTTGAACTAGTGACTTAAAATAAGTAAAGTGTAGTTAGTTGTTAGTTGAAATTTTGAACTAGTGACTTAAAATAAGTAAAATGTAGTTTGTATTAAGTTAAAATTTTGAACTAGTGACTTAAAATAAGTAAATGATAGTTTGTTGTTAGTTGGAATTGTGAACTAGTGACTTAAAATAGTGAAGTGTAGTAAGTTAAAATTTTGAACTAGTGACTTAAAATAAGTAAAGTGTAGTTAGTTGTTAGTTGAAATTTTGAACTAGTGACTTAAAATAGTGAAGTTTAGTAAGTTTAAAGGAGAAGAAACCCTGGTTTTATTGTCCATCATCTTCAGGCTTCGATAATGTGGATAAAGCGATCGTGTCTGTAATGAAGGAGGAGATATCTATGCTCATTGCCGAGCTTGCTGCATCAACCGAAAGGGAGAAGAAAAGAGACGAGCAGATTGCACAGATTGCAAAGGAGATAGAGAACAAGAGGTATGCGGAGCTTCAGTCCCAGTTAAAATCTCTTTTTGAGTCGGGAAAGATTATTCCTCATTGTGCTAGTGATAAACGTCGATGCCTAGTGGATGAGTCTGATATCGAGGGTGAGGAGGGTGAAGAGGGTGAAGAGGGTGAAGAGGATGAGGATGAGGATGCTAATGATGAGTAGTTGTACCTAACTACTAGACATTTTGGACTTAGTATATATAGTTTGTACACTTTTTAGATTGTTTGATCGTATTTTAAGTTTAATTTGAAGTAGTGAAACATAAATATAGGAAAATATCGTCTTGACAGCTATTTGAGCTGGTTTTGGTTGAATATATGCATTATCAAATATGCAGGTGGGCAATTCAAATTGCAGCAATTTACTGCCAATTTTATGGTAAAATATCGACAACAAACCGACCTCCTGAAGTCGGTGTTTTGGGTAAATTTTCTAGAAAACCGACATCAGGAAGTCGGTTTTTTGAATAAAACTTTCCAAAAAACCGACCTCAATAGGTCGGAATCGCGTGAAATAAGAAAATGAAATTTAAATAATACCGACCTCAAGAGGTCGGAATATCAGAAAAATAATAAATTAAAATTTCACTAATACTGACTTCCGGAGGTCGGAAAACCAAAAAAATAATAAATTAAAAATTCAGTAATAACGACTTCCAGAGGTCGGAAAACCAAAAAAATAATAAATTAAAAATTCAGTAATACCGACTTCCGGATGTCGAAAAATCAAAAAAATAATAAATTAAAAATTAAACAATACCAACCACCGGAGGTCAGTATATTATATTTTTAATAATATATTTTTAAAAAGAAACCGACTTCAGGAAGTCGGAAATAAAACAAAATAAAATATATATTAAATTCTTAATTTTTGGATTTAAAATTAAAACCGACATCCGGAGGTCGGTAAATACCGACTTCCGGATGTCGGTATAGAAAACCAACCAAACCTTTTCCGACTAGGGCTTGTGAGTCGGTTTTTCAGGGAAAACCGACCTCCGGATGTCGGTTTTTTGAGGTCGGTTTTCCCTGTTTTTCTAGTAGTGTTATTCTACCATTCATGCCTTGTAACTTATGTAACTTATAAACTATTTATCTTCTCAATTTATTCTTCCTATTCAATACTAGAATGAATACCTCACCTATAAATAGAGGTAGTCTTGCATATTTTTCTAAGCACAAGAAAATATAGAGTGCAAAAGAGTTAGTAAAAAAGAGAGTTTTATTAGTTGAAGGAAGGTGTTCTTGTGTTGGAGCTTTGGACTCAACTCTTGTCCAGAGTTTGTTGAGTTATACTTTGTGTGTGGGCTGTTGTATCCTGGAGGGGACAAGTCAAGAAGACTACTGCTGGACCGGTAAAAACATTTGCTGCAGTGGGCTTGAATCTCCTTAAAGAGAGCGAGATATCCGCGCCTCAGCCAGAAGTTATTTTATTTTCTTCATTGTAATTTTTAATTGTAATTGTAATATTTCACCAACAAAAATTGAAATCAGAATCTTTATCTGCTTAGATATTTTGTTGAATTGAATGACCGTCTCATCTAATATAATAATATGAACTGGAAAACAATGTTAAACTCTTCTCAAGGAAAATAGAAAAGCATAGAGTAAGAACAGGAAATCTCGTCCTTCTCACTCTCAAGAATAACAAACATGAATGACTCTACTAGGTATTGGAAGTAGCATACAAAATATTTCATCTAAAACTATGAATGACCTAAAACTCAAAGCTCCTAATGTAGCCGGAAATGTGATTAAATGACAGCCAAAATTCAGTTTAGCGATAGGTGCGGTAGACTGGAGTGTACATACAACTCTCGGCATACTTAACGAGATCGCTAGGACGAGGGAGACGCGTTGCCAGACCTGAAAAAATAGGTGGTCTAAATTAAAAGATTCATAATAAGCAAGTTTGAACTTGGTGTTTAATAGCTTGTTAAATCACTTTAATTTGGAAAACTCACCAAGTTCATATGCCTTGGCAGCTACTTCGGCTGCTATATGTGCTGATATTTTTCTGATGTTAGTGAATGGTGGGTAGATCCGTCCCTTTAAATAGTCGTCCTCGGTCACCTCAGATGCCAAAGCTTCCGCTGTTTCATGAAAGAAATAATTGGAGTCAAATTACATGCATGAAGAGTGTTTGCCCTCCTATTTAAATAAGCATCAAGCTATCCTACATGTTAATTGATAAAAGAGGTTATATGAAATTCCACATCACACTCGAAGAATACGCAAGTTCTTGATGACTTTGATATACTTACAGGCTGCTAGTAGCATATCATCATGCACACGAATTGTGCCGGACATGATAATCCCCAAACCGAATCCAGGGAATACGTAGGCATTATTGGCCTATAAAGCAAAAGAAGGGTAAGTATCCAATTTATTACTAAAACACAGTCAATTGCTATTGGAAAAGAGTAGCACCTGGCCAGACACAAAAGTCCGTCCCTCAAACTCAACAGGGTCAAATGGGCTTCCACTAGCAAAGATTGCATGACCCTGTAGGTGGCAGAAAGGGAAAAAGACAACAGGCTCATTAATCGTACATACAAAATTTGTGGCTTGAGGTAGGCATAAGTTAGAAAAGTCTGAGCTATGTAACTTCTCGAACAGAATTTACCTTACTCCATGTATAAGCTTCCTCAGCAGTACATTCAGCTTGTGATGTTGGATTTGACAGAGCCATAATAAGAGGTTTCTGTTCATATGTGCCAAAATTAGAAACTTTATGGTAGACTATGATTCATAGAGCTTGTATCGCACTATCTATGCATGCATATTTCCGTTTGTGTCTGTGCATGTGCATGTATGAGAGAGAGACCCACCGGATTGAGAGAAGCCATAGCCTCGACAACTTCCTTCGTAAATGTTTTTCCAACTCCGGAAGTTCCTATTAGAACAGTTGGCTTTATTGCCTGAAAAATGGAAAATAAAGTGACCTAAGGAATGTGTTTTTTAATCATCTTTTTTAAGTCACGTCAAGCTTTAGAAGAAGATGCAAACTTCACACCTTCACGGCATCTATAAGTTCCTTAACAGGTTCGTGATCATGAGCCCATGGCTTTTTGAAGTGCTGAAGGGACTCCACACGAGAACTTACAATCAGCCCCTGTAATAAATTAAGAACTGTTTTAATTGGAGAAGGAGATGCTAGTAATTACATAATGAAAGTCTAGCAAGTAGGCAGAGATCAATATCTTGTGTGTAGCATTGAACTGGAAATTTAAGATCATGACGGTAGTACCTTAGAGTCAACCAGCCAAATCTTCTTTCGTGCCTCTTCTAATGGAACACTAGTCTGAAAGGCGAATTTGGACTGTTAATGAAGAAGCTCCAAACAAGAAAAAAGGAGAAGGAGCAGATGAAAAGTAGTTAGCACCTTTTTTGTTATCTCAAGTGCTATGAGCTCAGCAATACCAGTTCCAGCCTTCAGGAAGACAAAGACACGATAGTTAAAAATAAAATCCCTGATATTGAGACACAATGTGCTCTTATTGATATGTTGATCTGTATATGACATTTTAAAAAGTCTCCAATGTATATGGCCATCTTGTGTATAGGTATCCACATGGTCTAGCTAATCCAGAAAAAAAGTTCTTTTAGCAGATAGACTAGTAGCACTAATGGCCTTGTTTCATAATGGGGAGGTTGTGCCCCCTTTCATCTCAGGCCATCGCCAGTAGACGACCAAGGCTTCTAGATTGCAAAGAAATGAAACAGACATTCTGTGATTGGTCGAAGTTATTAATATCAATCTCCAAAGCAGCTGATATTCGTAGGTGTAAATATCATGGCAAACTTAAAATGGAGAATTTGTGCCATTAGCAAATTAATTTCTACTTTAAAGATAAAATACGTAACTTAAAATGTGTATGAATTAACTGCACTGAATAAGTAAGCCAGTACAAGATTAAAGTACTGAACCCTTGCTTCACCTCAAATAAAAGCAAAAGTCAATCTCATCAGACTGTTAGAAGCCGAAGCTCTTGCAACGCTAAGATGTCATAAACTAACTGGTTTAAGTAGCAAAAAATGTGCCCACTATTCTAGTCAAAACCAACATACAGTGTCAGTACATAAAATGAAACTCTAGAAGAGCAATTAAATAACCCAAAAATGTGAAGGGCAATAGTTGACGAATCTCACCTCTCCAGCACCTAAGAACAAAAAAGTGTGGTCAGCAAGTGTTCCACCAAGTAGTTTTAGAGATGCGATAAGCCCAGCCAGAACCACAGATGCTGTGCCCTGCAAAGCCAGTACAGAGATTATTAATCCACTCAAAGTGAAGGTAAAAGTTTCAGGTTGACAGAAAAATAGTACGAAGATAATCAATCCACTCAAAGTAAAGGCAAAAGCTTCAAGTTGAAAGCTATTCTCGCAATATCTACCTGGATATCATCGTTGAATACAAGATGGGACGTGCGATACTTAGCAAGAAGCTCAAATGCATTGTGGTTTGCAAAATCTTCAAACTGAAAAAATTCAGGCAACTTTAGGACATAAATGAACTGAACTGACAAGATTCTTCAGATTGGTGCTTCATGACACTTGGGGGAGCGGGTTAGAAGAATTGCACAGGGATATTTCTAGTTAGTGATATACCTGAATGAGGACTTTCTCTCCATAGTTTTGCTTAACTGCAGACATAAACTCCTCCAGAAGTTCAGCATATTCCTTTAAGAGCAAAACATGAATGTAACTTCAGCTTCCCGAAAGGCAGATTTTGATAAAAGCATTATTTTCATCTGTGGTCTGATAACACAACATAAAAGAATGAAAAAGGTCACAAACCTGCCCCGTAGCTCTTTTCTGCTTGAGTCCAATGTAGAACTCATCATCCAGTAATCGCTGATTGTTCGTGCCAACATCAATGGTTATAGGCAGACACTGAAGGTGAAAAAGTAATAGTGAATTTCTGACACAGTGAACAAAGAAAATCGATATGACGTAGTAAGAAAAAATCAGTCCCGGTAGTGATTTCTTCTTATAATAAAAAGAATGTATGATGGTAGTAATAATGGTCTTTAAGTGTCCCATATTGGTGGAGGAAATGAGTTGTCTCCTTATATGTTGGGCAAATCTAACCTCTTGAGTTAGTTTTTTGGGGTTGAGTTAGGCCCAAGATCCATTTTCTTAACATGGTACCAAAGCCAAACCCATTAGTATTCTTGATTTATCCAATATTGAGCCTCCATGTTATGTTGTTCACGCTCCAATTGTCCACTTATGGGCGTACACGGGCGGGGGGGGGGGGGGGGGGGTTAAGTGTATCATATTGGTTATTGTCTCCTTATACGGTCTTGGGGAAGAGCCTCATGAGCTAATTTGGGTTTGAGTTACGACCAAGGTCAATTTTTTAACAATAGTAATAGTGAATAAAAAATATTATTGGTAGTGCTAGCAATAATAACATAAAAGTAATATGATGAGAAAATTGAGGAAAAACAAAGGTGAAAATATCAGAATAAATATTAAGTAGGCATTTGAACAATATTTGGTTGAAGTTTGAGAAAAAAAGGGTATCTGAAGTTGAAGTTGAAAAAGAATATTTGGAAGTTGATATTGTGTTTTGGACATGAATTTCACTTGGAAAAAGAGTTGAAGTTTTGTGAGTGGAACCATTATTTGTCCTGAAACACTCCTCAAACTAGTTTTTCAAACTTCAAATTCTCTATTTCAAGTTAAAGTAGAAATAATGAGTGGCATACACAAAATTCCTCATGAGTGGTGCCGCCCGATATTGAAGAAATGATTTAAGAAATAAGTCACTGTAACAAGATCATATTAGCAAAAAAAGTAATTAAAATACGTTAATATAATTGTCATCAATGACAGGCCAAAAAGAAAGAAAAAGAAAGCAGAAAACAAAGCAGAAATTTACTAATCTATAATATGTTTTTTATTTCAAATAACTAAGTCGCTACTTGGCGACTAATGTTATTTTAGTTGTAGCAGATTCGTATCCTTTAAAATCTCATTGTGCTAAAGGAAAAGCAAAAGCATAGAAAGGCGCAACTGAGGATCAATTTGAGATAATAGGAAAGAAAATTGGAGCGGTGCTTACTAGTGAGGGACGAACACCCCCAAGAGCAGTATAAAGAGAGAGCTTTCCAACCGGAATACCCATGCCCTGAAACAATTTTGGAACTTTTGGTCAATTATATTATCCATGTGGTACTGTGTACAAGTAAAGTAGAGACAGTCTCTTTAGTTCCGTCCGGTTGTTCAAATAACATACTATTTAGGCAATAATCTAAAAGCCAGTCAAATTTGGCAGATTTACCTGACAGCCAAGATCACCAAGTCCTAATATCCGCTCTCCATCAGTAACAACAATGACTTGGATATTCTTCTCAGGCCAGTTTTTCAATACCTCAAGAATCTTTCCCCTGAAAGTTTCAGTAGTAAAGGTTACATTATCTTTGGAGCAGAAGAGCATCTGATGTATTAAACCAAACAGAAAAAAGCTCCGCCACATGGATGACCAGAAAGGAAGGAAATTACTTTTCCTTTAAGCTGATAAAGAGACCCTGAGGACGCCTGAAAATGCTTCCATACTTCTGGCAAGCCTCACCAACTGTTGGGGTATAAACAACTGGCAATAGTTCTTCAACATTATCAATGAGAAGCTTGTAAAATAACCTCTCATTTCTTTCCTGAGCATTGGAAAAAATAAGTTATTAGCAGAATTTAAGCAGCATAGACACAGAATCACCTATTAGTCTGGTGGCAGAGTTAATTCATCATGAAATATCTTAGAACAGCCGAGTTATGTTTTGATGGGATTGTATTCCCTTAGATTCTGATAAATCATTTTATATGTTCAATTAGTCAAAATGATAGCTTAAAGCATTTTCTCTAGAGGTAAAAGAGAAGGGGAAAAATAACATATTAAAATAAACGGAGAACGAGAAACTAAACAAATTCTGGACCATATATGATCTAGTCATGCTACATGGAAATTCCAATTGTAACTTGTGAGATTTTGAAATGCATGGCCTACTATTGACACCAGATAAAAAGTAAAGTATGTTACTTCCAAACACAAACATCATTTGAAGAATAAATCCAAGACTTTACACCTATTTCCACACAAACTTACAAAAAGATCCTACGTCTAACCACCGATAAGTCCACTTAGGTTGATAAAATGAACCTGATGTGGAACCTATAATGCTGCGGTGAGACTGAGAGGTAAACTACCTGAAGTTCCATCATGGCCATGTATCTTTGCAGGGGAACTTGATACTGGCGGAGATTGTGCATCACTTTCTTCTCCTGATATTTGATGAAAAAAGGTTTACAAGTCTAATTATGAGTGGAAATGGAAAGAAAAAACTCATCAAGATTATATCAAGGATTATGGAATGACCTGAAGTTCTTGGCTTGAAACAACCGGAGGTAGAAGGCCACGCAGATAGTGAGCATCTCTCTCCGCCTCAGTGAAGGCAAGCCCTTTGTTGTAGCGTGGATCACGTAACAAACTATATCCACTGAAATCAATAAAGATGATTGTCAACAAGGACTAATTATCGCATAGTTCGATAACACAAACTAAATCCACAATTTTCACAGCCAAACACTCATCAATATGTAACTCCAGCCGTGCATTACGGAAAACTGAATAAAACTCAGCTGATCCAAAGGAAAAGAGGATAATAATACAATTTCCAACTACACATTAGGTCCCCCTATATTGTGATCTACAGGACAACTAAGCGTAGCCCGTTGCACCAAAAGGTCCAGGCGGCTTGAACCCCTAGTCACATGACAATAACTTTACCAGTTAGACCGAGGCTCTCCTTCCTACCGTACAAGTAAAAATTACATAATCAACAGAAAAATCAGAAAACAATGAATAGATGAGATTACCTAGCAACAGAAAAAGTCCATGGAGTAATAGTCTGATCTTCAGTGGCTCTATCCTCTCCATACATATCCTCAACACCACCTCCAACGCCACATTTATGTTTTATGTCAAGAACAGACTCATCATTTGATAATTCCTTCATTGTGCTCTCCATCACTAGGCTGATGTTTATTCCTCTTCTTTGGGCCAATACAAACAACCCCAATGCCTTTCTCTGCCAATGAAACAAACTGAAACAACAACCAACAAAAGAGAAAAAGAAAACTGAGAAGGTTCTTGCTTCTGCTACCAAGAACAAAAGTAATCTGTAAAGAGTGAAAATGGTACCAGGAAATTAGGTGTGGTAAATGAGATCATGATGAGAGAGGAATTAAGTACAGGTGTTAACTGTGCATACAAAGAGAGGGAGTCGGAGATTTACGCGTTACATTACACAAACAAAGGAAGAGGTAGTTGGAACACTCCAATTTTCAAGGTTTCTTTCATGCCATTCTTTCCATTCCTCTCTCGCAGTTATCGCTTTCTTTTACGCATATATAATCACATATTTCTCCCTACCTTATCTTTTTTCCTTTTTGATTTTTTTTTTCTTTTGGTAAGTTTTTAACTAGAAAATAAGTTTGCTTTTTTTCAATGCAATTTATATATCACAGAAAAGGATGATTTACCACCTCATATTTGTCTTTTCTTAACTTATCAACTCATAAATATCTCTAAATATTTTGTCTCAAATACATATTTAAACATTTTTAATTATTCCGTGGTGTATTGGAAACTTTTCAATTTTCAAATGCATACTTAACATATGTATAGATTTTGTTCATGGATTAATGTAAATGCACAAAAGCTTTATTTGGCTCTGTCACTTTATGAGTCTCTTCTTTTTTGTGTATGGCATCGTCACTTCCTTTGGCAGCATCTACTAATTTGAAACTCAATTTTGAACGCCATATTTTGACCCTAATATTTTTGGGGTACCGCTAATAATTTTGTATTTAATATTTATAACACATAAACAAGTGATGTGGCATCTTTCTATGCCCAACATATATATTTATCTTTTTTGTAATATTTTTTCCTCCTAATTCTTATGTTTAAATTACTTTTTGATGTGGTTCTACATGTAAAAATAATAAATTAAAACATAATTAAACAAGCAAGATAGATATAAGGATATGATTAAAAAAATAGAAATGAGGACAAATATATTTTAGAAGAAAGAAAGGGATAATTTAACAATTAAAAAATACATTAATCATTTGATTTAATCCAAGGGAAAAAAATGAACTTATACATGAAAATCCTTACTTAGAGTATCAAAGTGAAGTTCATTGAAGAGATACAAGGAATTCTTTCATAAACTCACACAAGAGTCTTTCTCTATTTTCAAAATTAGTTAACCCTAGTATGAAAATTTAAAAACAATTTATACTAGTCTTTCAATCCTAAGACTTTATTTGTTTGAACTTAATGAAGGTCTGAATCTTAAGTGTTCATTCAACTCATTAAGTGTATTTATTTTCTTCTTATAAAATCTCTTAATGAGTCTGAATATATTTGAATGAATTAAATCTCTAATAGATCTTAACATCATTCAAATTCATTTAAAACAATACACATTATTCCACAAAATCTTTCACGTCTCCCTGCTTCTCTTTTCGATAAAGTTTCACACCTTTGGGTTTTTTTTCTCAATCAAATACCAATTTTTTTTTCATTTTATACTGGTAAGTTTTCATAATCTATACAAGTATTTTGTCTAGTGTTTTTGATATTTCTAATTTGTTTTGGGCGTATTGCTTGTTTATCAAGAACTCTTGTTGCGATAAAATATTTATTGACTAATTGTCTCATTTGTTGAAGTTTTCTTGAACCTTTCAAAAATTTGTTTAAAGTTTTATCCTTTATTCAATTCATAATCTATTTTATATCAGAAAAATCAAATACAATTATTCTCGTGCAATAAAAAGTAGAAATCAATTTTTTTTTAATCATTCATCCACTATGCACCATAATCACCCAATGTTATTTTGAAGAAAGAAATTCTCCTTTTAGGTATAAATTATTGGTCATGAAACGCTGGAGAATGAAGAATGAATTTTGTGAGATGAAATTATTACCAAGCATAGGCCATGAAATAACTATTAGCATTAGTATAATAACATACCAACTAAAGTTTGCTAATAACGTATCACTATTGGCTTTTATAATTATACTAGTTTCTAAGAATGTGTATTGCACGTTCTTTAACTATTTTTATTTATTATTATTATTGTTATATTATTGTTATTATTATGAAATTTATGAACATTTTAATAGTTTTTGAGTTATAAAATAGAAATATTGGTGAAGTGAAAATTTTTAACTGCTAACTTATAATCTATTCTTTTTTTCTTTCCAAAATTTAGAGGTAGAAGAAGGGAAAATGTGGGAAGAGATTACAAGGTGAAAAATTGAATCATCACTAACAAAGTGAAAGTTCATGTAGTCAACTAACTGAGCTATTAAATTCTCCTGCTAACTAATAATCTTTTTTTTTTACAAAGTATGTTGTATTGGTATCCAACTTCAATTATATATTTTCCTCTTTAAGATTTTTATTCCTCCTTTCATTTCGAGAAAGACATTTATAAGGTTATTCATATTAAGTACTTACTCCGCCTTAAAATAAGTGTCATTTTAGTGAATATATAATTATCCCAAAATAATTGTCTCTTTACAAATTCAAAAAATTATTTTCGAATGATTCCAAAAATGATTTTTTGACTAAAATATGTTTCACAAAATATATTTTGTCCCTTTACAAACACAATCGTGTTAATTTTTTATTTTTTTGGTTGTTGTCTGTGAAATAGAAAATGGTGAAATCAGAAATATTGGTTCTACCATTTAAGTTTTATTCATTAAATTAAATCAATAGTAGCAGGAAAATATATTTATAATTGAGCAAAAAATATGTGAAGCTAAAAATAATAGCAATATCTCAATGTATACATGTTCTTAATTTAATAAGTACATGTAAATACCATAATGAAGTTAACGACAACATGAAGAACATGTATATATTACTCATGAAAGCTACAAACGGAGCACAATAAATATACGGGCTATTATGAGAACAATCAGAATAACTATGTAGGATTAAAATTTGTTTAGTAAAGCTGTTAACTCTCCCATCTAAGACTCTTCACATAAAAAAAATATGGTAGAAAAACATGTCGCATACCTCATTTATATTGGTGCAATTTCCAACAAAATTTTTATCCAATTGCCTGTAAACGAATCACCTCCTTTTTTTTTCTGAAATTAAAAAGATAACTCATAAAGTGTTAAAATAAAGGGAAAATGGTTAAAAATATCTCTTCATTATTATTTATTGGTTAATTTTGCCTTTAATTATATTATAGGGCTAAATATATCTCTACCGTTAGCAAAGTTCATATTTATGCCCCTCAATTTAATGAATTTCCCCAAATCAGTAAAAATCACCTAATTCAATTGAAATTACTCAATTCCTTTTTTTAACCCGAACCCAACCCACTAAAATAAATAGATTCATACCAAATTAAATCTCAAAATCCACGTCTCCTATCTTCTTCCTCAATTTATAAGCTTTACTCCTAGGACTGGCAATGCCTAATATGTTATGTTATCTGTTCATTTTACAACCAAGCATAAATCAAAGTAGACCATTAAAGTCAAGCTTAAAACTTGGAAGCAAGACTTCAAAAGAAATTCAAATTCTTGAATTAGTACGTCTGTACAAGTGTACGAAAAAAATGAACAATAGGAGAGAGACCAGAGCGACCTTATGTCCTTCACTCACGGTTTCTTCTAAGTTATTTTTACCAGTAAAAATGGCATGGTGTTTCAATGGAGGAAGGAGGTGAATAAGATCGAAAAGATGGATTTTAAGATTTAATTTGGTATGAATTTATTTAATTTAATGGTACGGGTATGGATTAAAAGTGAAAATTGGGTAATTTTAATTGAAATTACGTGATTTTTATTGATTTGGAGAATTCATTAAATTGAGGGGCATAAATATAAAGTTTGTTAGTGATAGAAGTATATTTAGCCCTATAGTATAACTAAGGGCAAAATTAACCAATAATGAAAATAGAGGGGAAATTTTAATTTTTTCCCTAAAATTTTGACAATTTATTTTAATGTGAAAAATCAAACACTCAAACATTAATTAAAGAGTTGAACATAATTTATATGATAAGTAAAAGATCAAGAAGCTAAGTGGAAGAAAAATACTTGAAAGAACATCCAATAAGAATTTAACGACGACGATGAAGAAGAGAAGGAGGAGGAGGAGGAGGAGAAGAAGAAGAAGAAGAAGAAGAAGAAGAAGAAGAAGAAGAAGGAGGAGGAGGAGGAGGAGCAGAAGAAGAACAAGAAGAACAAGAAGAACAAGAAGAGCTTTATGCTCTCTAAACCAAATTTAACTACATAATATTATCAGTAGAATAAAACATTATACAGACAATATACATTTGATCTGAGAAATGAAGAAATATTGATAGTTGGGAATGTAATATATAACAGTTTCTTCTAAAAGGTTATTATTAATGAGTAGTTGTCTTTTCATTTACTTTCATATTTAGATAACTGAATTTATTGTGAAAATTTATGTTACTTAAAAAAATATAATAATATATATATAGTAATTGAAGAGAGAGATATGGAGATTGCATTTTCGGTAAAATATCATAGCCTACAACTTACATGTATAGACTATAGTACTTGCTTGAAGAATTAAATAGTCATTCAATAATAAAAGGTAATTTGGTATTTTAATTTTTTAATTTAGGACTTTCACTTATATAGTAATATGTTAGGATGATAATTGTTACAACAATAATTTACTCGATATACAATTTTTATTTGAAGTTCAGATAGTTCTAAAAATTTATTCGATATAAAATATTATTTATATCTTTAAATATTTTATTTTTATTAAATAATAGTTTTATTTTGCTTAAATGAGATTTTTTTCCTAATATATTACTGATATAATGGTTAATTATAATTTTTTTGTATTTTATATTTATTATGTTTAGACATAAATAAATTATACACATTCAGATATAGAAAAATAATAATCTTAATGTATTCAATGTTCAGGTCTAGATATAACATCTTAATATTTAGATGTGTATTCAAATTCATACGTCTCGATCTTAATGCACATCTCAATATTCAAATGTGCGTTCAGATTCAGACATCTTAATACTAACAAAAACAAATGAGGCCTTAGTGGCGTTAGCTTGAGGTCTTCCTTCCATGCTTTCTTTAAGTTCTCCAAACTCATGATGGTTGAAAGAATGCTCAAAAGTCCTCGATGATCTATGTTATTGTCATTATTTTTCTCATAAATTCATTTGAGCATGTTATAAACTTTAAATGGAAAATGGTCAAATATACCCCTGTACTATGTATAACTAATTATACATGTATTAGTTTTAAATCCTATTGAATATAGTGTATAACTAATACATAGCAAACCATGATATTAGCAATATATGAGCTATTAATACACGGATAAGCATGAGTAAAGACAAAAATGTCATTAATACATCAAACAATGGATAGAAAATAGTCCTAGCATCACTAATTCCACCATTATTAATACACTCTATTCAATACTATTCTTATACATTCTACCGTAAAACCTCTTAAGGTAAGCACCTAGTTTATGAACCAAGACTAGTGCAAAAGATTAATATGTACCATAAAATTTTAATTTTTTTATTTAAATACACACATATATGCAATAATAATTTTTAAATAGATATTCATATAGTTATTTGGTTCAGTTTTTTTTGCTTAATCAAACCCAAACCAATTTTTTGTCGATTTCTAAAGTTAAAAATTAAAATCAAATCAAATAAAAGATATCAATTTCGTCATTCAATTTTTGATTTGTTTCGATTTTTCGTAACCTGGATAGTTAAAAGTTTATTCAAGCGCTTTTTTATGCGTCTATATCTACTTCTTAACCTAACCAATATGCATGCATATATAACTTTTCTTTTCATTATTATGTTTATTTATTAAGCAATAAATTAAATAACTGCTTCCAAAGTAGAGCTTTCTTAATTTTCGCCATCAAAACTTAACCGACCAAGTAATAAGTTCGGTTTGATATAATTCTCTCTTTCTCTCTACTGCTTAGCCTAGGCCAAGCTTCTACGACAACAACAACATATCCAGTATATTTCCATAAAGTGGGTCTGGAAAAAGTAGAGTGTACGCAATTTGTACCATTACCTCAGAAGTGAGGTACAGAGGCTGTTTTCGATAGACCCTCGGCTCAAAATAAAAAAAGTCTAGAAAAGGACAATAATATAAGAACAGGAAATAATAGGTAGTAAAAGCAACAAATAAGTAACTGAAACAAGACTACCACAAAATAATACGACAATCCTTCTATCTGGAACACCAAACCTTACCAAAACTCCAAGAATCAGATACTACACACGTAGCACTACGACTACTAGCACGGACCCCAACACACAGCACACCTACGTACTAGCAAGAACACATCCCTACCTACTAACCTTCTACCCTAATCCGCGTTCTCCACACCTTCCTATTTAGGGTCATGTCCTCAGTAAGCTGTAACTGCATCATGTCATGCCTAATCACCTCCCTCCGATACTTCTTCGGTCTACCTCTACCTCGCCTGAATTCATGCATAGCCAACCTCTCACACCTCCGCATAGGGGCCTCCGTGCCTCTCCTCATCACATGCCCGAACCATCTTAGCTTCGCTTCCCGCATCTTGTCTTCCAACGAAGGGACCCCCACCTTGTCTCGAATAACCTCATTCCTAACTATATCTCTCCTAGTAAACCCACACATCCAGCGCAACATCCTCATTTCTTCCACCTTCATCTTCTGTATGTGAGGGTTCTTAATGGGCCAACACTCCGCCCCATACAACATAACCGGTCTAACCGCCACTTTGTAGAACTTACCCTTCAGTCTAGGAGGCACCTTCTTATCACACAAGACTCCGGATGCAAGCCTCCATTTCATCCATCCCGCACTAATACGGTGAGTAACATCCTTGTCGATCTACATAATTAAAACTATGTTTTTTTTTAAAAAATAAGCGCTTATTTATAGAAAATTGATGTGTTTGACTAAGCTTTTAGGAAAAAAAATATGTACTTTTAATTAATAGTACAAGTTATTTTTTCTAAAGTTGAAAAGAAATAGTATTATCCGATTTTTTTTTTTGGAGCCTTTAGTCAAGAACAAATTGCTATTCAATATTAGTGATTTTCAAATTGTTTAGCTAAACACAAATTATTCAAAGTACTCAATTTCAAAGTAACCAGATTTAAAAAAAATTAGCCAGACTGTTCGTCAGCTACGTACTTGTTGCTGCATGGAATTCTGTATGCAAGAAATTTACCCATACAGAAATTTACCATCCTTCGTAGGGGGGACGTTTCAAATTAGGGTGTGTTGGGTATGGAGGAAAATATTTTTTAATTTTTTTTTATGTTGGATTAGTTAAAAAACTGAAAAATATTTATTCAGGAAAACAAGTTTCTTAAAAATGAGAAAAATAATTTTTGAAATATGAAAAACAAGTTTAAACATTCTACATTAATTGTGTCCTTCACAACACCTCATCTTCACCCCACCACCTCACACCCCTAACTCACCCCCACCTCTCGTAATATTTGTCTGAATTATATACAAATACTTTTAAGATAATCCCTTCGTCCCAATTTATGTGACAGTTTTCAGATTTCGAGATTCAAAATATAACTCCACTTTTATCGTGATTTTTTTCCATATATCTTTTAAATATTTTGAATTGTAAATTACTGTGACTAATAATATTTTTGACATAGTTTTCAACTATATAAAATTTAATTCAAAAAACTTGAAAATTTCGTGCCAAATTCACCTAATAAACTTCAATTGTTTGACTCTAGAGAAGTAAAAAATGACACATAAATTGAGATAGAAAAATTAATATTTTTTACTTACCGAATAACAAAAAAGAAAAAAAAAATCACTTATTTTTCTAGAAAACATTTTTCACGAAAAATATTTTCCTTCCGTACTAAACCCACCCTAAGTATAAAGCATTGAAGTCTTTTTTAAAACCAAAATGAATTATGTATAACTAATTAATGGTAGTTGGGTTGCAGCAAAAGCAGAGCGTACGCGGCGTCTGCCAATGCTTTTAATTTCCTTCTTGCCAAACACCTGCACCTACAGCCTGTGAAATCAATTGCCGTTATTCACAAATCCACCTTTATATTCTATCAGCCTAACCTTTTTTTTATTGAAAAAATAAATAAATCCACATTTATTTTCCTAACTTTTCTAAATGTTTGTGCGCTATCCACATGCCTCTTTAACAATCTCAATCAAAACTCTGTTTTTCATTTAAAAAAAAGTTAATAAGTAAATAGTTGTTTTATTCTTCAAATTTATTTAATTTCCTTTTCAATCTCCTAGTTTACTCTTGAACGTGATCAGAAATTTCCCTTAATTTTGTAAAAAGTAAAATCCTGGACCATTTAGAAAACAAATACCCCTCCGTAAATATTAGAGATCTTGCTCTATTGTTTTTTTCCCTTCGCCTTCCTCTTGTAATTGACCCTTTCTTTTTTGCTACGCCTATACATTCGTCAGATTAACATCTAGCCGGATGAGCGACATTGGCTCCTATTTACTAATAGATCTGCCGCATCAGGATATATACATAATAAATATTAACCAATCTAATTACTCAAAAAATAAAATACTATATATGATAAATTAAAATTTGTGTTTGTCATATTTCTCATTGAGTTGTAGGTCAAATCATTTCGGCAAACCCTCCGACAAATGAGAAAACTTTGAAGAACCTCAACAACAACATACCAGTGAATCCCACAAATAAGGTCTGGGGAGGGTAGAGTGTACGCAGACCTTACTACTGCCTCGTGGGAGGTAGAGATACTCTAAAACTTTGAAGAACCTAATAAAACAAAAATGGAGCACAAAATTCGTAGCCCAATTTATTTGATTTTTTTCAACAAAGATTATATGTTTACATGACTTGTGACTTATCAAAGCTAATAATGAAAAAACAAATGAAGCAGCGATTTCGTAGCACAAATTATCTGAATTTTTCCAAAAAGCAAAAGGTACAAGCTGTGTGTTCATATATATGTTAGACATGCATGTCAATGGAAATCTTGAAATTAAAAAAGAAAAAGAAAAAGAAAAAGACAAATTAGAAGAAAGGGATTTGTGTACATACATGGTATTTGACTCGTAAAACCCAAGTTTAGATCCTGGACGACTTTTGATTGCTTACATTTTCCAAAAAGTGTCATGATACGTGATATGTGTCATTTAAATCTACTTTATTAAGTACTTGCTTCATTTATTTTTATTTGTTCAGTATATATTAAGTTAGCGTTTGGTCATATATTTTTATTATTTTTGAAAACTTAGATTTGAATAAAGTTTTAACATGTGTTTGATCATAATTTTTAGAAATATATTTTACTTTTTAAAAAAAATAATATGAAACATGATTTATACTTATAAGTTCTAAAAATTATCAAAAATACTCATTAATTTGACACAAAATTATTATTTTTATAATGAACTAGCTAGATAATACATTATCCAAAAAATCATAACACGATATTTAATTAAAAACTATTAATAACACAATTATCGGCTACTACAAGTCGTCAAGTTATAATTAGTTATGAAGATCCACCCGGTGCAAAAAAATAAATAATAATAACAATAATAACTAACTATTCTTTAATATAATCTTTGCAAATTCTACGTACGAATAATTTTTCTATGGTAAACATGCATTTTCAGATTAGGAGTGCGTTTAATGAGAAAAAAGGGTAGATAGAATTAGTTGGAGTCATAAATAGATGATTTTTTTTTTATAAAATATAAAAGTTTGGGTAATTTCTAAAATTTTAAAAAACTCAACAACTATTTTGGCTCAAAAATCTTTTTTTTTTTTTTTTATAGATTTTGGGATTTTGAATTAATTTTTTGCCATTTCCCCCCCAAAATTAGACAAATTCTATGGCCAAACAAATTTAGTCAATTTTTTTTTCAAAAAGTGCTTGCAATATCTATGACCAAACGGATACTAAGAATAGATATTTATTTTTACTTGTTCAATTTAAAAAATAAAGAGATAATTTATCACGTAATTCCTAATTTACATTTATTATTAATTATAATCATTTCCCAAAATATTCAATTTGTTATATTCAAAGAGTAACATAGTAAAATTGTCATTTTATTTATTGCTTCTTAAAGAATGTGACAAATTAATAATGGACAAATTAAAATATACGAAAGGAGTACTTAACAATAATTAATTAATAAATACTTTTTGTTTTATATATTAGCTAGTCATAACATACCCATTGACCTTGAAAATAAGTTTCTTAGTCGCTTGCTCCATAAACAATCCTTCAAAGTAAAAAAATCGAACGTGTTGCCCATTGGGCAAACTTTGTTAAACTTGAAGTTTGTTCATGGTAAGTAGGGGTGTATATGGATTGAGTTGGTTTGAATTTTTTAAATATCAAATTGAATCGTTAGTGTCAGATTTTTAAATTTATAAATCAAATCATACTAATAAAAGCCAGATTTTTCAACCTCAATTTTTTTCGGGTTTTTTCGATTTCCTCGGGTTTTTTGGATTTTTTCGGTAAAGTCTTTATACAAACATATAATTAACTTATATTTCAAATATTTCTTTAGTCATAGCAAGATACAACTATTTAAGATATTTCTTTAAAAAATAACATAAAAAAATGAGTGATGATAGTAAAATATCCAACCAAAAACATAATGAAATCACATAGAATAAATATTGCATATTAATAAGTCATAACAAAAATAATCATAATTTAAAAGTATTAAGTCATGCTAAAATAAGTATTAACTACATGACTAAATATTAAAAAGAAAAAGAAATTTAGTTTATTTATTTATGTAAAATTAAAGAATAGATATGTAACATAATTGTCATTCCTAGTGTTGAATTGAAGAATTTTTTGCTAGCAGTAGTATTGATTTGGGCGAGTTACTAATATCTTGGCCTATGAGTTATAAAACTTATTGGACCATTTAAAATTCTAAGTTTAAACTTGAAATAGATATGTTGAAAGATAAAAACTATGAAAAAGTTAAAAAAATATTTATAAATTACATTACAGTAAATATTATATTTTAAAAAATAGTACACATAATATCGGGTTGGTTCGATTCGGTTTAACAATTTTTAGTTAAAATCAAACAAAACCAATTATAGTCAATTTTTTTTACCAATACCAAATTAAGTCAAACCAAATCATTAGTCGGGTTTTTTTTTTATTTGACTCGATTTGTGATTTAGTTCAATTTTTGGTTCGATTTTGTACACTCCTAATGATAAGTAAAATCAAAATTTTAAAGTCATCCACCTCCAAAATCATTTTTATAAAGTACCCCTTTACATTTACCACAAATAGGTGTAACTTTTACTTCAAACTTCAATGGTTCCCATATGGTCAAAATAAAAGAGTTTTTACAAAATACACATTTTTGTTTACTCTTAAAACGGTATAATTAAATTTCTACAAATTTGTACACAGTTTAAAGATAAACATGTTAAATTAATCAAGTAATAAATTGTAATGAATTAGTTTGTAAGAAATAGGCAGAAAAAAAGTAATTAACCATATGAATCAAAATATAAGATAAAGTGTCTCTGAGCGATCTGAGGAAGTTGGCTAGCAACGACATTGGAAGTTATGATATAAAATATTGAGAATGTAAGAACTTGAATGATCTGAGAACTTTTAGTTTAGTACAAGTGATAGAATGAAAAATCAAATGCCTTCTAATAGGGAAGTAAGGCCTTATTTATAGCTACATATTAAGAAAATAGATCCACAAAATTTGTGTCACGACTCAGATCGCCGTGAGTGACACTCACCCAATCCCCGGATGAGCAAACTAATAGAGTCCAACTCTTAGCATAGCCTAACAGCTTAAAATCAGTGTGCAGAAATGTAAACTAGCAATCAATCATACTAAAATCAACTCTATAAAATAAATATAACCTGCGGAAATCCCTCCCTAGAATCTGAAAGTCATCGTGCCAAAAACATCTACCAAAACTAGAGTATGGGGATGCAATCCCAAATATAGAAATAGTCTAAGCCCGAAACAAATGGGCTACAACTCAAATAGATGGAAATCAAGGCAGCTTGGTCGAACAACTCACCCTTGATATCTCGAAGTGTCAGGCCTACAAGTGAGGTCGTGCGTCAACCGCTGTAAAATTTCCTGTACTCACAAAAAGACAAGCAAGTGCGGTATCAGTACACCACCACCGTATACTGGTAGGATCATCAGCCAGTTCCAAATAAACAGTGTATGAGTAGTACAACAATCAAGTAAGAGTACAAAAACACATACAAGTTAACATGTATTCCTAGACTACAAGTCTCTACCTAACTTGTTCCCACATGTAAACCACTTCACAATTATGATCAATAATCCACAACAATAACAATTATACCTCGTTACATATCCCGAACCCACCCTGGATCCCCTCTAGACAACACCTAAGTGTCATACATACAACCCGGTCTACACCAAGACCAAACTCATAAAGCAATGTAACAACCCGACCTCTCAAGGACCAAAAATACACAACCACAACCCGATCCACTTAGGGAACCATTAATAAAGCTGCAACAATACAATAAAGTAAACTCGTACCAGGCGTGGTACCGAGCCAACCAAATATCACATAAATCCACAGTCACAAATAATGAACAATCAACACTTGTAAACCAACAAGCAATAACACTTAGTTCATTTCACAAGACTGAAAAACAGGACTTTTGGATATTCCTAAATCATTCCCTAAGCAATGCAAACCATACAAATACTTAGACATGAGTGCACAAACATACAAGAATTAATAACCATCACCTACCTCGAATAAACAAGCTCTACAAAGCCGCAACTTTTCCCCTTTCAGGATCTCTTGCTTGTTCTTGGTCTAGAAATAATTACACAGTAACCAAAAATCAATCCTCATGGCCTACAAATTACCCGGATTATGAAAAATCCCAAATCCCAGGCCAACCATGTTCATTCCACCCCTTCTTGAGCTTTTCCACCATTAATTCCCTAAATTCATCATTTTTACGGATTCCCCTAGAGAATTATGGCTAAATGATCATCACCCATTATCAAGAATCAAGATCCAAGAACTCTAGCACCCTAAAATCCCCTTTTTCCCCTGATTCTACCATTCCTAGGTCATCCCAAGCCTTTTTCCAAGTCCACCCCTAACAATTCTATAGTATAGGAAAGATATCATGGAGTTTGGGGAGTAGAATCCTTACCTTTAGAACGAAAAACGATGGAAAACTGGTAGAAATCACCCAAAATTTCCCCCTTCTTCTCCCAAAATGAGTGCAAAAAAACTGAACTATTATGGAAAAGTTTCTGCATTAAATCCCATCACGCTCCTCTATAGCGGTCCGCTCTGCTATAGCAGTACTGCCATAGCGGAGTCATCCGCTATGGCGGAGGCTGACTGACTTTGACTTCCGCTGTAGCAGTAATTTCTCCGCTACGTCGGAGGTCGCTATGGCAGAGTGTCAACCGCCATAGAAGTTGATACGGGACAGAATGTCGTAAAATCTCCAAAACTAGTCTATTTTAAAACACACTTATTTTTTTGATGTTCCAGAATAACCCCTTCACGTCAACCTCGATTTCGGGAGTTCTACTTACCTGAATTCAATTTTGAAAAGTTTCAAGACTCCTTTATGTGTTAGCTACAAGAAAAACTAGCTCGAATCAAGATATCAAACCCAATCCTTACCCCGATTGCCCTAGACCATACCTCGCTCCAAATCTGATCGAGACTAGCCTAACCCAAAATTTCAAACTTCCAAACCCAGAGTTTTCTAACTCTAAAAATTGGCACGAATGGTTTTTACGTAACGATAGACCCAGTCATTACAACAGATACCAATTTATCCATCGTTCATCCTTGAACGATCAAACCCAAAAGTACGGAAAGTAAAGAGCGAAAAGAGTAGTACCTGTATCCTCAAACAAGTGAGGGTACTTGTCCCGCATATCCCTGTTGGTTTCCCAAGTGGCTTCCTCAACCGGACGATGCTTTGATTGAACCTTTACCATACTAATCACCTTTGTCCTTAATTTTTGGACATCCCGATCAAGATTCAAAATCGACTCCTCTTCATAGCGAAGATCTTTATCAAGTAACACTTCATCCCACTTGATGATGTAGTCCCCATCCCCATGGTATTGCTTTAACATGGATACGTAAAACACCGGATGGACACCCGACAGACTGGGCGGCAGTTCCAATCTATAAGCGACGGGCCCTATAATCTCAATAACCTCAAATGGTCTAATGAACCAAGGGCTGAACTTTCCCCTATTACCGAAATGCATAACACCCTTCATTGGTGACACTTTCAATAATACTTGCTCACAAATTTGAAATTCCATGTCCCTTACCTTGCGATCCTCATATTTCTTCTGAGGTAGAAACTGGTCTCAGTGACCCCCAAAGTCAATCACACATGCTCTCAGCATGTCCTCCAATCCTGAATCGTCCTCTCTGATTGACCATCAGTTTGAGGATGGAAGGCTGTACTAAAGGTGAGTTGAGTGCCCAACTCCTCATGCAGCTTGTCCCAAAACTTGGAGGTAAACTGTGTACCTCTGTCTGAAATAATGGACAGTGGTACCCCGTGCAATCTCATAATTTCCTTCACGTAGATCTTATCCAATTGCTGCAAATTGTAATCCACCCTGACCGGAATGAAGTGAGCTGACTTGGTCAGCCTGTCACTAATGACCCAAATAGAGTCATGCTTCCCTAAAGTCTTGGGGAGACCCACCACAAAATCCATGGCTATTCTCTTCCGCTTCCACTCTGGAATGGGCATCCTCTGAAGTAGTCCTGCCGGTCTCTAGTGCTCATACTTTACTTACTGGCAATTCTGACACTTGGACACAAAATCAGCTATGTCCCTTTTTATCCCAGGCCACCAATAAAGTTGCCTTAAATTTCTGTACATCTTGGTTACACCCGGATGAATTGAATACCATGAACCATGAGCCTCTTCCAACACCTTCTGAATTATGTCATCAACTCGAGGAACACCTATTCTTCCTGTAAAATTTAACACACTGCCAAAATCCAACGTGGCATCCTCGAACTCTCTGGATATTGCCTTGCTCCGAAGCCTGCTCAACTGCGAATCCTGAAACTGTTTGGCCTTTATCTCCTCTATGAATGTGGATTTGACCTCAATACTGGCCAAAATCCCACCTTGTTCTGAAATACCCAAGTGCATGAACTTGAACTCCAATGCCTGAATTTCCCTTTCTAGTGGTCATTTGGACACACCCAAACAAGCCAAACTGCCCATGCTAATTGTTTTCCGGCTCAATGCGTCTGCCACCATATTAGCCTTACCCGGATGGTACTGAATAGTCACATCATAGTCCTTCAACAACTCCATCCACTTTCTCTGCCTCAGATTCAAGTCCTTCTGAGTGAAAACATACTGTAGGCTGCAATGATCAGTGAACACCTCACATTTGACACCATAAAGATAGTGTCTCCAAATCTTGAGTGCAAAGACCACCGCTGCCAACTCTAAATCATGAGTCGGATAGACTCTCTCATGCACCTTCAACTGCCTAGAAGTATAGGCTATCACATTCCTATCCTGCATCAACACATCACCCAAACCAGAATATGAAGCATCATAGTAAACAATAAAGTCTTTACCTTCAACCGGCAAGGACAAAATAGGAGCCGTGGTCAGAAGTGTCTTGAGCTTTTGGAAGCTCTCCTCGCACCTATCGGACCACACAAATGGTACATTTTTCTGTGTCAGCTTTGTCAAGTGAGTAGCAATGGATGAAAAATCCTTAACAAACCTCCGTTAATAACCTGCGAGCCCAACAAAACTCCTCACCTCAGTCACAGAGCTAGGCCGTGCCCAACTCTTGAATTCCTCTATCTTCTGAGGATCTACCATCACCCCCCTGTTCTGACACTACATGCTCCAAGAATGAAACTGAAGTCAACCAGAATTTGCACTTGGAGAACTTCGCATAGAGCTTTTGATGTCTCAAAATGTCCAACACTATACAAAGATGTTTAACATGCTCCTCCCTACTCTTGGAGTAGATCAAAATGTCATCAATGAAAACGATGACGAATGAATCCAAGTAAGATTTAAACACCCCATTCATCAGACTCATGAATGCCGCTGGCGCATTGGTCAAATCAAACAACATCATTAAGAACTCGTAATGCCCATACCAAGTTCGAAAAGTAGTCTTAGGAACATCCTCGGGCCTAATTTTCAACTGGTGATACCCTGACCTCAAGTCAATACGGGGTAGAGGGTACTTATTCTGGATGGTATATTGTTCAACTGCCTGTAATCTATGCACATCCGCATACTACCATCCTTCTTCTTTAAAACAATACCGGAGTACCCCCAGGCAAAGCACTGAGACGGATAAATCTCTTATCCTGAAGCTGAGTCTTAAGTTCCCTCAACTCTGCCGGAGCCATACGATATGGAGGAATGGAAATGGGATGAGTGCCCGGCTCCAAGTCAATACAAAAGTCAATATCCCTGTCCAGAGGCATACCAGTCAAATCCGCTAGAAACACCTCACGAAACTCTAAAACAACTGAAACTGACTCAATAGATAGGGACTCCACACTATCGTCCCAGAGATGAGCCAGAAAGGCTAAATAACCTCTCCCCACTAGCTTTCTACCCCGAACGAACGATATAATTTTGGTCGGTTTAGACCTTTACACACCTTCTCACTCTAGCCTATCCTTACCCAGAATCTGTAGAGCCACAGTCTTGGTGTTATAGTTCAACACAACATGATACGGGGATAACCAGGTCATGCGCAAAATAATATCAAAGTCAACCATATCCACAATTACTAAGTCTACCCAAGTTTACAACCCCACAAATACAACCGAGCAATTACGATAAACATGAGTCACAATCACCGACTCTCCAGCTGGGGTAGAAACATGGATAGGGGAATCAAGGATATCACATATCAAGTCCAGACCCAACGCAAAATTCACAGACAAATAAGAATATGTAGAACCTGGGTCAAATAATACTGAAGACATTTTATCACAGACAAGAATGGCACCTGTGATCACCGCATCAGATGCCTCAGCCTCGGTCCTCCATGGAAATGCATAACAGTGAGCTCAGTCATCAATCCAGGCAACTTCCCTGGTCAGCTGCGCCGCACCTCTGCCCGCACCGTCGTTCCCTCTGTCTCCCTGACCTCCCTAAAAGTTACCTCGCCCACCCTATGGACGATCTCTAGCATGACCACCTCTACCTGCGGAGACCACAGCCTTGGGCTGCTGCTCAACCTGATTACCGGTCTGCCTATGAGGGCACTCCCTCTTAAAGTAGCCCAGATCACCACAATGGAAACAACCACGATCAAGTGCAGGCCTTCTAGCAGATGAATAAGAATCTCCCTGGCCCTTAGAAGCTGAAAACTTCTGATTAGCTCCCGGACGACCACCTGTAGCAGCTGGCAGAGCTGACTAAATAGGACGGGCTAAGTATACATGCTGATTCTGACCCCTGGAGTATGAACCACCCTAATTTCCCTCATTCCGGGGCTTCTTGTCTAACACCTTAGCCTGCCTCGCCTGCCTGACTCCCTCAAGTTTCTTCACATAATCTTCCACTTCATTAAAGCCGTTCCCTGAAGAAGTCATATGCACAAACAATACCTGAAGCTCAATATTCAAACCCTTGACAAACAACCAAACCCGCTCCTCCTCGAAACCCAACAACTGTGTAGCAAGACGAGACAAGGCATGAGATTTTGCCTCATAAGCAGAGACTGACATGCTACCCTGCTCTATATTCAAGAATTCATCCTTTTTCTGGTCCCTCAAAGTACTGGGCACGTACTTCTCTAAGAAAAGAGCGTAAAACTGCTCCCAAGTCAGTAGGGGCAAAATAGACGATCGACACTCCACATGAGATCTCCACCATTGCCTGGCATCACCCTGCAGCTGAAATGTGATGAACTCAACCCCATACTGTTGCACAATGCCCAACTTGTGGAACCTCTCATAACAATCCAGTATGAACTCATAAGCATCTTCCCTATCAGTACCCTGAAATGTAGGAGGTTTTAGCTTGAGAAACTTGGTCAGCATCTCATGTTCATTTCCTGTCATCACTGGGCCTAGCATTGGCCTGAAGAAGTCACCTGTGCCTGAAGCTGCATCCATACTGAGAGCCGTATGATCTGCTGGTTGAGTGCTCAGAGCCTTATTTACAACGCCTGCGGGTATGGCTCCAACACCAACAAAACCACTCAAGAAGTTCTAAGCCTGCTGAAATGCTTCGGGCGTTATAGAGGGAAGGCCTGCACCTCAAGCTGGTGCCGCCTCTGCCTCTGGTTGTGCCCCTTCATCCTCTACAACAACTTTCACATCTTCGACAACCTGATCTTGAGGTGGGGGAGGGGTTGCCTCTTGCGCTCCTGCAGTAGCTTGAGCCCCACCCCTGGCGGGTGTGGCTCTACCTCGTCCTCTGCCCCTTACCCTGCCTCTACCATGGATAGCCGGGCCCACTGCTGGAACTGTCGGTCTAGGTCCATTATTTCTTGTGTTAGGACTGTCGGTCTAGCTCCATTGTTTCTTGTGTTAACCATCTGCGGACAGAAGAGTGAAAGAGTGAGATACTAATTTGTATCACCAGATATCAATTGGAATCAAGTTATAGCACGATGAAAGAAAGAAAAGATAGTTTCCTAAAGTCCTATAGCCTCTCGAAGAAAAGTACAGACGTC
The DNA here is from genome assembly GCA_003996215.1 of Jaltomata sinuosa. NCBI lineage: Eukaryota > Viridiplantae > Streptophyta > Magnoliopsida > Solanales > Solanaceae > Jaltomata > Jaltomata sinuosa. Next base: position 121,002 of record QJPP01002988.1, on the reverse strand, counting down.
TCCACACCATTTCGCAAGACTCTACTAGACCTGTTTTGGTACGATGAGATCAATGAACCTATGGCTCTGATACCATCTTTGTCATGACCCAGATCGCCGTGAGTGGCACCCACCCAACCCCCGGATGAGCGAACCAATAGAGTCCAACTCTTAGCATAGCCTAACAGCTTAAAACCAGTGTGCAGAAATGTAAACTAGCAATCAATCATACTAAAATCAACTCTATAAAATAAATATAACCTGCGTAAATCCATCCCTAGAATCTGAAAGTCATCGTACCAAAAATATCTACCAAAACTAGAGTACGGGGATGCAACTACAAATATAGAAATAGTCTAAGTTCGAAATAAATGGGCTACAACTCAAATAGATGAAAATCAAGGCAGCTTAGTCGAACAGCTCACCCTTGATATCTCGAAGTGTCAGGCCTACAAGTGAGGTTGTGCGTCAACCGCCGAAAGATTTCCTATACTCACAAAAAGACAAGCAAGTGCAGTATCAGTATACCACCACCGTGTACTGGTAGGATCATCAGCCAGTTCTAAATAAACAGTGTATTAGTAGTACAGCAATCAAGTAAGAGTACAGAAACACATAAGCAAGTCAACAAGTATTCCTAGACTACAAGTCTCTACCTAACTTGTTCCCACATGTAAACCACTTCACAATTATGATCAATAATCCGCAACAATAATAATTATACCTCATTACATATCCCGAACCCACCCTGGATCCCTTTTAGACAACACCTAAGTGTTAGACATACAACGCGGTCTACACCAAGACCAAACTCATAAAGCAATGTAACAACCCGACCTCTCAAGGACCAAAAATACACAACCACAATTCATAACCACAACCCGGTCCACTCAGGGAACCATTAATAAATATGCAACAATACAATAAAGTAAACTCATACTAGGCGTGGTACCCGAGCCAACCGAATGTCACATAAATCCACAGTCACAAACACTGAACAATCAACACTTGTAAACCAACAACAATAACACTTAGTTCATTTCACAAGACTGAAAAACAAAACTTTTGGACATTCCTAAATCATTCCCTAAGCAATGCAAACCATACAAATACTTAGACATGAGTACACAAACATACAATGCATACATGAATCAATAACTATCACCTACCTCAAATAAGCAAGCTCTACAGTGCCGGAGCTTTTCCCCTTTCAGGATACCTTGCTTGTTCTTGGTCTAGAAATAATTACATAGTAACCAAAAATCAATCCTCATGGCCTACAAATTACCCGGATTATGAAAATCCCCAAACCCCAGGCCCACTATGATAATTCCACCCCTTCCCGAGCTTTCCCACCATTAGTTTTCTAAATTCATCATTTTTTTACGGATTCCCCTAGAGAATTATGGCAAAATTATCACCATCCATTATCAAGAATAAAGACCCAAGAACTCTAGCACCCTAGAATTCCCTTTTTCCCCGGATTCTACCATTCCTAGGCCATCCCAAACCTTTCCCCAAGTCCACCCTAGCAATTCTATAGAATAGGAAAGATATCATGGAGTTTGGGGAGTAGAATCATTACCTTTAGGATGAAAAATGGTGGAAAACCTGTAGAAATCGCCCAAAATCACCGCCATTCTTCTCCCAAAATGAGTACAGAAAAATTGAACTATTTTGGGAAAATTTTTACATTAAATCCCATCATGCTCTGCTATAGCGGTACCATCGTAGTGGAGTCGTCCGCTAAGGCAGAGGCTGACCGACGTTGACTTCCGCTGTAGCGGTAATTTCTCTGCTACGACAGAGGTCGCTATGGTGGAGTGTTAACCGCTACGATGGTTGACACAAGACAAAAAGTCATAAAATATCCAAAACTAATCTATTTTATAACATACTTATTTTTTTAACGTCCCAGAATAACCCCTTCACGTCAACCTCGATTCTGGGAGTTCTAGTCACCAAATTCGATTTCGAAATGTCCTCCGGACTCCTTTATGTGTTTGGTACAAGGAAAACTATCTCGAATCAAGATATCAAACCCAATCTTTACCCAGATTTTCCTAGACCATACATCACTCCAAATCCGTCCGTGACTAGCCTAGCCCAAAATTTCAAACACCCAAACACGGAGTTTTCTAACTCTAAAAATTGGCACGAATGGTTTTCCCATAATGACGGACTCGGTCGTTACAGTTTGCCCCCTTAAAACCCATTAATAATTTCATTTTACTGAAAATGAGTAACATTTGGCAAGGATCTCGTGATCTTCTACAACAACCGAGTCACTAGCCTCATTTTGTCTGACTGATACCCCATGTTCGATATCTTATTTTAGGAGCTAAACATGCTCGTAGTATGATATACCGGTTCCTGACTGATGCTTGATCTGCCACCTATCTCACGTGCCCTTTTCTAATTAGATCATCTGCCAATTTTGAATTTTACATCATATAGATAGTCTGCCGCCTTTTGGGTATTTTGTCAAATTATAATAAAAAGCCAAAGAGATTCATTTTCTTGGCGAAAAAGTAAGCGAAAGATTTTTTTGACACTTTATGGGACATGCGTCTACTCGCATTCAATGCTTCGGACATGTGCCTTCTCATATTTGACTCAGAACTTCGTTCGGGGACCGAGGTAATGATTAACTCTTGCTTTTCCATAATCTAATTAAATCACTTTCTATTCTTCTCCCTCACTCAGATTTTTGCCTTTTTCTTATACAACTTTTTGCCTTCCAAATCTTCTAGAATCTTAGTTGGAAAACACATCTTTTCTATCTTTTATTCTTACAACTTTATCCACATTTCTACTCCATCTTCTCCACACCAAGCCGCGCTGCTTTTTGATTGCAGAAAACTCTTAATTTTACCTAATCTTGTCGGTGGCAAACCTCACGCTAGCAAAGGACCATCCAAATCTAAGAAAAAAAATTCAATAAGAAAGAAAATATTATAGAGCCCACCATTGAAATGATTTTATCAAGCTAGTGGTATTTTAAATAAGACCTCCAATCCAGGAATCCATCAACGAAGCAAGCTAGTGATGATAAATTGCCTGACAACTACCCCTATGTGTTTTATGGGAAAAATGACTTTATGATGAAAAATCATTTCGAAAATCTAATTAAAGTTTCAAAACGGTTTCAATTTGGAAAGCAAGAGTCGCCACTTAGTTTTTATAAAATTAAAAACCAAGAAAAACTTATAAAAATCTTTTAAAGTCAAAACAGATATAACTTCTAAAATATTTAAGGGATTAAGGGTAAGGGTTCAAATTAATGTTTCGAGAAGGTTTTTAAGGCATTCGAAACATCCGCTAACTTGCGGTTATCCAGACTTGTTCGAAAATAACTTATTTTGACTAGCTTTTTTTTTGAAAAGAACTTGGTTTGCTTAACTTTGAGAAAATTATCTTGTTTTTAACTTGATTGGAAAAAGAGGATATAATTAATATAAAAAGAGGATGGATATTTTGAAAGTGTAAATACATGACATGTTTTAGATAAATTAAGCATAATGTTTTAACTGTTTGCATGAAGGTAAAAGTTGTCAAAACAAGAAAGGCTAACTCTTTTTAGGGAAAATCCACTAAGTTAAATGTTAGTCCAAAATATACAGAATAATTCTAAACTACACAAAAATTTAAAGAGAGAGAAATGTGATTAAGCCATTGGCTCAATATAAAACCTGTCCTAAATCTAGTGTGTGGACCCTCTTTAGGCCCACCGCCGTTCCCTTTTTGGACTTTGGTCCAATTCTTCAAATTCAGTCTGTTTTGGACTGCTGCTGCTTCTACGGGCTTTGGCCCATTTTTAGAATTTTAGTCCATGTAGGACTGTCAGCTACATCCTTATGGGGCTTGGCCCATTTTCTTCAATTTTCAGCCGGTGATCAGCTCCAGTTTTGCCTTGTAAAGTCAGTTCTTTTAGGACTTGGCTGGGTTGTCTTGAATAGGGGAGTTGGGTTTCACCCAACGAGAAATGCAAAGAGATTTGGGAATCCAAATTGAACTCGGGGCAGTTCATGCAAGCAAATAGAGAATAAGGATTAGTATATTGCTTAGTATTTTATTCAAAGCAAAATTAAGTAAGGCTAAAATATTTGACATCCTTTCCTTAAAACATAACTGGGCATCAATTAGGTCTGATTCATTCAAGTATGAACGACCAAGACACTCAACAGGTGCTAAAACAATGAAGAGCAAGCATGCTTAAATGAGGCTCACATACCACGTACCAACGAAATAGAGTTAATGATCAAAGAAAATCTATATAAAGTCAATTCCCATTTACACTTATCCTCAAACCAAGATCTTTACAAAATGAAGCGCAACACCGGAATTAAAAAGACAAAGCGAATAGCCCAACTTTCAACAATTGATAGATCGTCACAACTGGTTTGAAATAGCAGATTTTAATAACATTTAAGGGAGAAGATAATGTTTTCCAAAGAAATCCAAACGTGGAGGGGCTAATTCAGCTAATATTGTTTTAAGTTGATAACGGACTCGTGGTCCAAGGTTTGATTTGCAAAGAAATTTACATGGACAATGGTTTGTCCAAAATAAATCAGCAAGGCAAAGAGAAGCTAGATCAGATGTTGTTCGTCATTTCTCAAGAAAAACAAACAGTAGTTAACAAGAAAACAACCAACTATTAGGTAAGCATGCTTTGAACACCACATTATTGACATTGAAATCAACTAATACATTTAAAGGTAGCAAGGATTAATTCATTATCAAACAGATGTTATATCAAAGATTTGCAATCCTTTTTTTTTTATAAGTTCTCCAGCAAGCAAAGATGATTCAGCTTTCTAGGGGAAAAGATTTTAACAACTAACAAGCTTTGGATAAAGAGAATAGGACCCCTCAAGATTTCATATTCATATGGATTGCTATAAAAATCAACAAGTTACTGATATGCTCAAATTTTTTAAAAGAGGATCATTTGTATATCATGAGAACAAGAACTTAAATAAGGGCGTGAATCTTAGATACATATTTTGTGGAGACATTAAGTATGAACCTAGAACAAACTAGGAGTCATTCAATACCGCATCTAAACACACATCATTCGTGAACCCATACGACCATTTTGAAATTAACGGAGAAGAAGAAAACATAAAATATTTAAGGACTTTGAGGCTTAACAATCACCTCTACTGAACAGATTTTTAAACTTTCATGGTTTATTAACAACAAAACCAACGAAAACAGCCTAAAACCAACAGAAACATCTCTAAAGTAAAAGAATAGGCGACTTCACGTTATACTGAAGAGATGAAGAAAAGGAAAAAGGGTGAAGGGTTTTACCTCTTTTGGTGCAACGAACGGGGACTCAAGCTTTCATCAGAACTTTCTTTCTCCACCGCTGGAATTTAGTCCGATTTTAACAGAATCATTAAAGGACTTTGTGTATTATATCTCAGTGATCTATGGTTTCCATGAACTAGAGAACGACTCTCCAAAAAGTTCAAGAAAATTCTCCTAAGACCAGCCCCCTTCCTCCATCTTTAGAAGAGTTTATATAGGGGAAATTTTATGGTAGAAATTGGGGGGGGGGGTGGAAAACAGAGGGGTTTCTCGGGTTTAACACTGGTGAAATTCGAATTTTGAAATTGGAATTCCTTGAAGGCAAAGGAATTGAGGCCACATATTGTACTATTTAGTACGAATTCGAGCGATTTGGGGCTGATTTCTCAGATATGAATGTTGGATGAGGCCAGCTATCCTCTTTCTAGAACCTTCTTGGTTCCTTGCCAGCTCAATTTTGACGGAAACGAAGGGGAATTGGATGGCGTTTGAGAATTTTAACGAGTTGAAGGCGTTGTCTTTCTGGGCTTGGACGGAGGAGTTGTACTGGGTTTGTTCATTGTTGTTGTCATTTAGAGGGAGAAGAAAGAAGAGAATTTAGGGGTTGTTTGGGGTCGTCTGTGTGAATGTGAGAGAAAGGAGAAATAGGGGAATATAGTGGTGAGTTGGGTTGGGCCTGGATTAGGTCAGGTGGGTGAAAGGGAAAGAGGGAGTAGGCTGGGCAAATTAGAGCCCAACTTGGCTGAAACACAGAGGGTCTGGTGAGGGTTATTGAAGACTTGGCCACATTTTGCAAAATGTGGCCACTCTTAAGTTTAAGGGGTAGCCAAATTGATAGGAATTAGGAAAAATCCGGCTAGGGTTTAAATGATTTTAGGGATTTAGGCTAGAATAAGAATAGAGACGAATTAATTAAGAATAAACTCGAGCTTTAATAAATTTAAACAATAATTATTGCTTTCAACACAAAATTACCTCTTTAATAATTACAAAATTAGTTTATTCAATTAACTCTCATTTGAATTAATTTAGAGGAAAATCAAACGCTTAATCTTTTAAAAGGATTTTCTTATGAAATTCAACTTTAAAATAGTTATTTAAGTAAAACTTATATAAATTCCACATAATTAAATATGAAAGATATAAATTGTTACTCAAGACTATTATAAAGCTGATTTAGAAAATGTTTTATCCCTTTTTACAAAAAATAATTGTTTCAAAAATTGTTTAAAAATTCAAAGGCTCGAGATTAATTCGTAATGTGGAGGGTAAAAATTGGGTGTCAACAACTGCCCCTCCCTTTGAGTAGGGTGAGTATAATGAACCCTGGGCAAATGAAATTGACGTTCCCAATTTTATCCAACCATAAATTCATCTTCAGGAAGCGGTTGGTTCTAGCATGAATTTTTAGGAATTATGGCCGAACTCCGATATCGAGTTTCCTACATATCTCAGGATATATGAGAATTCAGGCCACTTATAGTTCAAGATGCTTGATTTTACGCACGATTTTGACAAAAATTTCAAACTATCCCAGTTTCGGAGTACAGAGAGACCAGAAAGTTGGAGAGTGAGGAGGTTGGGGGGAGTTAGTAATGCAGCCGAGTTTGCAACACAGAGCCGCCTACATATCCCAAGACTCAAGGAATCATGCTGCTTGTAGTTTGACTCAATCGGTGAAAAAGGTAATCTTTATGTTTAAGACCACCTTTGGTTCGGGAAGAGTGACAAATATTTGAGCTATAGAAAAGAGGCTTGTAACCTCTCAACTATGAATGTGGCGCGCTTCACACCCATAAATAAGATTTTACCTGGACATAATTTCTAAAGCTCGAGGTGCATTGTCACCCGGATTTGAAAAGAAAGGATATTGCATCCAGCGTGAATTTAGAAAAATACTCTGGATGTGAAACTAATACTCTATGACAGTAAATACCCACATGCCTTCTGACAGTCGTGTGGTTTGATGGAAGTGGTAGTCGTTCCTCAGCTTGCGTCCAAAGAGTTTGGTATTCCTCTTCGGACTATGCCCCAGTTCGCTGCTAAGAAAAAGTTCCACGTTGTGATGCGTCCTTTTTGGTGTAGTCCGCACCTATGGTTTTGCTTTGAGAATTTCATCCTTCTCGTATGCTCTCGACAACATCTCAAAACAAAATTGTTAGTAGTAACATAATTTCACTTGGAGAGGTAGTTTCTTGGCCATACCTCATCCTTGGGTTATGTATGAATCTTAGGTTGTGACATCATTTTTATGTGCTTTGTAACTATTGTTCTGATTCGAGATTTTCATCCTCTCGGATGTTCTCGGTAATATTTGAAACAAAATAAGATGGTTAGCAGTAAAGTAATTCCATAAAGAGAGATAGCTTTGTACCTCATTTTCCCATTTGTCGGTTTTGAAGCAGATGTCATCTTTTCCTGTCTCTGTCTTAGGAAATAGAGACTTCGATGATGAAAATATGATAGCACTTGTAGCTATCAGATAGGATTGCCTTTGTGGCAATTTTTGAGTATGATAACCTTCGTGGCTGTTTGACGTGATGGTCCTTGCAACCGTTTGCGGCGTTCTCTTGAACGTGATAGCCTTCGTGGCTATTGACAATAGTCTTTGCATATGCCTTTGGGGTAAGTTTTGCGCATTATCCGTATCGACGCGACTAACAGATATTCCCTGAATTTTTAGGCTTTGGGTAATCTAGCACATCATCCGACTTTGGATAGAGGCGGCTTACAGATGCCTTTAACTTTTCAACTTCGAGTAATCTTGCACATCATCCGGCTTTGGATAGAGGCGGCTTACAGATGTCCTTCGAATTGCTAGTTTTTGGGGTAATCCTGCACTTTTATCCGATCTTGGATGTAACACGACTTACAGATTTCCCTTGAATTGGTAGCCTTTGGGTAGTCCTGCACAATCTCAACGTGGATATGTCATGGCTTATAGATAACCCTTGGACTATCATTTTTTTGGTAGTCTTGCACTTTATCCAATTTTGGATATTATTGCGACTTACGCATTACCCTTGAACTTTCAATCTTCAGGTGATCTTGCACACTATCCGGTTTCAGATATTGCTGCGTCTTACAGATGATCTTTGACCTTCTAACTTTAGGAATTCTAACCCATCGTCCGATTTGGATGGCATCTTACCAACATCCCTCAGACTATGCTTTCGACCTCGACGACAAGCAGTATTTGCTTATCAGGGGTGACAAGGCCTTTGCCACACGATCAAATATAGTTTCATCTTCTGGCTATCGACGCTTTTGAATAAGAGTGCATAAATATCCTCAATGTTAGACTCCTCCATCTTACGCAATATCGGATATAAATATGCTGAATGCCAGATTTGGCATAATAAAGGAGCAAATATACCCTCAACGTTAGACTCCTCCGTCTTACACGATATCATATATAAATATGCTGAATGCCAGACTTGGCATAATAAGTAATGATAATATCCTCAATGTTAGACTCCTCCATCTTACGTGATATCGGATATAAGTATTCTGAGTGCAAGATGTGACATAATAAAGGAGCAAATATATCCCCAACGTCAGACTCCTCCGTCTTACGTGATATCAGATATAAGCATGCTGAGTGCCAAACTTGGTATAATGAATGATGATAATGACAATGATGATAATGATATCCTCAATGTTAGACTCCACCGTCTTATGTGATCTCAGATATAAGCATGCTGAGGGCCGATCCTACGCAACAAGTGTGACTTAGGGACGCCTATGAATGTTATCCTCTTTGAAACTGGCCAGTAGAGGGAAATAGTCTTCGCAGGGGATGTGTATCTGCGGTATTGAATGATAATGTGGATAATCATGCAATGGTCCTTGTGACATATTCCTCGCGATATGCAAATATAATAGCCCTCGTGGCATGGTCCTCGCGACATGCAAATATGATGGCCCTCGTGGCATGGTCCTTGAGACATGCAAATATGATGGCCTTCGTGGCATGGTCCTCATGACATACAAATATGATGGGCCTCGTGGCATGGTCCTTGCGACATGCAAATATGATGGCCCTCGTGGCATAGTCCTCGCGACATGCAAATAATATGGTCTTCTTGACATGGTTCCTGCGATATGATGCCATACAGTACAATGCAACATAATATAATATGATGCAATGTGTTATGACATAATATGATGCGACATAATGCTTATGCCATGTAATGCAGTATGATGCAATGTGATGCAATGCAGCATGATGCAATGTGACATGGTGCAATATGAATGTGATGCAATGTAGTGCCGTATGATGCACTGGCCCGTGGGAAATTTGTAGAAAACATCACCCCTGGTCTTTGTTTTGTCATGTCGACTCCTTTATGGATACCTGTGCTCAAGACAAATGGTTAGTAGACACGATGTCGCTCTTATTAGCGACCACAGTCAAATTTGAAAAACTTTAAAGATGATGTTTATGAAGCTAATCAAAATAGACTTTCATTTGAAATTTGATGAAATGGTCGTGTCCATTTCTGGGGACAACCATAAATACCGTCTTTGAACATCGTCTGTTCGTGGTAATTTCTGACTTGTCGGGGATTGACGAAGAATGACGTTGATCTCTTGTTTGGTGTCCCAATTCAAAACTCACCGAAATGTCCCAATCTATTTGGGGACTTGAGGACGTTGTCAGTCTCTCTTTATCTGGTAGTTTCTATGAACTACAAGAAGATTCACCCGTTCTAGGGACTTTTGCCATCTTCGGCTTCTTTCTGCTGCTTTGGCTTTTTTGGCCAAATTTTGGGGCTTCTGGTCTCATTGCATTTCTTTGAACGCGTTGGATGATGAGGGACTACTTTCTAACATACTTTTGGGGACAACCTGCATCCACAGAAAAATTGTTAGTTTTTTGTCGAAACTGGTCTGTGTTGACCTCCTTCGATCTTCTGCTCCTCGTTTTGTCTTTTTCGGATGCTTTCCAATATCGGGTACTCATCGCCCTTGACTCTCCTCGGGCCACGGTAGACATAAGACAAAATACATTATAAGGAGTAAAACTAGTTTTCGTAATGATTTTTCAAACCGGCTCTTTGTAAAACAAAGATTTTGAAAAAGGATAGTTTGAAAAGGTCTCTGCCCATCATGTCATGTTCTAGCTCAACAAATGTCCTTTACTCGAGGCTTTAACATTTTCTGACATACTCCTGGCGGACTCTGGAGATCCTTCGCCATCATAGCTTAGGAGTTTGGAAATGATATTTCAGTAAATCTGTCATAGCTGGGGATTAATCCACCTTGGACTTGTTACATCTGGTGATCTTTTCGATTCTGGGGTACTTTCGGATTTTGATGCTGAACTTCTTGGATGAATCTTGGTGGAAATTTTGAGGTTTTCCTCAAAATTTCTGCCCCAGTTAAGGTTTGAGACTCTTTCTCGATATTCATTTTGGTTGCTCTTTGGCATATTCTGTATTCTGACTTGTTGGAGATGATCTTCGCCTTCTAAATTTTCGAGATTCCTTTCTCGAAAATTCTGCCCCAGTTTCCATTTCCTGGGTGATATGACTGACTCGTTGTGGCGCCTATGTATCCCATTGAGGTAGGAATCAGGTCAAATGTAGTTCCTACACTTGTAGTGGGAGAATGTTGGAAATAAATATAGGGGTGATCGAAGCCGACAAAGGCCGCCTACGTATCTCATTCTTGAGAATTCAGGTCGAACATAGTTCAAGATAGGAAGGGGAAAGATAGATTTTCCTAAGGGGTTGACCGAAGGCGATAGAGGCTGCCTACGTATCTCATTATTAAGAATTCAGGTCAAACGTAGTTCGTAGATAGGATAGGGATATTTTTGAGTTATAGCAAAGCATAAAACGGTTACAATCTGAAAGTGCTATTACAGGGAAAGAGAAACCATCTTCAGGCTCAGTATCTTTTCACAGCATCAGAGTTAATTGGTTTAGTCCATACTTGATCATCCATCTCGGACAAAATCAGAGTTCCTCCATATAACACTTTTTGGAAAATGTACGGTCCTTGCCAATTTTCCTCTGTCTCGTGGGAGGGAAAGATTAACTGCCCATTCTCCGGATTGAATTCTGGATTGACCAATAAATTTTGGGAGTTGATATTTGTTATCGTTCTTGTCCTATTGTTGTAGGACCAATCAAAGATGTCAACGTATGGCTTGAGTAGACTGATAAGTTCTTTCTTTTGCGTCTTTGACAAATGAAAACCGACACTGATTTCTTCAACTTGACCATTTTCTCCCAGATTGACCACCTCAAACTCTTTTAGGTGGGGCCTTTCCTGGTCTTCAAAGTTCTTGGACTTCTTAGTTATTCATTCCAGGACCATGATTTCTTCAACATACCCTTCAAAATCATTATCGTCTAACTTGGTTTGTTCATTAAGCTCTTTACATGACATGACAATGGCAGGTTTTAAGCTATTATTACTTAAATCATAAACAAAGAAAGTTAGATAATGACCAGCAATCATATAACAAAGTTTTCGCAATAAGGGAGGCTTTACTTTGAAATCCAAAAATATTTATAAGCTATGACTATAACCCACATGAATGTCTGTGCCTTTGAGAGAGAAGTAAAATAGTACGAGGAAATTGAAAACATAAAGGGTGGGTCACGGAGTCTCATCCGGACCATCACCGATTTTTCATAAAGCAGAGTCTTTGTCTACCCAGCCAAGCAGAGAGTCACGAGGGGAGTTGTGGCCTAGTTCTGCAATTCTTTGTCAGGCCTGGCATCCCTGATCATGGATGCTTTGGGGATAACATCGCATTCCTCGAACAGATCTCCTATTCCATCCTCTAACCCATCGCTTGGGGAACCAATCCGCACTGGGAATGAGTGATATAGGTGAAGTAACGTCTTTGGGAATCCTGATTGCTTCTCCGACTTATATTCATACTTTAACCTATGCTTGATCATCTTTCCAGGTATGCTTATTGGCTCAGTCATACCATCAGAACTCTTGCCTAATCCGAGACCTGGTTCATATCCGCTCACTAGTATTGCAATTGCGAGCATTTTATAGATAGGTGGCATGGGGATTTGAGGAGCAAGATCTTCTCCCGTGGCATTGACAATTTCTATGGTATAGAAATCGCTTCGTTTTGGGATTTCTTCAGTCACAGGGATACAACCATTAACGTGCAAGGCCTTGTTGTGCATTAACCCTTCAAAGGGTAGCTCAACAATACTCAAAGTTGATGTACCTTTTTCTGACATTTCCTTCTTTTTAGGGCTAACCGACACTATTGACTTGCCCACAACCCATTCTTTATCTACCTCCATCATGTTAACAGTGGCTCTTCCATGATTTAGGAATGGATTGTTATTAACATTGGCCGGTGCTGTTTGTAATGTGACCACTCTTTGATCAATAAAATCCTGAATTTTGTGTCTCAGGTTAATGCAATCTTTGGTATCATGTCCGACTCCTCCGAAATGATAAGCACAATGTCGATCAGCCTTGAAGAAACGAGAGTCAGGATTACCGGGTTTAGGTTATATGGGCTGAATAAATCGAGCCGCTTTCAATCTCTCATATAACTAAGTTCTGGTTTCAGCTAACTGGGTGAAAGTCCAAGGAGCTTTCTTTTCTAGGTTTGGACGAGGGATATTAGCATTAACGGGGGTGGAACTTGGTGATTATTCTGGTTCTCAGGAGCCTTCCGATATATCTGAAAGTTTTGGGGAGGAGCTTGACAAGTGGGCTGCACATTTGGTTGTGGATCTTGGTAAATGGGCTGAGTATAGTAAATCGGTAGAGGGTTTTGTGGAGCTGGGGGAGGGGTTGTTGGAATAAGTGGCTTTTGGTAGTTGGCTCCGAAAGGTTGTCGTGATTTTGGGCTAGGATCGGAAGATATAGAAGACACATCTTCCCTCTTCTTTTGGGGAAGTCCTACCGATCCTGCGTAAGCAGAGGCCTTGACGATCTTGCCGCTTCGAAGACCTTATTCTACAATTTCACCGATCTTGACTAGGTCAGCAAACTTGGCTTTAACCACTGATATCATCTTGTCATAAAATTCCGATTCTTGAGCGCGCATAAACACCACGCTTATCTCTTTTTCTGTCATGGTAGGTTGAACTCTCTCCACCTCTTTCTCCATCGATAAGCGTAATCTCGAAAGTCCTCATTTGATTTCTATCTGATGCGACCTTGAGAGTATCGATCCGGGATAACTTCCACGTTATATGCAAACCTTTATGCAAAGTCTCGGGCCAGATTACTCCATTTGGACCACTTCTTTAGTTCTTGAGAGGTGAACCATTCTAAAGCCTCTCCGCTCAGACTTTGACTGAACAGTCTCATTAAGAAAGCGTTGTTCTTTCGAGCACCGACCATTTGGTCGCAGTAGCTTCTTGGATGGGCTTCAGGATTTTCGACACCATTAAAGGTTTTGAATTTGGGAATCTTGAATCCGTTTGGCAGGTCCATTTTGGAATGGATACATAGATCATCGTAGTTATAGCCTTTCTTGTAAGACTAGCCCTGAAACTCCCTGATCCTGGCTATCTCCTCTTTCATTTGTGCCATGTCATGATCACGCTTCTTCTCCGCGGACATCAACTCTTTTTCCTTCTCCTCATAGTGGTGTAGATCAAGGCTTTCTTGAAGAGCAGTGTATGGCTCTACCATAGCATGAAAAGTAGGAGGTGGTGAGTTCTGGACAGGTGGAGGCTGGACATATGGAATGGCATTTGGGTACGTGGTGTTATAGTTCTGTGGGTTTGTGATATTGGGATGGTTATTTTGGGAGTTGTAAGTGTTTAGTGGTGTGTTCTGGTAATTTAGAGGGAGGTTCTGTGGATTGTAGTCACTTGGGTTATTGCTCTGGTTAGTATTCTGGATAGGAGGATTGTGGATTTGATATGACGACTCAATATGGGGAGGATTATTGGAGAGAGGTTAATCGAAAGGCCTAGGTGTGGAGGCGGGAAGGACATTTCCCAAATGATTTTTGGTTAACGGGGAATCGAGCGGAGGGACCTGGAGAGGAGGCTGAGAGGTTCCCAGATTTGGAGTGTTAGTGGCAATAGCCAAGCTAGCCATATCCTTGGCTTTCTGTACCTCTTCTTGCATTTTCTCTAGCTTCCTTGCTAGTTCGGTAATCATTTCACTCTGTTCAGCGATAGCATTGTCTCTCACGGCCAAAGCGTTCTCTTCCTCACTATTAGTCATTTTACCCTTAGAAAAGTGAGGGTTAAAGAGGAATCTACGAGTGCTTTTGAGCGGGTGAAGTAGGGATGTTCGGCCAGTTTTGTCAACACAGATCAATTTTTATTACTTGTTGAAGTAAAACAACACAAAGGCTGATATGTTAGATCCCGTTAGTGATTAACAATACAAGATATCCGACCGGGAAGAAACACATAAAGTTTCTTTTCATTAAGGCAAATTGATCCACGGGTATTTATTGGCTCGAGGGTTCGACGGACAGGATCGATTTTGGGGTAGGTAAATTTCATCAGGAGATTTGACTTGTCGAGGCTTGTGTCTTCTGAAGTTTTTTGGTATCTTTGTCGAAGTAGGGAAATGAAAATCTCTTAAGGATAGGGAACGAGTCCTGAAAGGATATAGTTCGGATATTGTGAATTCGTTTTTAGAACAAGATTTAAAAGGGTTTTAAAAAGTCTTTGGATTTTTCTAGGGAAATTTGAAGAACTCCAAAAGTGATTCTGGTCGGACCTTGCGTGGTGGACCTATAATCTGCTTATGGGTTTAAAAATATAGGAGCGGATCAATTCACCTTTGATTCGAGCAACGCACATAAACACGTAAGACAGTTATATCACATAACAGTTCATAGCGCGTCCTATACAGATATTTGACCTTTTTATGCCAAAGGTAGGCCTAACGAATTGAAGCATGTGTATGTCGTTTGTAAATATTCCATTGCCCCAAAATATATTTATACATATTGATTAAACAAAATGGGGGTACAAAATTGCGGGAAAAGGAATGTACATCAAAATCAGTCCCACGCAGGGGTAGAATCCTAAACTAGGCCATCGTGGTTGGTCCTTCGTTCTCGAACTTCTTGTACTCCTTGCAAATTTCGAATGCCTTTCAGATGACAATCTTCAAAATAAAAGACTATCTAAATATATCCCAATCCCGAGGGACAATGGTTCGTACAACTCGACATCACATCCTTCAATTGAGCACATAGGGGATGATTATTCTTTCAGGCCGTGGGCCCTTTCGAACACAAGGTGGTCTTACTAATGGACTTAATATCCCTTGGATATTAAGACATCTTAGGTCAATGCCTATTTTGGAATTTGGTTTTGCTCTATCCTGAGTTTCTAGAATAGGTTTTGAAATTGACCGGGAACCCAGGCGGACAACCAAGGCTAAAACAACAAGTGACCGTTAACCGACCGCGGATCAACTACTTCACTCGTCTGTTTTGAAAATTGTGTGTTTTGTTAAGAACGATCACAAATACTTGCATAATCGCCTTTTTACTCCTAATGCAATCTAATGCTTTGCCAAGAGAGGCGAAAGATGCCATGAATAATTTTTAATTGTGAAAAAGTAAACAAAGAAGGAAATCAATAAAGTTACTAATTATTACAATCCGAATAGTTAGTCAAATAAGTTAGTTGTAAATAATGAGGTTAGAACCTAGTTGAATTATCCCCAGCAGAGTCGTCATTTCTGTTTTATCGAAAAAAATGACTTTATGATGAAAAATCATTTCGAAAATCTAATTAAAGTTTCAAAATGTTTTCAATTTGGAAAGCAAGTGTCGCCACTTAATTTTTATAAGAGTAAAAACCAAGAAAAACTTATAAAAATCTTTTAAAGTCAAAACAGATATAACTTTTAAAAAATTTAAAAGATTAAGGGTAAGGGTTCAAATTAATGGTTCGAGAAGGTTTTTAAGGCATTCGAAACATCCCTAACTTGCGGTTATCCAAACTTGTTCGAAAATAACTTATTTTGACTAACTTATTTTTTGAAAAGAACTTGGTTTGCTTAACTTTGAGAAAATTATCTTGTTTTTAACTTGATTGGAAAAAGAGGATATAATGAATATAAAAAGAGGATGGATCTTTTGAAAGTGAAAATACATGACATGTTTTAGACAAATTAAGCATAATGTTTTAATTGTTTGCATGAAGAAATGGTAAAAGTTGTCAAAACAAGAAAGGCTAACTCTTTTTAGAGAAAATTCACTAAGTTAAATGTTAGTCCAAATTATACAGGATAATTCTAAACTACATAAAAATTTAAAGAGAGAAATGTGATTAAGCCATTGGCTCAATCTAAAACCTGTCTTAAATCTAGTATGTGGGCCCTCTTTAGGCCCACTGCCGTTCCCTTTTTGGACTTTGGTCCAATTCTTCAAATTTGGTCTGTTTTGGACTGCTGCTGCTCCTACGGGCTTTGGCCCATTTTTAGAATTTTAGTCCATGTAGGACTGACAGCTACATCCTTATGGGGCGTGGCCCATTTTCTTCAATTTTCAGCCGATGATCAGCTCCAGATTTGCCTAGTAAAGTCAGTTCTTTTAGGACTTGGCTGGGTTGTCTCGAAGAGAGGAGTTGGGTTTCACCCAACGAGAAATTCAAAGAGATTTGGGAATCCAAATTGAACTCGGGGAAGTTCATCCAAGCAATAGAGAATAAGGATTAGTATATGCTTAGTATTTTATTCAAAGCAAAATTAAGTAAGGCTAAACATATTTGACATCCTTTCCTTAAAACATAACTGGGCATCAATTAGGTCAGATTTATTCCAGTATGAAGGACCAACACACTCAACAGGTGCTAAAACAATGAAGAGCAAGCATGCTTAAACGAGGCTCACATACCACGTACCACGAAATAGAGTTAATAATCAAAGAAAATCTATATAAAGTCAATTCCCATTTACACTTATCCTCAAACCAAGATCTTTACAAAATGAAGCTCAACATCGAAATTAAAAAGACAAAGCGAATAGCGCAACTTTCAACAATTGATAGATCGTCACAACTGGTTTGAAATAGAAGATTTTAATAACATTTAAGGGAGAAGATAAAGTTTTCCAAAGAAATCAGAACGTGGAGGGGCTGATTCAGATAATATTGTTTTAAGTTGATAACGGACTCATGGTCCAAGGTTTGATTTGCAAAGAAATTTACATGGACAATGGTTTGTCCAAAAAAAATCAGCAAGGCAAAGAGAAGCTAGATCAGACGCTGTTCGTCATTTCTCAAGAAAAAACAAACAATAGTTAACAAGAAAACAACCAACTATTAGGTAAGCATGCTTTGAACACCACATTATTGGCATTGAAATCAACTAATGCATTTAAAGGTAGAAAGGATTAATTCATTATCAAACAAATGTTATATCAAAGATTTGCAATCCTTTTTTTTTTATAAATTCTCCGGCAAGCAAAGATAATTCAGCTTTCTGGGGGAAAAGATTTCAACAACTAACAGGCTTTGGATGAAGAGAATAGGACCCCTCGAGATTTCATATTCATATGGATTGCTATAAAAACTAACAAGTTACTGATATGCTCAAAATTTTTAAAGGAGGATCATTTGTATATCATGAGAACAAGAACTTAAATAAGGGCATGAATCTTAGATACATTTTTTGCGGACACATTAAGTATGAACCTAGAACAAACTAGGAATCATTAAATACCGCATCTAACCACATATCATTGATAACGCCCAAACTACACCTCGAATTAACGAAGCGTAAGCGGTCGTAGTCAAATATAGAACTCAACTAGGTTGGGGTCGAATCCCACAGAGAATATGGTGAGAATTAAGTCTTTAGTGAATTAAGTGACTAGTCGTCAATAGTTTCCGGTAAATTGGGGGGGGTTTTGAGTAATCAATGCGTAGACAAAACGAACAATTAACGTATGAATGATAATCAATAGGAGAATGAACTAGGGAAGTGTTTACCATGGCGTTGGTAACAATGTCGATTCTAGGCTTAATCGGGTTCTTTTTATATGCGTGTCACGATGTGATTGAAGTAATGGTATCGTCTAAACGTCTCTCGACCAAATAAACAAATTTCCTTTTCTATTCTCTCGAACTCGAAAAGATGTGCTTTTTAGATTTCAACCTTAAACATCAAGTAGATTAATCTAGTTACAGCATTAATCATTAGACGAGAGTTAGTAGTCTCGAATCCTTGTTGTTAATCAAGTTTCCCGGTTTAATCTCTTTACTCAAGAAAATTAAACCTAGGCATGTTCTAATGTTTGCAACCACTAGAAAACGTTAAATAATGAATGATTAACAACGTGACAATACATATATTGAACCCAACGCTACCCGGAATCTATATCGCTACTTTAGCCATGGTTCCCACAACCCTAGTTGTGGGAGGTTTAGTTAATCATGCTTGTAGAAAAATAGAAGAAAGTTATATTCATAATAAAGAAAAGAGATCCTTACAATGTAGTGAAAACAATCTTCAATTATTCCAAGAACAAGAAAACAACAAGATCCCAAGAACGATTCAAGAACACGAATTCAAGAAGTAGAAACCGTGTTTCTTGATCTCCAAGTCGACTAAAACTCCTAAAACTATTGTAAAAAAACGTGTAAAAACTATTGGGAAAGGTGGTCATCTAAAATAAACCTAACATAGGGTATTTATAGGAGTCTAGGAAACCAATCCCAAAAACGTCCGGATTCCGCGTAGCGGACTGCCTAAGTGTGACGGCCAGGGTGACGGACCGTCACAGGGTTGACGGACCGTCGCCTGGACCGTCACCCTTAGGCAGTGGTGCTGCCTTGGTGTGACGGTTTGGGTGATGGACCGTCCCTTGAACCGTCACTCTTATCCAGAATTCTTTTTTTCGCGTATTTCCTTCCGTTTCCATGTTTGTCTCCATTTCCTACAAATATAACATAAAAACATCAAAAACGACGATGGTTGCTTGAAAACGTACGATTGTTCTTAGTTAAAAGGAGTTTAAAGTGCCGTAAAATGGCGGCACATCAACACCCTCAACTTAAAACGTTCGCTTGTCCTCAAGCAACATAACATAAAAGAAAAACAACACGACGACTCAATTAAGAAAACAAACTCGTGTCTCTAGCAACTCATGGTCATTCAACATCTTATTCAATTTTTATTCAAGCTCCCTCGTAGCACACAAATGTATGAAACACTAACTTGCATGGATCCAAACATGTCATTCCATATGATAGAACATTCTACATACACACGCGCAGCTATCCTAACAATCAATAGACAATACAGGAATCTTGGTGCCCTCACCACAAAGAAATCCCACACACAAGATTTGGGACTAGGTAAGCGCTCACACACACAAACGATTTCAAACAATGCACATGCGATACCATAGGCTTGCCCTTACTATTCTATTTTAGTTCTTCAGAAAGCCGCTCAGGATCACTACAGGACTTGTTTAGGCTTGTAATGAGGCTTCGGGTGCAGGTAGGATACATTTAGGGGTTAGTGACTAAGCCCTCCTTGGAACTACCGACGTCTTATTACCACATAACTTACTTTGTCCATCCTTATTCACCTTTATATTTCCTTCTTTCTAGCTACAGGTGCGGCCTCTTTATTTTGACAATTCTTTTTATTTCTTTTTCGATCTTTTTCATCTTTTTTTTTCTTAGGCACACACCCGACTTTTCATTCTATTCACAACCAATCTTCACTATCCTCTTTTTCTTATCATTCACCTCTCTAGTAGCCACCCTCAACTTATGCTGATTGCCTGCGTTGAGGTGCACAATGTCCAAGGGAGGACCAGGGCCAAAACAGGGTTTACCTCTATAGTAGCCACCCTCAACTTAGGCTGATTGCCTGACTTGAGATGCACGATGTCCAAGGAAGGACCAGGGCCAAAATAGGGTTTCAAAGTTAAACAAGAACGGTGACAGGTTATTGAAAGAATAAGATCAATTATGGCTCAAACAGGGATCAAAGGGATTATTTATATTTGGACGGTCTTTTAGGTTAAGTGGACTGCATACAAAAAGGGCCTGTGATCCTTTCCTAAGCAACCAAACTTCGAACTTAACAAAATAGACCGGGCAAGTTCTAGATGCATGCACAGAGTAAGAATTTATAACAATAATCTCACACGCTCTTGGCACCAAGAAACTATATCGCTACCAACTATGAAACAACCGCTCGGCTTAAGCATACTCATTCTACTCATAATCACACAATGACATACAAGGATCCAGACAGTCAATCATTTCAACATAAGTACAACACCAGAAATTTTTTAAAGGGGCCTCGTTTTTAAACAAGAAAAATGCCATGATGCTTGCTATAGACACTAAAAACAACAAAAATTTAAAATAACAACCTAAACATGCCGATTCTACTAGATAGCACACCGGAGGGAAAAGAAACACGGCAACAAAAACCCTCGGTGGTGACTCACAGGTTTCCCAACACCCTCAACTTAGACTCATGCATTGTCCCCAATGCATCCATATGAAAGCTAAAAACTGTGAGAGAAAGGAATACCTGTGACGTCGATCGGACTCAGATTCTGGAATGATGTTGGAGACCGCCAGGGTCTCCAAAACAAGAGAACTCGATGGAGTGTGGCATTCCAGCTTCCTTTTTGGGCTCCATCGCTAGTCGTGACAACTTCTTCGCTCTTTCTTTGCAGATTCTCTTGCGGTGTTTTCGTTTTCTTGATCTTTCACCGCTTTCCTTTACCTGCTCATTCTTTTGCGATCGCGACTTTACTCTCATAACAGCTCGGGTTTCAACACAACCCTTCTCCTCAAGATACACATCCGCAGGGAATTCCTCAATTGCATTAATGACCGCGACCACCCTCATCTCGCTTGGTTGCTTCATCAATTTGGACACATCGAACTTGACAACTTCATTGTTCAGCCTGAAGGTCAGTTCGTTTTTCTCCATGTCAACCAAGGCTCTTGATGTGGCTAGCAATGGTCGTCCCAAGATTATGGGAACTTCGAAATCCACTTCGCAATCCAAGATCACAAAGTCGGCCGGGAATATAAGCTTACCAATCTTGACCAGCACATCAGATAATATTCCCACAGGTCACTTTACCGAACGGTCAGCCATCATTACTCTTATGGACGTGGGTTTAGGAGCTCCCAAACCCAGTTGTTTATAGACAGCTAGCGGCATCAAGTTGATGCTAGCACCCAGATCACACAAGGCTTTCCCAAAGTTGAGCTTCCCAACAGTACAGGGAACAGTGAACGCACCTGGATCTTCCTTCTTTTTGACCAACGATCTAGAGGAAATAGCGCTGCAGTGGTGGAGGTTGTCTTCCGGTTTAAAACTTACCGACCTCTTCTTTGTAATCAAGTCCTTCATAAACTTGGCATAACCGGGCATTTGTTCCAGCGCTTCGACCAATGGTATGTTTATTGAAATCTGCTTCAGCATGGTCATGAAGTTCAGAAACTTACCATCGTCAGCTTTCTTCTTCAAACGCTGTGGGAAAGGAGGTGGTGGCCGAGGCATCATAGTTGGAGGCTTTTCAGCTTCTTTGCTTTTCTCCGCGGGCTTTGGAGTTTCCTCCTCTACCGCCTCTTCATCATCCGCAACATCACCTTGGGTCTGAATTACCGGATGTGATTCCGGTAATATTTTTTCGCTTCTTGTGGTGATCGCCATACAGCTTGCGTCATTCCTCGGATGAGTCGTGTCACTCGGCAAGGTACCTATCTTCCTTTGGTTCAGAGATGCCGAGATTTGACCCACTTGCTGCTCTAGGTGCTTGATCACGGTTGAGTGTGACTCCACTACCTGACTCAATGTTGATAACTCAGTCCGCATTGCCTTTACCCCAGAGTCAGTCGATTCCACCTTTAGCAGCATCTTTTCCATCATGTTCTCAAGTTTGGACGTCTCAGCCTCGTTGCCAGCTTTGTCCCGATTACCAGGTGGTATATACAACCCACCTCTATCGGTGTTGTTCCTCCAGTTTCCTTGGTCGCGATCTTTGTAGCCACCTTTCTCATAGTGGTTGTCTCGCTGATAGTTCCGACCTTGGTTTCCTTGGCCATTGGCCTGGAAACCCCCCAAGTAATTCGCCTCTTCAGTCTCCATACCTTGGGAACCCACAGCTTGTACCTTCTCCATACCTCCTGAGAACAAGTGCTTGGTCAGTAGGTCCAACTGCGTTTTCAGATGCGCCATGTCTTGGTCGCGCTCCTCCTCTTTCCTACGCTGCTCTGCTGACATACCAACGGTATAGGTGCTAGCTGCAACCTCTGAATCTCGTGTATGCCAGGCCCTGTTGGTTCTGGTGAGCCTGTCCAAAGTAGTTGTGGCCTCAACAAAGGTGAGACCCATGAATGCACCACCTGCTGCGTTGTCTAACGTCGGCTTGGTAGCCGAATTCAATGCCCGGTAGAACATCTGCATTAAAAAAATTTCGGTCAACTGATGGTTCGGGCATTGCGTTATCTTCTTTTTGAATCGCAACCAAGTCTCGTGCAATGTTTCGTGGGGCTGCTGCCTGAAGTTGCTAATCTCGTCCCTCAACTGTATCATCCGAGAGGGAGGAAAGAACCTTTCTAGGAAAGCTCCTCTCAACTCTCCCCAAGTTGCGATAGAGTCGGGGGTCAACTCTGTCAACCACAACGCTGCCTCATCAGACAGAGACAACGGAAACAACCTGAGCCGGATTGCTGTCTGACTCACGCCCGGCTGTTCAAACGACTTGCAGATGCCCACGAAATTCATCAGATGCTGGTTTGGATCATCCCCAGCGGCACCTCGGAACACTCCTCTCAAGTTCAACAGCTGGATCATCGTGCTAGTGATGTTGAACTTAGCTCCGGGCGGTAGCGGTGGAACAACAATAGCGCCCGTAGCGCCAGCTCCATCTAAGTCGAGATCCTCATCATTCCGTGCGACATCATCCTGCAGACCACCAGCATTCAGATTTTGTTGGGCCTGCAGTTCTGCAGCGATCCTCGCTGCCTCTAGTTGTGCGGCCATATTCCGCCTCAATGTTCTAGCAAGCTCGGGGTCGTAAGGTAAAATTTGTTCCCCCGAACTTCGGGTACTTGGCATGCACAACTGTGTACCCTGTCAAAGACAAAAACAACAAATAAACGTAAAGCAGGAAATTATGACTAAGAGTCAAATAAACACACCAAACTTAATTAACAACCGTATTCCCCGGCAACGGCGCCACTTTTTGATAACGCCCAAACTACACCTCGAATTAACGAAGCGTAAGCGGTCGTAGTCAAATATAGAACCCAACTAGGTTGGGGTCGAATCCCACAGAGAATATGGTGAGAATTAAGTGTTTAGTGAATTAAGTGACTAGTCGTCAATAGTTTCCGGTAAATTGGGGGGGTTTTGAGTAATCAATGCGTAGACAAAACGAACAATTAACGTATGAATGATAATCAATAGGAGAATGAACTAGGGAAGTGTTTACCATGGCGTTGGTAACAATGTCGATTCTAGGCTTAATCGGGTTCTTTTTATATGCGTGTCACGATGTGATTGAAGTAATGGTATCGTCTAAACGTCTCTCGACCAAATAAACAAATTTCCTTTTCTATTCTCTCAACCTCGAAAAGATGTGCTTTTTAGATTTCAACCTTAAACATCAAGTAGATTAATCTAGTTACAGCATTAATCATTAGACGAGAGTTAGTAGTCTCGAATCCTTGTTGTTAATCAAGTTTCCCGGTTTTAATCTCTTTACTCAAGCAAATTAAACCTAGGCATGTTCTAATGTTTGCAACCACTAGAAAATGTTAAATAATGAATGATTAACAACGTGACAATACATATATTGAACCCAACGCTACCCAGAATCTATATCGCTACTTTAGCCATGGTTCCCACAACCCTAGTTGTGGGAGGTTTAGTTAATCATGCTTGTAGAAAATAGAAGAAAGTTATATTCATAATAAAGAAAAGAGATCCTTACAATGTAGTGAAAACAATCTTCAATTATTCCAAGAACAAGAAAACAACAAGATCCCAAGAACGATTCAAGAACACGAATTCAAGAAGTAGAAACCGTGTTTCTTGATCTCCAAGTCGACTAAAACTCCTAAAACTATCGTAAAAAACGTGTAAAAACTATTGGGAAAGGTGGTCATCTAAAATAAACCTAACATAGGGTATTTATAGGAGTCTAGGAAACCAATCCCAAAAACGTCTGGATTCCGCGTAGCGGACTGCCTAAGTGTGACGGCCAGGGTGACGGACCGTCACAGGGTTGACGGACCGTCACCTGGACCGTCACCCTTAGGCAGTGGTGCTGCCTTGGTTGCTGCCTTGGTGTGACGGTTTGGGTGACGGACCGTCACACCCTTGACGGACCGTCACCTGAACCGTCACTCTTATCCAGAATGCTTTTTTTCGTGTATTTCCTTCTGTTTCCATGTTTGTCTCCATTTCCTACAAATATAACATAAAAACATCAAAAACGACGACGGTTGCTTGAAAACGTACAATTGTTCTTAGTTAAAAGGAGTCTAAAGTGCGGTAAAATGGCGGCACATCAATCATTCGTGAACCCATACGACCATTTTTAAATGAACAGAGAAGAAGAAAACATATAAAATTTAAGGACTTTGAGGCTTAACAATCACCTCTACTGAACAGATTCTTAAACTTTCATGGTTTATTAACAAAAAACCCAACAAAAATAGCCTAAAACCAATAGAAACATCTCCAAAAGAAAAGAACAGGCGACTTCATGTTATACTGAAGAGATGAAGAAAAGGAAAAAGGGTGAAGGGTTTTACCTCTTTTGGTGCAACGAACGGGGACTCGAGCTTTCATCGAAACTTTCTTTCACCACCACCGGAATTTAGTCCTATTTTAACAGAATCATTGAAGGATTTTGTGTATTATATCTCAGTGATCTATGGTTTCCATGAATTAGAGTACGAATCTCCAAAAAGTTCAAGAAAATGCTCCAAAGACCAGCCCCCTTCTTCCATCTTTACAGGGGTTTATATAGGGGAAATTTTATGGTAGAAATGGAGGAGGGGGGTGGAAAACAGAGGGGTTTCTTGGGTTTAACACTGGTGAAATTCGAATTTTGAAATTGGAATTCCTTGAAGGCAAAGGAATTGAGGCCACGTATTGTACTATCTAGTACGAATTCGAGCGATTTGGGGCCGATTTCTCAGATATGAACATTGGATGAGGCCAACTGTCCTCTTTCTAGAACCTTCTTGGTTCTTTGCCAGCTCAATTTTGATGGAAACGAAGAGGAATTGGATGGCATTTGGGAATTTTAACGGGTTGAAGGCGTCGTCTTGCTGGGTTTGGACGGAGGAGTTGTACTGGGTTTGTTCATTGTTGTTGTCATTTAGAGGGAGAAGAAAGAAGAGAAGTTAGGGGTTGTTTGGGGTCGTCTATGTGAAAGTGAGAGAAAGGAGAAAGAGCGGAATATAGTGGTGAGTTGGGTTGGGCCTGTACCGGGTCAGGGGGGTGAAAGGGAAATAGGGATGGGCTGGGCAAATTGGAGCCCAACTTGGCTGAAACACAGAGGGTCTGGTGAGGGTTATTGAAGACTTGGCCATATTTTGCAAAATGTGGCCACTCTTAAGTTTAAGGGGTAGCCAAATTGATAGGAATTAGGAAAAATTCGGCTAGGGTTTAAATGATTTTAGGGATTTAGGCTAGAATAAGAATAGAGACGAATTAATTAAGAATAAACTCGAGCTTTAATAAATTTAAACAATAATTATTGCTTTCAACACAGAATTACCTCTTTAATAATTACGAAATTAATTTATTCAATTAACTCTCATTTGAATTAATTTAGAGGAAAATCAAACGCTTAATCTTTTAAAAGGATTTTCTTATGAAATTCAACTTTAAAATAGTTCTTTAAGTAAAACTTATATAAATTCCCCATAATTAAATATGAAAGATATAAATTGTTACTCAAGACTATTATAAAGCTGATTTAGAAAACATTTTATCCCTTTTTACAAAAAATAATTATTTCAAAAATTGTTTAAAAATTTAAAGGCGATCTTATGCCCTACCTAGAATCGATCATTTGGTTGATATGCGACAATGGGAATGAGTCCTTTGGACATTCTTCATTTAGGCCTTTAAAAATAATGCACATTCTCTATTTTTTACTTGTTTGATACCACAACTATGTTTCTAATCAATCCCGGTGAGACACTTCCCAGATGGATCTTATTTTCAATAACTTGGATACCTCCTCTTTAGCAGGCTTGTTCCAGATTGGGTGATTAGGCACTTTTTTTGCTTCACCAAAGAAAAGCTAGGTCTAAGATCAATTTGTGAGTCACGATCTCTAGTGGTATACCTGTTATATCCAAATGTAACCATGCAAGGAAATTTGCGTTAGCTTTAAGAAATTTAATTAATTTGTACATGAGTTTGGGACTCAATCTCGTATCCAGGTATACCTTTCTTTGTGAGAAATTGTCAAAAAAGATGATTTTATTGTGCTCCTCCCATGTTACTTAGTGGCATCTATCTCTTCCCGTATCTTGAAATACTTGGGCATCTTATGTTGTTCTTGTAACTCCTCTTCAACTCCTACTTTCTCAGGGTCGATTACCTCTGAGCTAGGATTGAGGAGTTATACCGACTCCAGTAATTGCTATTTAATGCTCTAATTATCTTGATTGCCCAACATGTATATAACAAACATCTCTCATGCAATATGTTATTGGCCTCAAATTGCCTTTATACCATCCAAAGTTTAAAACTTTATCACTTAATGGAAAGTAGATGGGACTACTCTTATGTCGTAGATCCAGGGCCTCCCAATGATGAAATTATATGCTCATGCCATTTCTCGATCCACCACTTCGAACAATGTTTTATTCACTATAACCTTAATGCAAGTCAATATTTTTATCTCATCTCGGGTCATCTTGCTCGACATGTTGAATTTGGCTAATAACTTTGTGATAAGAATTATTTTTTCAATCAACTTCATGCGATCAAGTACCCGTAGTTGGTGATGTTGGCCCAACCTGATAGCGGACAACTAATTTGAACAGGGTTCTTAGTCAGCCTGTGACCCCTGGATACTGAAGGCATTCTCTAAGCTACCTGGGTTAGTTAAATTAGCATATGCTTAATTTTAAAAACTAATTTTTTAAAATAAATTACCAAGGCATCATTTTGTGGTAGTGTGAGGCCATCAACATCCTCATCATTGGAAATGATCATATTATTATCTAGCACTTCCCAAGCCCTTTTATCATGGGTAACTGACACCTTAGTCTTTTTGGCTGCCAATAATATTGCTCTATTAACCTCTGCCCTTCCAAATATCATGTTAATGGTTTGATGTGGTAAGATGTGCTTCAATGATTCCTCTCCCTTGATTTATGATAATTACTCGTGGCTTGACTACTTATAATTTCTCTCAAATGCCTATTCTTAAGTAGTTGTGCCACTTCATCTCGAATATGCCTATAGTCCCTAGTCTTGTTACCATGCGTATTGTGAAACTCGCACCATAATGCAACCCTCTAGATAGGGTCAGACTGGATCAACTTTGGACACCTGACCTCCGTTATATCCTCATTGCAACAACCAGTTTAGTATGACTCATTTTGAAGACGTATTCTGATATTTTCGATGCCTCTGTACTTTTGTCTAGAGGCCAAGATGATCCTGGTGCCTCTTTACTTTGCAAACCCTACTACTTTTGCCCATATCTGAGCATTTTTCCATCCCTGACATGTCAAATGAAGGAAAATGCTAAATCCTACGGCCTTGCTTTGATCGTCTACCTAGCCTCTCGGATGACTGATATGGTTGGAATGGGATTTTGAGAGATCTCTAACCAAGGTTAAGTCCCTTCGTAGTCTATATTGAAACTGACTATGGTTGGATGAAGATGCGTGCATCAAAGGATTCAAGTGATCATCCTCCACCTATATACTTGGCTCATATCCGTTATGGACTTTCCCCATATTGTAGTAGCAAATTCTATCAAATTGTCTTTTAACTTTTCATAAGTATGCAAATTCAAAAGTTTTAAACCCTTGTTAAAGGCATCTACCGCCAATTCATCTAGCACCAATGACAATGTCATTCTGTAATAACTTTCATAGTGATTTTTGGATTCTTATGTATTTTGACTATTTTGCCCCTTCCTGTAGTTGTATTGTGCTATTTGTGGTCTGCAAAAACCCTTTTTCCAAATAACTAAATCTTTACTACTAGTCTATAAACCCTAAAAGAAAAAGTGTTAACAACCAAAGTCAACAGCAACCATATTCAGCAGTTAAGGAAAACTAAAGAGACCTAATTAAATGATAAATTCTAATTTAGTAACTAAAATTAACAATGATAAGCCCTAATTAAATGATAAATCCTAATTTAGTAACTAAAATTAACAATGATAAACTCTAATTTAATAATTATAATTAATTAATAAGTAAATTAATAAGATTAGATAAAATGACTTACCTTGATGTACCTCTCACCAGAGCAACAACAACAACAGAGACAACGGTGGCGACGACGACAGCAGCAACAGCGGCAGCAACGCATCGAAGGGAAGTGGAGGATGGCAGAGGAGGGAGAAGGCGGAGAAGGGAGAGGGGCGCCGGAGGGAGGGTGTGGTAGTGTGAGAGGGTGTGGCGGTGTGTGAGAGTGTGTGAGGGTGGTGGGCGGTGTCAGGGAGAGAGAGTAAGGGTGTGTGAGGGTTTTAAGGTAAATGAAATTTTAAAAGAAATGCAAACACCGACCAACTGTGATCAATTTTAATAAAATTAAATTTAAAAAAAAGTAATTTTTTAAAAATACCGACCAATTGTTGTCGGTTTTAATAAAATAAAATTTTAAAAAAAGTAAAAACTGACCAACCGTGGTCGGTTTTATTAAATTTTTTTAAAAATAATTACTAAAAATTATTTAATAATCAACATATTTTATAAACTCAGATACATTATTGGTTCGTTATATTACTCAACGAGTATATTACTCTACAATGTATTCCATCCTACTTGGATGGATTATCGATCGGTTAATTAATTAATTAGCTTTTGAATAAGTACTATATATATGCACATCTGTAATAACCCTTCTGGTCATTTCCACGTTTAAGTTTTGAAGTCAAGCAAATCGACAAAAGATATCGTAAGACCTTTAACAAATTTTCTGAACTTTGGGTCAAATGTATCAGGGCTTTTCTCTCAATATATAAAGAGTTAGAAGTCCCCCGAAATACCAAATCGAAGGTTTACGAGTCTAGTTTCCAACGCACAAAACCTCACGCCCAACTGATCTCGGAGTAAAGAGTTATGACTGTTTTACCGCGGACTGTCTGGCAGAAAATGGGTTGCGAACCGGGTCGCGAACCGGGTCGAGTTAAACGCGATTTAAGCCTCGACGTCACGTTTTAAAATGCCATTTCAGTTTTGAAACAGTTATAAAACATAAGGGAGGATCCCGAGAGAATTCTTGAGTATCAAAATCGTGCGTTGGCGAATTACGAGCCTAAACTTAAGAATTTTATTAGCCTCATGCGTGTATTTGAAAATACGTTATTTAAAAGTTGAATTTGGTAAAAATTATATTATTATTGCCTTTTCAAAATATTTTAAAGGTTATGAAAAATATATTTGATACGTTACAATTGTATATGTATTTATTTTATAAGGTTTTTATACACCGCAACATTTTAACGGTGATAGTAAATTCAGTTATGTTGAAATTTATTATTATAATATAGTAGGTTTTATTCGAAATAATTTTCTAATGATTATTGTATATTCAAAAATTATATTTATTATACTACAAATTTATGCAATACCCGAATATATACATTATGAGGGTTAAAATTAATATGGTGTGTCACCTCTACTTCCACGTGGAAGTAGAGGGAGTGGACATCAAGTGGGTTAGGCACTTAGTGCTGCCACTAAGCACCAAGCACCTCTAATTGATTGTAATATGCTGCCTACTCATTTAAGCAATTGAACAATTTGCAAATGGAATTTGCTGTCAACATATTGATCACGTCCTTCAACATAAACTTTCATTCATCATATTGTGTGCATGTTGATTCTATGTGCGCTAACGAGTATTGCTGAGAAAAATTATTTTGATGCAACATTCGGTCATCGAAAGAAAATCAATTATCTACGTTAAATTATTCAAAAGCCCGAATTCGAGTTTAATTTAGTTTTGGATTTTCTCGGAGTGGTTCGAGCTTGGACATCGTTGTTCTAGCAGCTTGTCGTCGAACGACAGGTAGGTTACGGTTTATTTTTCCTAGACTCCGTATATATAAAATAAAATTGTATTAATGGGCATCCTTGGGTTGGTTTATTAGGTTGGTACCACAGACCTTGACCGCTTTATTCATGTCCGCCTATTTTTGTTCCTCCGTTGTTTGTAGTATTTGCCGGTATATTTTATTTACCCTTGTGGTCCTGTGAGGCCTTGTTGACTCTGGAACATAGAAGGTGGGATTTTGGGAATGTCCGCGAGTCCCGGCATAGAAATATCCTTCTAGGCTGGTTATGCTTGCTGAGTAGCTGTGGGCCTGTGCAGGGTCGATAGGTTGATTGTGAGCTGCGGGGCAGCTATTGTGTGTGATCATACCATTTCCATGCATATAAAGAGGTTTTATCCATATTTTACTGTGGTTTTTGGCTTCGGGCCTACTGGCACTGTTTTCTAAACCTTGCATGGCCCGGGGGGCCCGTTTTTGATGGAAATGATTTGGAAATGGTTGATTTCACTTGTGGAGATTTTTGGGCAAGAAAGTAAAATTATGTTTAAAATCATCAGTTTTATGATTATCGCTAGACTCGGCAGGGCCGGGGTGCTAGTTGAGTTTTCTTGTTACTTGAGATGATTTTTAGCCTCGGTCGGACCGAGCACCTGAGATGACTTTTTACTGTTTAGACCCGGGCTACGCCCGGGCACCCTTGGAGGGGTTTTTGAGATATTTTCCTACTATTTTTAGTCCTGGCAGGTCTGGCATGCATATTCGAGACTGGGTCTCTATCTTGATATCGAGACTGGGTCTCTATCTTGATACATGTTCTGATACTGAGATTTAGTATGGGGTCTGGGACCTCCATGGACCTTGCCATCCGGGCCAGGGGCTACGGGCTGCGTGTGCCAGAGGAGGGGTATACGGTGGAGTAGAGGTATACGGGCAGAGTCCTTCCATGGAACCTACCTGCTGGGCCGGATCGGCGCCGGAGGAGGTACATACAGAGATACCATGGCACTTGAGATCTTCCTGCATCATATATTCATTGTTTGAGGCTCCACCCTTGTTTGCTGTTTGCTGATTGTACGCTCCGGTAGTATGGGATGCCGGAGGGTTTGTTTTCACTTGTTTGTGTTCCTCGGTTGTATGGGCGGCCGAGGGACTGTAGGTAGACTTTTGCTTTTTACTTATAGAATGATTCTCTATTATGGATAAGTATGAGATTGGTATTGTTAGGGTGTTAGTTTCTGGATTTGAGGTTGATATGATTAGTTGAGTATTGATTCATGTCTTGAGCATGCCTATTATTACTCTTTCTCTCTTCTTCTTACACTTGAGGTTACCGGTATACCGTCCATTTCGTAAACTTATTTTGTATACACTGTTGTTGCAAGGACCCCAGGTGCGTTATTTCTTACTTTCACCTGTGCCTATGGTGTGTATATTCTGCTTCCTAGCCTCATATGTGGTTCTGTTGATTTCCCTCTGGGCTAGTTCCTGTGTACCTTTCGTTGATTTCTGTGACTACTTGCTTCTATTCTGTCTATTACTGCGCTTTTATCTTATATATGCCCAGTCGGCCTATGATACCTACTGGGTACCTTATGCTTCGCATTTGGTGCTCACCCCTACCCCCTGCATCTTTGGGTGCAGATCCTAGCGTGGGCTATCGCCGTTAGACCGCTGTGATTCGTGCTTGGAGATCTGTTGAAGACTACTTCAAGCTGAGGGTGAGCTCTTGGCGATCGGAGCTTAGCTTTAGTTTGTCTTTTGCTTCATGTACTCTATTACCATTCAGAGACATCTGTATATATAGTTTTGGTTTATTTGTACTCCATGCTTGTAGTTTGGCTCTGTACTATGATACCAGGTCTTGGGGTTTGGTTTAGTTTCCGCATATGTATATATTTATATACCTGTTATCTATTTTATTCGTCTTGTTCTCTTATTTGTTAGATAGTAGCCCATTACTAACTGTTCTGGGCTACAGAGATTGGTTCACCTACCGGGGGTTGTAGGTGCCATCATGACCGAGGAATCGGGTCGTGACAACATCACTAGACGAGACATATATTCAACACGACAGACCAGTAATATATAGGACTTGGTTAATTATATTACTCAATGATCGTCATCGTATATTACCTCATATGTACGTAATACAATGTATTTCACTACTTGGATGGATTATCGATTAGTTAATTAGCTTTTGAATATGTACTATATATATACGTACATCGCTAAAGACGAGACATATACATTCAAGACGATGGACCATTAATATATAGGACTTGATTAATTATATTACTCAACGATCGTATATTACCTCATATATGTACATAATACAACGTATTCCATACTACTTGAATGAATTATCGATCGGTTAATTAGCTTTTGAATACGTACTATATACGTACAATATCGCTACACAAAAACATATATTCAAGACGACAGATCATTACTATATAGGACTTGGTTATTTACATTACTCAACGATCGTATATTAACTCGTGTGTACGTAATACAATGGTATTCCACTGCTTGGATGGATTATCAATTAGTTAATTAGATTTTGAATACGTACTATATATATATATACGTACATCACTAGACGAGACATATATTCAAGACGATGGATCATTATAATATATAGGATAACTTGGTTAATTACATTTTTCAATGATCGTATATTAACTCATATGTACGTAATATACAACGTATTCCATACTACTTGGATATGGATTATCGAGCGGTTAATTAGCTTTTGAATACGTACTATATATATACGTACATCACTAGATGAGACATATATTCAAGACGATGGGCCATTATAATATATAGGACTTGGTTAATTATATTTCTCAATGATCGGATATTAACTCATATGTATGTAATACAACGTACGTATTTCATACTACTTGGATATGGATTATCGATTGGTTAATTAGCTTTTGAATATGTACTATATACATATATCTAGCTATACGAGACACATATATATACTAGACGATGGACCATTACTATATATAGGACTTGGTTAATTACATTTCTCAACGATCGTATATTACCTCATATATATGTACGTAATACAACGTATTCCATACTACTTGTATCATTATCGATCAGTTTAGCTTTTGAATACATACATTACTACACGAGACATATATTCATGACGACGAACCATTAATATATAGGACTTGATCATTTAAATTACTCAAAAATTATATATGTACGTAATACAACGTATTTAATATTATTGTTATGTTAATAAATAATAATATATATAAAAAATAATTATATATATATATATATATATATATATATATTTTTAAAACAAAACCAACCTCAAGTGGTGGATTTTATCAAAATAAATAAGAACAAACCGACCAAAAGTGGTCGGTAATAATTAGTAAAAAAAATTTATTTTTTAATGGAGACAAAACCATCCAAAAGTGAATGGTGTTTTTAATAATAAAATTATATATTATAAAAAAACCATCCACAAGTGGACGGTTTTGTTAATAATAAAATTATATATTATATATTATATAATAAAATTATATTTATATTTATATTATGAATTTTAAAATAATATATATTATATATATATATATATTTTTTTTTTTACTATAACCAACCAAATGTGGTCTGTTTTTTCAATTAATTTTTTACCGGGAAATATTCCGACCATTTAAGGACAAAAAATCATTTTCCCGCTATTTTCTTTTAAGAAAACCGACCACATTTGGTCGGTTTTGTAGTTTTAAAAAATAATAATAATAAACACTAAAACCGACCACACTTGGTCAAAAATTACCGACCACGAATTTGTGGTCGGTTTTCTGTGGTGAGTTTTGCTATTTTTTTTAGTAGTGTTTGGAAGACCAATCATAAAGTCCATTGCAATCCTCTCTCACTTTCATTTTAGAATGGACATTCTCTGAAGTGTCCCTTCAAGTCTCTGGTGCTCATACTTTACCTTCTGACAATTTGGACACTGGGCAATAAAATTGACAATGTCATACTTCATTCTACCCCACCAATAATGATGTCTCAAATCACAATTCATTTTGGTAGCGCTAGGATGTATAGAGTACCTTGAACTATTACCCTCTGTAAGAATTGTCTTGATCAAATCATCAACACAGGGAACACATAAACACCCCTTAATCCTCAAGACACCCTCATCATCAATCACAACCTCCTTGACCCCTCCCTGTAACAATTTATCACGAATCTTGCTCAACTTACCATCCTCAAATTGCCTAGCCTTAATCTACTCTAGAAATGAAGACCTTGCCTCAACACAAGCCAAAACTTCACCAAATTCAGTCATATTAAGCCGCATAAAACTATTAGCCAGAGTCTGAACGTCTCTAGCCAACGGATGCCTCATAGTCTCTAAACAAGCCAGACTACCCATACTCCCCGACTTCCTACTCAAAGCATTATCTACCATATTTGTCTTACCCAAATGGTACAATATAGTAATATCATAGTCCTTGAGCAGCTCCAGGTCAGATCCCTCTGTGTAAACACATACTGCAGGCTGTAGTGGTCAGTGAACACCTCACAACGGACACCATAAATCTAGTGCCTCTAAATTTTAAGAGTAAATACCACCGCTGCCAACTCTAAGTCTTGCGCAATGTAGTTTTTCTCATGAACCTTCAACTGCCTACAAGCATATGCAATGACTTTCCTATCCTGCATAAAAACAACACCCAAACCAGAACGTGAAGCATTGCAATAAATAATAAAGTGCTTACCCTCCACAGGTAAAGCAAGGATGAGAGATGTAGTCAACATCACACTCATCAGACCACTAAAACACATCTTTCTGAGTCAAACGACTTAGTTAGGAAGAAATAGAAGCAAACCCTTTCACAAACCAACGGTAGTAGCTAGCCAAACCTACAAAGCTACGAATGTGAGTCACTGAAGTGGGCCTAACCCAAATCTTAACTGCCTCTATTTTTTGTGGATCAACCATAATTCCCTCTTTTCAAACTACATACCCCAAGAAGGAGACAAAAATCAGCCAAAACTCATACTTAGAAAATTTAGCATACAACTGCTTCTCTTTCCACACCACTGTCAAATGGTTCTCATACTCTTCCTTACTCTTTGAATATAACAAAATGTCGTCTATAAACACAATTATAAGAGAATCCAAATACAGCTTAAAGATTCCATCCATCAAACTCATAAAGGTAGTTGGGGTATTAGTAAGCCCAAAAGACATCACCAAGAATTCATAATGCCCATACCTGGTCTGAAAAGCAGTCTTAGGTATATTGTCAGCCCAAATCTTCAACTGAATATACCCAGACCTCAAATCAGTTTTAAAGAATATGGATGCACTCTGAAGCTGATCAAATAAGTCATTAATGTGGGGAAAAAGTACTTGTTCCGAAGAGTGACCTTGTTCAGCTGGCGGTAGTCAATGAACATATGCATACTCCCATATTTATTTTTCACAAATAAC
Source organism: Jaltomata sinuosa (assembly GCA_003996215.1). NCBI lineage: Eukaryota > Viridiplantae > Streptophyta > Magnoliopsida > Solanales > Solanaceae > Jaltomata > Jaltomata sinuosa. Next base: position 85,043 of record QJPP01002988.1, on the reverse strand, counting down.
ATAGGAGAACCCCATGGAGAGGCACTCAAATGAATAATCCCCTTACTAAGCAGGTCCTACAACTGAACTTTGAATTCTCTCAACTCAGTCGATGCTATCCGATATGGCAGAATAGAAATAGGACGAATCCCAGGCTCTAAATCAATGCAAAAATTGATATCATAGTCTGGTGGCATGCTAGCTAAATCCATGGGAAACACTTCCAAGAACTCACATACCACATGAACTGACTCTATGGATGGAACCTCTGCACTAATGTCCCAAAGATGCGCTAAAAATTCCAAACACCCCCTCTTAATAAACTTCTTAGCACGAATAAATGATATAATCTTTTTACGAACATGGCTATAATCACCCTTCAGCTCAAGTCTAGACATATCAAGCATCACTATGGTTACAGTCTTAGTATTAAAATCTAAAATAACATGATATAAGGACAACCAACTCATCCCCATAATGATATCAGAGTCCATCATAACAAGAATCACTAAGTCTATTCAAGTCTTGTACCCCATGAATTTAACAAGGCAAGAACGGTAAACTCTATCTACTATCACAGAATTACCAACATGAATAGAAATATGTACATACACATTAAGTAAATCACAAATCATGTACCCACAACTAAATATGTAGACACATAAGAAAAGGTGGATCCTGGATCAAATAAGGCAGTAGCTTATCCGATCACAAACTAGAATAGTACCTATGATCACTATATTGGATGCCTCCACCTCAAGTCTTCTCGAGAAGGCATAGAAATAAGTCCAACCACCTACCTACGTGCCGCCCCTACTGGGATGAGTACCACTTCCATCAGTATGTTTTCTTCCTTATTTAGGTTGGTTGCCACCTCTACCAGGCGCGTGGCCACCATACCCACCCTAAGGATAATCTTTACCATGTACACCACCTCCTCTACTCGCTAGAGCTGGAGCTTGGGGAGCCTATTGCTTAGCTGACTGACAAGTCTATCTAAATCTGGGACACCATATCCAAATGAGCCTAACCTCACCACACTCTAGCATTCCCTATCCTTGTGGGCCTCTGAGCCAAATCCGAAGAAGTAATGTAACCAATGTGATCTGAATAACACTGTCTAGCCCCTAGTAGACCCACAACTGATACCTGGATGGCTGATTGAACAGGGCATCGCGAATATCCCTGAGAAACCATGCCCTTTGAGAAAGAGACACTATAGCTACTACCCTTTCGGGCCTTATTTTCAGCAGACTTAGCATAACCATCCTATTTCACCCCTTTTGACATTCCTAACATACTCAACCACTTCCAGAAAAGTCTTCCTAAATGACACCATCTGCAGAGATAATAGTTGAAGACCCATATTTAACCCCTTAACAAACCTACAAATCCTTTCCTCCTCTGTGCGCAACAACTGCAGTGAATACTTGGAGAGTGAGTGAAATCATGCCTCATAGGGTGCAACATAAAAGCTTCCCTACTCAATACTAGTAAACTCATCCTACCTCTTATCCTACAAAGTAAAAGGGACATACTTCTCTTAAAGCTGAATAAAATTGAGTCCAAGATAATGGAGGTGACCCAACTGGCCTACACTCCATAAATTACTCTACCCATATTACTCTACTGCCTCCATCTTATGAAGCCTCTCATGATAATCAATAATGAACTCGTAAGCATCCTCAGTCTTGGTACCATAGAAAACCAGAGGCTTTATTTTAGTGAACGTCTAAAATAAATCTTTCTCCTCCCTAATTATCACTGGCCCAACCTTTGGTCTCAGAAATATCCCTGTCTCAGAAGCCTCATCCATCCATGGAGCCATATCAACAGCATGTTGAACCCTCAGATTCTGTCTTATTAGAACTGCAGGTGCTACCTCAGTCCCTGTCAAACCGCTCAATAGAGTCAATATTTGTTGTAGCATATCTGCAAAAGCCGGAGCAGGTGGAACACCTTCCTAACCTGGTGTTGCTACCTCCTCTAGTGGTGGAGGGGAATCTAACCTATCACAGACTTGTACAACAGCTTGAGCTCTGCCGCTAGTGGGCGCTACTCCCTATCCCCTTGCTCTACCACCTCCTTTTACGCGTCCTCTACCATGAGCGGCCGCTCCAGCGGCTGGCCTGAGTGCCTCTGCTCTTGCATTTGCTGCATCTTCACTATCTATGAAAGAGAGCATAAAGATGTCAGATACCAATTTGGATCACCCGATACCAATTGGAATCAAATAATAGCATGAAAGAAATAAAGAATTGAGTTTTTCTAATGTCCTTAGCCACTAAAAAAAAATACAGATGTCTTTGTATGGTTCCGCAAGACTCTACTAGACATGTCCTTGTACAATGAAATAGACAAAGCTAAAGCTCTGATACTAACTTTGTCATGACCTAAATGACCGTGAATGACACCCACACTAACCCCTCAGTAGGAAAACCAAGCGTTACCATCTTACCCAAGCCTTAACCAATTTAATTTAGCGAAACAAAAAAACTTGCAAGGCATAATAGTCAAAATCTTGAAACTTAATAAAATAATGTGTAGAATAGCTAACTAATACATCACCAAAATCCAAAAATCATCGTACAAAGGACTCTAGCTAACCATGTATAAGAATATCCAAAAAGTAACTTATAAATAAAATAATGTCTAGAAGATAGACATCTATCACTATGAAGATCCGTGACAACCTGGATAGAAATAACTCACCCTTAAATCGATCTACTAAACAACACTAGATGCAAGGTCGCATCAAAGTCTCTGGAACACAGTTTGCACTCAAAAAAAAGTGCAGGAGTAGCATCAGTACAAACACTATTAATTGGTAGGTATCATAGGCCGACTCAAAGTAGTAGCAAGTATATCTCATGAATCAAATAAGACAAGTAGGCAGGTGTAACATCACATAAACAAGAGCTCAAACAATAAATAATCACCACAGTTAGAGAGATAACCCCAAACATAGACATATTAATGTCAAACAGGCAAGATATATAAGTCACCACCACAGACATATAAAGTCATTTCAGAACTCTGCAATTATAAGCAATCACATCATAAAACATAGATCTTGTCCATATTGATTTCACAGCTATAAAGTTATGTATCTCATCACTCTCACTCTAAACCATAACTGAACTTACAATAATCACTTATCTGTACACATATGATAAAGTATCTTATTTCTACCCAACTAGTCATGACCTGTAGTGGACAACCTAGAATCCATATACCGTACTGGTGTGGTACCCACTCTATAATATATTTGCTCGTCCATAAGGTTACATCAGACTCGATCCACTCACAACATAATATTATGTTTATTCTCAACTTTCTTTACATATCTTAGTATGTTCTTATATTCAGCTATCTCTCAGGATATTATCAACAAGTACTACATAAATTAACTAGGTGCACATCATTCTCACAAGTCATTTAAAGATAGACTTCAAATAATTATAAGCTTATTCATGTAAGAATTGTCAAGATAAATAATCAATCAACGACATATCTTGTCCGAAGACCAACTAATATGCTTATCAATTCAAAAAACATACAAGAGACTAAATTAAGTTTAATTCCACATAAACCATAACCTACCTAAGCCAATGAATCTAAACCAAGCAAGCTCAATCACATGAGCTTTTCCTTTCCACAATGCCTCCTTAATGTTCAAAGTCTAAAAACAAAAGTTACAAGAGTAATTAATTGCCTACTCTTCAATTTTAAGCTTTGAGAATTCAAACCCACTAGTTCTACCCATATTTGAGGTCTATAACATTACAAAAGGGTCAATTTATCATAATCTAGTTTCACAATATCCACATTATCATCATTCATGGAGTTTCCATTCCAATTACCCCTTTGAGCAATTTTTATGCTAAATGTCTCATTTTTTAGGAACTCAAAGTTTTCAATATCTAAAATTCATGTTTAGGAACACCAATTTTATGCTAGGAAGTGTTTATCTACACCCGAAAAGTATTCTAGATGATCATTACATCTACCATAGTCTTTCCCATATTTTTCATAAATCTAGGGTTCTAACCCATAATCTACCATTACAATCTCTCTAGTGATTCTATGATATTAACGGATTACTAGGCGAAAATATTAATGGAATAACTTACCTCAACGAGAAAATCTACCCTAGTCTTTGGAAAATCGCCTTTTTGGAGATCTTAATGAAGTTTTAGAGCTAATGATATGAAACCCAAAATAAGTGACTTAAACAGGCATTCTGCCTTCCGTCGCTCGTTGCAGTGGACTGCGGTGGGACTGCATATAGTGAAATATGGCTCACAATGGCAAGCCTTGGTGAATTTCTTAGGTCTACTATGGTGGCACTATGACTGTTATGGCGGTCTCGCTGCAGCAAAAAATCCTTCTGCTGCAGCGGTGCTTGAACTAGTAGCTCAGAATATCTGCACAATTGTTCTATTTCACAATACAACTTTCAAACTTAAGACATCACAAAACAGTCCTAATGCATCAACTACTAAAACCACATGCTATGAATTTATTTGTAGTCTCAGAGTTTCTTACGAAGGTCTAAATCACTAGGTCACTCCCTATCAAAATACGACACCATAAAATACAACATCGTGAATCATAATTCACCACACAAAATACACAGCACCAACTTTTAGCTTTAAACTACTCCATCTTGAGATTTTATTATCTCAACTCACTAGGGGAACTCTAACAAGGTACTTATACCCTAACCACCCTATAACGACTAGGAGGGTTGTTACACTATTTTTTTCCACTTTTTTTTTTGGAGCTCTAGAACTCGATTTCGGGTGATTTCAAAGGAGGTTTTTGAGATTTCTTCATTGGGTAAGCTTCTTATACTAAATTTATTTAATTCCCAATGATCATTTCATGATTTCACCTTCAAATCTTGGTTTTCTAACTTGGAATTTTGGGGTTTTTCTAGTAAAGTTAAAGATTAATATTTTGATAATTTCAAGTTTGATTTTAAACTCGTTTTCGATAAAACTTTATATATAAACTTCTTAAGTTATGAGTAACATGATTTTTAGATAAAATTCTAGTTTTGCCTTTGTTGTCTCGAAGTTAACTTTTAAGACCCAGTTTAGAACCTTAGTAATATGGTTATCATTGGACTCTTGTTTACGCATAAAACTTCTTTTTAATAGAGTGGTTTTGTTTGAAGGCTCATCATAAAGGAAAAGGTCAGGTGTGATCTTGTAGAGTTTGCTATTCAGCTTCGAGGTAGGTTATGACTTACCTTTATTTAGAGTTTGCTATCGCATAAAATATGCTATGGGTTGGGTGTAATTATGAATTTGAGTGCTAAATAAGTTGAATTATCATTATGATGCCCAAAGTTGTGCTTATACTGTGTTAGTTATAAGAAACTTAGATTCCTGTATTGAGATTGAGGCTCATAGCAGGTGTTCATGAACTTATAGTGATTTTGAGATTTTGATCATATGTGTGTAACTAGCTTGTTATTATTTTGTGGTCATGCATATTTAGTCATCTAATAGATCACTGAGTTGTACAAATGGAAATATTAATTTTTGAAAAAAAGTGAAATTCTTTTATGGATTCAGTCTGATGTAGATTTCAGACTGGATATGTGATACTTATTGATTACAATTTGATGTAGAATCTTGGAGTTGAAAATATGATACTTTATTGATCTCAGTCTGATATAAAATCTCAGATGGGGTACATAGACCTTGCGAGTACTCCATGAGTCTCACCTTTGCAGCAAATCGTTGAATGAGGTGTATACTAGTAGGCATTGACCATTGCATTTCATTCTATATAATTATATTGTATTATCATTTGGGTTATTATTTCGATTGAGATATATCATGTTATTATTGATATTGAATTGCTGGAACTTTTTTGCATACAAAGTTATTTTAGTATTCTTTAGTCGATATAGTAATTGCTTAATCTCAGTAGGCCTATGATGCCTACTGAGTACAAGTGAATCGTACTCACCCCTACATATTTGTGATGCAAATCCTAGCACGAGCGGACAACATGAGCCTTGATTTATGCAGACTTATGTGGATTTAAAGCTTCGGTGAGCTCTTGCTTTCAGAGACTTTTTTAACTTCCTCTATCATTTACTTTTGACTTTTCTTACTTTTTAGACAGTTTGGTATTGAATTTTTGGACACATTGTATTAAACTCGCTCATGTACTCATAACTTCTAAGTCTTAGGGATGAATTGTACTTTGTTTGGATCTAGTATGAGTATTCTGGAGACTTCGTATTTATGTATTGTGTTATTTTCCTTATTTATTATATTTATTAAGTTTGACTTATCTACCCTATTCGGGTGAGGTAAGTGCCATCACTATCCTTTGGTCTTTGGGTCGTGACACATTCTCTCCCCTAGAATCTGATTACAAACTCCCAAACCAATTATGTACTACCCTGCATTATCATAAACATATTTGCCTTCCTAGCTTGTACCTTTTAAGCCTTGGCATGTATCTTGATAAAGAACTTACAAGCACAATAAATGAATCAGTCAAATTTTTGGGTTACAAAGAATACCAGGTAAGGGCTATTTTATTCATGGTTTCACCAAACTTCTTTACTAGATCGACTCGATCTCATCTAGTGCCAAGCCATTTCCCTTTACTATAGTCGTATATATTGTCATATTCTCATGCTGATCCACTGTTCTGTCTTACTTAGGAATATTCAACATTTTGAATCTTTTTGAAATAATTTTTGGCGCCGCACTAACTGGGTATACCTTTTATAATCTGGTCCTTTAAGCACTAGATGTGCACCCAGTATTTAGTCCATCGGACAATAAATATTTTTTATACATTTCAAGAACTCTGCTCAGAATGAGTCCACCAATACACTTTCATTTTTGGACCTGCTTTTGAGGCCATCGATTCCACCATCTACATATTGAATCTCAGCGCCTGACATATTCCAAATAGTAGAAGAGAATCCTCAAATTTATGCCCCATGAAGTGTTATTAGGGTTCTCGTAGTTGAAGCATGTCGAATGGAGTGGTTTGCATCCCTAAGCTAAGTCAACTCCCGATCTTGTTCCTCAAGTCAATGTACCATTTCACCTTGATGCACTATCAAGATCTTAATGATTTTCTCTAAACTGTGGCTTTCATCATTCGCGTATGTAGGAGTCCAATTTCTAGTGGTCCAGTTATTTTTTTCATGAGGAATGTTGACACCGTCTTCTGCAGGACTCTAAGTATCCACATAGAGGTCCTTGTTTACATTTCATGCCATCTATTTGTAGCTTAAGGGCAATTATTTATTGCCTAAGTTAATCTATTTATCAAGCTCGATTTTAGACATAGGTGTGATGAAATCTTCATTGCACAAATCTTAGAAGCTATAGAAAAAATGACAGGCCTAAGCAACACTACAATTATCAATTCTTGTGGTAGATTCCAACTTATTTACCCTTAAAATGGTACAATTTAATTTGTACACATTATTTAAGGACACGTGGATTGACCGAGTATTAAGATTGAAATGAATTAACTTGTAAGAAATAAGTAGTAAAATAAGTAATTAAACATTATGAATCGAAATATAAGATAAAGTCTCCTTGAGCTCCAAGGAAGTTGTCTAGCAAGGACACTAGAAATTGTGATATAGCATATTGAGAATGTAAGGACTTGAAAGCTTTGAGAACTTCTACTCTAGTACAAGTGATAGAATGAAAATCAGATGCCTTCTAACAAGGAAGTACGACCATATTTATAGTTATGTATCAAGGGATAAGATCCACAAAATTCATCCTCTTAAAACCTATTAATGTCATTTTATTGTAGATGAGTAAGGATTGGCGAGGATCTCAGGATATTCTGCACTGACCAAGTCCTTGACCTTATTTTTTCTGACTGGTACCCCATGTTCGGTATCTCATTTTCGGAGCTAGACAGGCTCTCAGCAGGTACCAGTAGCTGACTCATGTATGATTTGTCACCTGTACCACATGACCTCTTCTAATTTGTTCATTTGTCAATTCCAGATTTTACCCCATACAATTTCTCTATTTTGAATTTTCAGCTTGTTTTCTATTTTTTGTTTATCGCTTTTTTGGCCAAGCTTATAAAATTAGATTATTTGAAAAAGTGTTCTTTTAAAATAAAGTAATTTGATGAGAAGCAATTTGTGTATGGATAATCAAAGTAAAAAAAATACTTTTGAGCAGCAATTAGTGTTTGGCTAAGCTTGTAAAAAGTGTATTTTCTCAAAAATGCTTTTCAAAAAAGTACTTTTGGAGATTTTTTTTTAGCTTTTAATTTTTTTTTACTACTCTTCAAATGTTCTTATTTTCTCCCAATAGCTTGACTAAATACCTCACTTTCTAAAAATAAGTACATTTGAAAAAATAAATATTTTTAACCTAACAGACTCGACATGTTAACATCAAAACCTTATATATAATGTCTACGCATGCAACCTCAAACAGAGAACCAAGTATTCATGTTGGTTGGCACATAATCATGACATAACTACCTGCTTCAGTACACTGACCAGGAGATCATAAAAATTATAAGGGAGGTTTTCCTTAACACATTCACACAGATTCACATACAAACAAATCATTTAGTAAATTAGTCATGCCATAAATCATTGGTATTTTAAGGAGAAGCAGAATTTAATGAAACTGGGAACAAGACCCCAATCTAATTCCTGTAGACATACTTTCTATTAATTCTCATACTTAAACACATATAAGTCAAGAGAGTGTACCTGGACGCTTTCTAATAATCATGTAATTGATACAGAAGTAAAAGAAATACTTCAAGGAAACGGCCATATAAGAATTTAAAGTACTTCAATAGAGTACTAATCAGTTAGCAGCAAGAAAACAAAGAAATCTAGAAATCAACCCTTAATCTCAGAGCTTTGAATAGAGAAGAGAGATGTTCAGAGATATAGACCAGTATGAGTGAAAATCATGAGAAATAATGAGGAGGGACTACTGATTAAATAGTGAAGGAAAGCCTATCAGTAAAGGGAGAATACTAGAATTAAAAAAGCAAACCAGGATTTTTTTCCCGTAATTAGCATGGTGAATCAATTAAGTGTAAACAAGTTTGAATTACCATATATAAAAGAATGTTAAAGCTATCCAAAAAGGTGGGGGAAATATTTGATATGGTGATTCAACCAATTAAATTAAAACTTACCACAATTATCTAAGTAAGGAAACTTAGAAACTTATGAAAAGAACATAAATTTAATGAAACTGGGACAAGACTTTAATCTAATTCCTATATACATGCTTTTTACTAATTCTCAGATTTAAACACATATAAATCAAAAGGTCTTACCTGGACGCTTTCCAATAATCATGTAATTGAGGCAGAAGTAAAAGAAGTACTACAAGAGAACTAACACATAAGAATTTAAAGTACTTCGATAGAGCACTAACCAGTTAGCAGCAAAAAAATAAAGAAGTCCATAAATTAACCCTTAATCTCAGAGCTTATGAATAGAAAATAGAAATGTTCAAAGAGCCAGAGCAGTATGAGTAAAATGGGTGAGAACCAATGAGGAGCGAGCACTAATTATATAGTGAAGGGAAGCCTATTAGTGAAGGAAAAAGAATAAAACTAAAAGAGAAAATTAGGATTTTTTTTTCCTTAATAGCATGGCGAATCAATTAAGGGTAAAATAGTTTGAATTACCATATATGAAAGAATGTTAAAGCTGTCTAAAAGGGTAGAAAATATTTGACATGGTGATTCAATCAAATAAATTAAAAATTACCATAATTAAGCTAAGTACTAAGGCTGTATAATTTTTAAAAAAAAAAGGAAAACAAATTGATTATGGATATCAAAGTTTCCATAATTATACAAGTACTAAAGCTGTCGAATTCAATTAAGGAAGGAAAATTAATTAAAGGATTGAAAATATCACAACCTAGACTGTCATGAGGGGAACCGACCCAATACCCCCGGGTGAGATGACCAATACTGATCCAACACTTAGCAAAATCTAACAGCTCAAAACCAGTTTGCATTATTAAACTAACATTCAACATCTCAAATACTAAATAATAGCAATCTGTGAAAAAGCCTCCCTAGAACTTGAAGGTCACCGTACCAAAACATCTATCAAGTCTAGAGTACGAGGATGCAACCCCAAAAGCAAATAGAGTTTAAGCCCAAAATAAGTGGGCTACAACTAAAGGAAGAAAATAAGTTAGCTCGACCGAAGCAGCTCACCCTTGAGATCCAAAACTGCTGGGACTACAATTGAGGTCGTGCGTCAACCGCCGAAAGATTGCCTGTATTCACACAAAAAAAAGCAAATGCTGAATCAGTACACAACCACCGTATACTGATAAAATCATCGGCCAGCTCCAATAAAAAATACATGAACAGTAAACCAAATCTGAGTAAGGCGAAGTAAACATGTAACAAGTCAACAAAATAACTAGACTACATGTCTCTTCCTTAACTTATCAACCACATATAACCAATTAACAACCAAGAACAATCTGTGGCAATAAACATATGTCTTATTCACACAACCCAGACCTACCAAGGATCCCTAGGACACCACCTATGTTCTCAACATGTCATCCCGATCTACACTAAGACCAACCTCACATTTAAATATAATCACCCGGCCTCTCATGGACCACGTGTAGAAATCACAATTCAAGAATACAACCCGATCCACTCATGGAACCATCGAGAGAATACAATCAATGCAATTAAATCAAACCTGTACCAGGCGTTGTACCCGAACCAACCATTATGAATTCCCATACCAGGCGTGGTACCCGAGCTAACCAAATAGTAACATGTACTAGGCGTGGTACTCGAGCCAACCAATAAGTATCCTGTACCAGGCGTGGTACCCTAGCCAACCGAATGTCACACCAAATCCAATCAACCAGCAAACCATGAAAAAAAATATACTTTTAAACCAACAAGCAACAAAACAAGTTCATTTCACAAGACTGATCACCAGATAAGTAGAAATTCATAACCTCATTCCCTAAACATGTAAACTCACACAATACTAAGCGATAGTACATGAACACATATTGCATATTGCAAAATCAATAAACATCACCTACCTTGAATTATTCAACAACTCTATTGAACCGGAGCCTTCTCATTTCCTGAAGCTCTTGCTTGTTCTAGGTCTAAAAATAAATATACAATAACTACAATCAATTTACTGGCCTAAAATACCCGAATTATACAAAATCCCAATCCCTAGGCCAAACTATGATCATTCCACTTATTCTTGAGCTTTTCCACCATTAATTCACCTAAGTATATCATCCTTACAGATACATTTAGAGAATTAACGCTAATTGGTCATAACCCAACAATAGTAATCAAGACCCAAGAACTTCTACGCCCTAGAATCCCCTTTTTCCTTGGATTCTACCATTCCTAGGTCAATCAAAACCTTCCTCTAAGTCCATAACTAGTAATTCTACAATGTAGGAATTATAGTACTAAGTTAGGGGAGTAGTAACCTTACCTTTGGGAGAAAAATGGAGAAAAATGAGTAAGGTTCGCCCAAAATTGCCTTTTCCCTTCTCCAAATTGTTCTTGATGAAAACTAAATATTTTGGGGAAGTTTTTGCATTAAATCCCAACTCAGCCTGCTATAGCGGTCCACGCTCCGCTATAGCAGTACCACCGTAGCAGAATCGGCCGCTATGGCGGTGCTGACCAAAGTTGACTTAAGCTATAGCGGTAATTTCTCCGTTATAGCGGAAGCAGTTGACACGGGATAGAAAGTCATAAAGTTCCCCAAAAGTTCCCATTTTACAACACACTTTCAATCCCCGATGTTCCAAAATAACCCGTTCACATAAACCTTGATACCGAGAGTTTTACTTACCCGAATTCACTTTCGAAAAGTCCTCCAGACTCCTTAATGTCTTATCTAACTGAAAATCTAGCTCACTGCAAGACACATTACCCAATTCTTACTCGAATTTCCCTAGACCATACATTGCCCAGAAATCGTCCGAGACTAGCCTAGCCCAGAATTTTCAACTCTAAACTAGAATTTTTCTAACCCAAAACTTGGAATAAAAGTTTACCCATAACGACGGATCCGATCATTACAACAGATACCAATTTACCCATCATTCATCCCAAATGATCAAACCCAAAAATACTAAGTTAAAAAGGGAAAAGTATAGTACCTGAATCCTCAAACAAGTGAGGGTACTTGTCCCGATGTCCTTCTCAAGTTCCCAAGTGGCTTTCTCAATCAGATGATGCTTCTATTGAACCTTCACCGATTTGATCTCCTTTGTCCTCAACATCCGGACATCCCGATCAAGAATCACAATCGGTTCCTCTTCGTACTGAAGATCCTTGTCTAGTAATACCTCATCCCATTTAACAATGTAATCCCCATCCCCATGGTACCGCTTCAACATGGATACATGGAAGACTGGATGGACTCCTGATAAACTGGGTGGTAGTCCTAGCCTGTAAGCCAGTGGCCCTATAATTTTGAGAATTTCAAATGAACCGATAAACTGGGGGTTGAGCTTGCCCTTCTTACCGAAACACATAATCCTCTTCATTGGCGACACTTTCAATAATACCTGCTCACCAACCTGAAAGTCCATGTTTCTTACCTTGCGATCTGCGTACTCCTTATGCCTACTCTGGGCTGCTAGCAACTTGGTCTGAATGCCCTTTACTTTTTCCTGCTTTTCCCTTACCAAGTCTATGCCGAGAGGCTTCACATCGCCAACCTCAAACCACCCTAAGGGTGATCTATATCCCTTCCCATACAGTGCCATGTCGATACTAGAATGGTAGCTATTGTTGTATAAGAACTCACATAATGGTAGAAACTGGTCCCAATGACCCCAGAAGTCAATCATACATGCTCTCAGCATGTCCCCCAACACTTGGATTGTCCTCTCTGACTTATCGTCTGTCTGGGGATGGAATCCTGTGCTGAAAGTGAGTTGAGTGCCCAAGTCTTCATGTAACTTACCCCAAAACTTAGAGGTAAACTATGTACCCCTGTCTGATAGATGGATAATGGTACCCTATGCAGTCTCACGATTTCCTTAACATAAATTTTAGCTAGCAGCTATGAATTATAGTCAACCCTAACCAGAATGAAATGAGCTGACTTGGTCAGCCAATCCACAATGACCCAAATAGAGTCGTACTTTCCCAAAGTCTTGGGAAGACCCACCATAAAATCCATGGCTATCATTTTCCACTTCCACTCGGGAATGGGCATTCTCTAAAGTAGTCCTACAAGCCTTTTGTGCTCATACTTGACCTGTTGATAATTCTGACACTTGGACACAAATTCAGCTATGTCCCTTTTCATCCCAGACCACCAATAAAGCTGCCTCAAGTCCCTGTATATTTGATTACGCCCCGATGAATCGAGTACCGCAAACCATAAGCCTCGGCCAACACCTTCTAAATTATGCCATCAACCCGAGGAACACAAATCTTACCCCTAAAGTTCATTACCCCATCAGTATCAAAGGTGGTGTCCCCGGACTCCCCGGACACTACCTTACTCTGAAGCTTACTCAATTGTGCATCCTGAAATTGCTTGGCCTTTATCTCTTCTATGAATGTGGATTTGACCTCAATACTGGCTAACACTCCACCCTGTTCTGAGATGCCTAGTTGCACGAACTTTGATTCTAAAGCCCGAATCTCCTTTGCCAATGGTTATTTGGACACCCCCAAATAAGCCAAAATGCCTATGTTGATGGTCTTCCAGCTCAATGCGTCTGCCACCATATTAGCCTTACCCAGATGGTACTGGATGGTCACATCATAATCTTTCAACAACTCCATCCACCTCATCTACCTCAGATTCAAGTCTTTCTGAGTAAATACATTCTGCATACCGCGATGATCGATGAACACTTGACACTTGACACCATAGAGATAATGTCTCCAAATCTTGAGTGTAAGAACTACTGCTGCCAACTCCAAGTCGTGGGTTGGATAAATTTTCTCATGAGGCTTCAACTGCCTAAAGGCATATGCTATAAAATTCCTGTCCTGCATTAACACAACACCCAAACCTGAATGTGAAGCATCAGAATATACAATGAAATCTTTATTTTCAACCGGCAAGGATGGAATGAGTGCCGTGGTAAGAAATGTCTTGAGCTTTTGGAAGCTCTCCTCACACTTGTCGGACCATACAAACAGTACCTCTTTCTGAGTCAACCTTGTCAAGTAAGTAGCGATGGACATGAAATCCTTGACAAACCTACGATAGTAGCCTGCAATCCCCATAAAACTCCTCACCTCACTCACAGAGCTAGGCCAGACCCAATTCTTAACTGCTTCAATATTCTGGGGATCCACCATCACCCTTTTTTCTGACACTACATCCCCTAAGAAGGTGACTAAAGTCAACCAAAATTCATACTTGGGAAACTTTGCATATAGTTTCTGGTGCCTCAAAATATCCAACACAATACGAAGATGCTCAACATGCTCCTCCCTACTCTTGGAGTAGATCAAGATGTCGTCTATAAACACAATGATGAACGAATCCAAATAAGACTTAAATACCCCATTCATCAAAATCATAAATACTGTCGGCGCATTCGTTAACCCAAAAGACATCAATAGGAACTCGTAATGCCCATACCGAGTTTGAAAATCAGTCTTAGGAATGTCCTCGGGCCTAATCTTTAACTGATGATACCCTCACCTAGAGTCAATTTTCGAAAACATAGATGCACCCTCTAACTAGTCAAAGAGATCATCTATACAAGGTAAATGGTACTTGTTCCGGATGGTAACCTTGTTCAATTGCATGTAGTCTATGCACATCCGCATACTACCATCCTTCTTTTTCACAAACACTATCGGAGCACCCCAAGGTGAAGCACTGGGATGGATAAAACCCTTGTCTAAAAGTTCCTGAAGCTGAATCTTAAGTTCCCTCAACTCTTCCGGAGCCATGCGATAAGGAGAAATGGAAATCGGGCGAGTGCCCGGCTCCAAGTTAATACAAAAATTAATGCCTCTGTCTGGAGGCATACAGGGCAAATCCGTCGGAAACACCTCTTGAAATTCTGAAACAATCGGAACTGACTCAATGGGGACTCCACAATATCATCCCGGAGATGAGCCAAGAAGGCCAAACACCCTCTCCCCACTAACTTCTTAGCCCGAAGAAATGATACAATTTTAGTCGGCTTAGGCCTGTACACATCTTCCCACTCTAGCCTATACTTACTCGAAATTTCTAGAGCCACAATCTTAGTGTTATAATTCAATACTGCATGATAAGGAGACAACCAGGTCCTGCCCAACATATGTGATGACCGTTTCGGTCATCTTCGTGTTTTCGCATTTATTGCATTGTTAGAGCCTTCCTGTAGTGGCTCCAAGTCATTTATGACTTGCTGGAACTGGTAGTTTGGTGCCCTGGTCATTCGTTTGGTCTTTTTAGCCGTTCGCTTGTTTTAGAGCTTTAAACTTAGAATATCGTTGATTTTAGTCAACATTCTTAGCTAACCTACTCAGAATTGAATTCTGGCAGTTCCATTAGCTCGGGAGTGATGAGTTTGGCCTAGTTGGACCTTTAGATGAGGTCTGAGAACTTTCAGTGTGGGTTTTGTGTGGTTTTCTCAGTTTTTAGGCCATTTGGAGTTGAAAGTGTAACTTCGAGTGACTTTTGATGATCAGAGTGTCGGATTTGAAATACAACAATTTCATCAGCTCCAGAATATTGAGTTTGGGCTCGGAAGATGGTTGGTTTGGGTTTCGGGTGAGTTGGACTCATTTCGAGCCTTTGAGAATCGTTAGTGTTGACTTGGGTCAATATTTCTCCAAAATAACCCCATATGGAAGTTTTGTCAATTCCGTTTAGTCCGGAATGTCGTTTCCACTCTATTAGCACTATTAGTTTTTGAATATCGATTTTCGATTGTGTCTGAAATACCCCATCGAGTTTTTTAAAATGTGCAGAAAATCAGTTGCGGACAGCGGCTATTTATTGCTGTCATTTCATTTTTTCCAGCCCTTCTCCTCACTTTTCTCACTCTAAAACTCAAAAATCTCTCCACCATTTTGCTCCAATTCAGTTCTAAACCTTGGAAAATTATTTGTTCGTTGATTATCCGTAGTTCTTTGCCTCTTGGTAATTCATCTTCCCCAACTTGCCTTCTTCGGTTTTTCTCTTAATTCCTCCATTGTTGCTCCTACCAAAGCTTGGAAATTCTTATGTAGTGGCTGCCCGCAGCTCGTGCATGCTTCGTGGTAGTAAAGAATTATCCGTCTCGGCTTGAAATTCCATCTTTGTGGTAAGTAATTCTTGCCCAATTTCCATTTTTATTTTCGAAATTTCCATTCTTTAATCCCCAACTTGGGAGGGCTGTTTTGGTGACCTTCCCTTGTCTAATTATGCTCAAATTTGGAGCATGCATTGTTGGCATCGTTGGGGTTATTGTGGTTCTTTTCATTTTTGGTTTCGGATTATGGGCCCCAGGGGCCCACTTTTGACCCGGATATTGACCCGGCTACAAATGTAGCAATATGAATATCGTTAGACTTATCTTAATATTTTATTCATGAATTTGATAGTTTGATTCTTGTTCTGAGCTTCTCGGAGCAGCTCAGCCTTGGATATCGTCATTCCCGCAGCTTGTCATCGGACAACAGGTAGGTTACGGCTTAACTCCCTAGACTTCGCATATATTGGACAAAATTGTACTAGTTGGCATCCTTGGATTGGGTTATTAGGTTGGTACCACAGACCTTGACCACTTTTTCGTGATTCATCCTATTTCTTTCCTCCGTTGTGTGTAGTATTCCTATTAGTTGATATATTTATTACCCTTGTGACCTCGTGAGGTCTTGTTGATTCTGGAACATAGAAGGTGGAATTATTGGGAATGTCCGTGAGTCCCAGAAATAGAAATATCCTTCTGGGCTGGTTATGCTTACTAAGTAGCTTCGGAGCATGTGCAGGGCTGTTAGGTTGATTGTGACCTGTCGGGCAGCTATTTGGGTTGATCATATCATTTCCATGCATATAAAGAGGTTTTTCCACATTTTATCACGGTTTTTGGCTTTGGGCCTATGAAAACTAATTTTCTAAACCTTGCATGGCCCCGGGGGCCCATTTTTGATGAAATTAGATTTGGAAATTATTTGACTTGATACATGGATCTTTTTAGGGTAAAAGAAGGTTAAAATATGGTTTTATCATGATTTACTACTATTGCTAGACTTGACTAGGTCGGAGTGCTAGCTGAGTATTCTTACTGATTTGAAATGCTATCAGGCTCAGCCGGGTCGAGCATCTGAGATGTTTTTACTACTGTTTTAGTCTCGGTTGTGCCCGGGCACCCTTGGAAGGGTTTTTGAGATATACTTTTCACTGATTTAGTCCTAGACAGGGTCTAGGCATGCATATTTAAGACTTAGCAACTGGATTGAACCCAGACTCGATTCAGGAGGACACATTTTTATTCTGAGTTTTAGTATGGGGTCCGGAACCTTCATGGATCTTGCCGCTCTGGGCCTGAGGCTTTGGGCTGCGTGTGCTGAAGGGAAGGGTATATGGTGGAGTAGAGGTATACGGGGTGTATCCTTCCATGGAACCAGGCTGCTGGGCCCGATCGGCACTGAAGGAGGTACATACAAAAGTTCTATTTCACCCTGAGGTTTTTATGCATCATATCATTCATTGTTTGGGATTCCACCCTTGTTTGCTATTTGTTGATTGTACGCTCTGGTAGTATGGGATGCCGAAGGGTTTGTTTTCACTTGATTGCATTCCTTGGTTATATGGGCGGCTGGGGGACTATAGGTAGACTCTCTTTAATTTATTATGGATTTGTTCTCTACTACGGTTATAAGTGTGGAACTGGACTTTCTAGGCTGTTACTACTAGATTGAGTGTGATATGGTTTGTCTGGTTATCTATTCTATTTACCGAGCATGTCTACTTTATCCTTCCCTCCCTTTCTCTATACTTGAGGTTACCAGTATACTGCCCTTTGTTAGAACTTACCCATATATACTATTTTTTGGAGGCTTCCAGGTGCGTCGTTCTTACTTTCACCTGTGTTTTCCATGTATATATTCTACTTGCTAGCCTTGCTTGTTGCTTTCTGTTGTATTCCCTCTGGGCTAGTTCCTGTGTACTTTATCATTGATTTCTGTGGCTATTTATTTCTATTCTGTCTGCTATTTCCCTTTTACTTTATATATACCCAGTCGGCCTATGATACCTACTGGGTACCTTGTGCTTCGCATTTGGTGCTCACCCTATCCTCTGCATCTTCTGGTGCAGATCCTAGCATGGGCCATCACCGTTAGCACGTCAGAGACTCGTGCGGGGTGCAGTTTTTGGATCATCCAGGCTGAGGGTGAGCTCTTGGCATTCAGAGCTTGACTTCAGTTATCCTTGGTGTATTTTGTACTCTTATAGTTTCAGAGACATTGTGTATATATGACTTTTGGACCTTTGTACTCCTGATGTAGTTCGGCTCTTATACGCTTTGATACCAGGTTTTGAGTTTGACTAATTTCCACATTTTATTTGTATCTCTCTTGTATATATTTTCTTCTCACTATGCCGTTGCTTCCGCTTATATATCAAATTTTTCGCTTAAACTGTTAGAAGGTAGCCCATTACTAACCGTTCTGGGCTACGAGGATTGGTTCACCTACTGGGGGTTGTAGGTGCCATCATGATTGAGAAATCGGGTCGTGACAGCTTGGTATCAGAGCTCTAGGTTCACCGGTGTCATTGGTATAGGAGTCAATATCTAGTAGAGTCCTGTGGATAGGGGCGGAGACGTCTGTACTCAATCTTTGGGAGGCTATAGTGACATCTTAGGAAAATGGACTATTCTTGTTCCTCTTTCGTGTGTAGTATCCTTGAAAGTTTCTAGAAATCTAACTTATTCTGGTTCACTCTTCCGCAGATGGTTCATACGAGATCTTTAGCTTCTGGCGGAGGAGAGACTCCTGCCTCCTGCCTCCGACTCTAGCTAGGGGCCAGGGTGGTCGCCGGGGTAGAGGTAGGGGTCGAGGGTGCCCCAGAGCATCAACACCTGCTAGAGCTACTAGAGTTGAGGTAGAGCCAGAGTTAGCTCCAGAGCAGCAACATGTGGACCCGGGGATAGCCCAGGTACCACCAGCTCCAGTACCAGTTCCAGCATCAGCTTCTGTGCCAGCTCAGTCTTCAGATATTCGGGGTTTGTTACTTCAGCTTCTGGGTATGATTAGAGAGAGACCTTCAGAGGCACCACATATATCCACTCAGGGAGCAGCCCTAGGTGTTCACAGTTCAGGAGTGCAACCTATTACTGCAGCTCCCCATGCTGAGGTTTTTCCAGTTCCATCGGTTGCCCAGCCTCTTGCTCCCCGCCCCACAATGGCAGAGATGGAGAAGAAGGCATTGGGTAGGTTTCTGAGATTAGTGCCACTGAGGTTTGCTGGTACACATGGTCAGCACCCACATGACTTTATCACCACCTGTGAGGAGATGCTGCATCATTTGGGCTTGTTGGAGACCCACAGGGTTGTATATACTTCATATCAGCTGGAGGGTCCAGCAAAGTTATGGTGGAGAGCACAGGTTTCTTGTAGGCCTTTTACATCACCTCCTTTGACCTGGTCTGAGTTCTATGAGGCCTTTATGGCTAAGTTCTTGCCACAGAGAGATCGAGAGCGTCGGAGGGAGGAGTTCACTAGACTTTCTCAGGATACTATGACCATCTCGGAGTATGAGACCCGCTTCTATCAGCTTGCTCTCTTTGGAGCCATAATTATGCCTACTGAGGCTGACAGAGTTTGTAGATTTGTTTGGGGGTTACAGATAGAGTTTAGAGAGCCTACAGAGATACTGGTTGCTAGTTGTTGGTCATTCCAGGCCATTGCAGACTATGCCCACACAGTTGAGGATTTGTGTCGTCATGACACCGGGGCCAGAGATAAGAGGCCTCGACATCAGGGTGGTTACACTAGTTCTAGGCATAGTGGTAGAGGTTCAGGCCAGTGGGGCTGAGGTTATCCGTCACAGTAGCATCAGGGTCAGTCTAGACATAGACGACCGGTACAGGCGTCACTTTAGGCTTTTGGTTCTCAGTTTAACCAGGGTCAGGGCAGTCAGCGAGGTCACAGTGGTAAGCTGTCGAGAGGTATATATTCTGGGGCATCAGGTCGTGGTGGCCATTCGGCAACTGCTGGTTTATCCTGACCAAGTAGGTTATCAGGGGCTTGCTATACTTGTGGTGTGGATGGTCACTTTTCTAGAGATTTCCCCCAGCAGTGTACAGTTCAGCCAGCTGTGCCACTGTGAACAGTTCAGCCAGCTGAGCCACTGCGAGCAGTTCAGCCTTCGGCTAGAGGGGGTGGTGGTCAAGCTAGAGGTGGTGCCCCATATGGCAGAGTAGGTGGTAGGGATGGCGTTCAGGTAGGTGGAGGTCGTTGTCAGTTCTATGTGATCCCTGGGAGACCGGAGGCAGAGGCCTCAGATGCCATGATCACAGGTATGATTTATATATGCCGTCAGCCAGCTTATGCCTTGTTTAATCCTGGATCCACTTGTTCATATGTATCTACCTACTTTTTGCCTTGTTTGGGGTTGGCTAGTGAGCTATTATTTGTGCCTGTTTCTGTTTCGACCCCAGTAGGAGATTCTTTAGTTGTGGATCAGATTATGAGATCCTGTGTGATATCTGTTAGTGATTTGGATACTTGGGCTGACCTGATGATACTTGATATGTCGAATTTTGATGTGATATTGGGCATGGACTGGTTGTCCTCTCACCGTGCAATTTTAGATTGCTATGCCAAGACCGTTACCATAGCCGTACCCAGTGTATCCCCGGTTGTGTGGAAGGGTTCTGTTAGCCATGCACCGTCTGGGATCATTTCTTGTCTTCGAGATAGGAAGATGATATCCCGTGGGTGTTTAGCTTACCTAGCATATGTCTGAGATGCTAGTGATGACCCTACATCTCCTGAGTCTGTTCCTGTGGTTAGAGACTTCCTAGATGTGTTTCCTACCGACCTGCCAGGCCTTCCACCTGAGAGGGATATTGATTTTTCCATTGAGTTAGAGCCAGGCACCAGACCCATTTCTATTCCTCCTTACCGTATGGCTCCTGCTGAGTTAAGAGAGCTTAAGGAGAAGCTCCAGGATTTGTTAGCTAAGGAGTTCATTAGACCGAGTGTGTCTCCTTGGGGTGCTCCTATTCTCTTCATGAAGAAGAAGGATGGGTCGATGCGGATGTGTATTGATTATCGGCAGTTGAATAAGGTGACAGTGAAGAATAAGTATCCGATACCCAGGATTGATGACTTATTTGATCAGCTTTAGGGTTCTGCCTTATTTTCGAAGATTGATTTGAGGTCTGGCTACCATCAGTTGAGGATTAGGCTGGAGGACATCCCTAAGACAGCATTCAGGACATGTTACGACCACTATGAGTTCCTGGTGATGTCTTTTGGGTTGACTAATGCCCCCGCAGCCTTCATGGACTTGATACACAGGGTGCTTAGCCCGTACTTGGATATGTTCATGATAGTCTTCATTGATGACATCCTGGTATACTCGAGGAGTAGATATGAGCATGAGCAACACTTGAGGACTGTACTTCAGACTGTGAGAGATCACCGGCTTTACGCCAAGTTCTCAAAGTGTGAGTTTTGGTTAGAGTCAGTTGCATTCCTAGGGTATGTGGTGTCTAAGGATGGGATTAGAGTTGATCCGGGTAAGATTTCTATAGTTTGTGATTGGCCTAGACCTACTACTCCTACCGAGGTTTGCAGCTTTATTGGGTTAGCCGGGTATTATAGATGGTTCGTTGAGGGATTTTCTTCCATAGCAACACCCTTGACTATGCTGACTAGGAAGGATGTTCCATTTCAGTGGTTCGGTGCGAGGATAACTTCCAGAGGCTTAAGGCCTTATTGACTTCAGCTCCAATTTTGACTTTACCGGTTAAGGGTCAGAGTTTCTCTGTGTATTGTGATGCTTCAGGGGTCGGTCTTAGTTGTGTGCTGATACAGCAGGGTCGAGTGATAGTATATGCATCAAGGAAACTAAAGGTTCACGAGCACAACTACCCCACTCACGACTTAGAGTTGGCGGCGGTAGTCTTAGCGCTCAAGATCTGGAGGCACTATCTATATGGAGTTCATTATGAGATATTCACTGACTATCGTAGTCTTCAGTACATTATGAGTCAGCGCGAGCTGAACTTGAGGCAGAGAAGATAGATTTAGTTGCTGAAGGACTATGATTTTACTATTTTATACCATCCGAGCAAGGCAAACATGGTAGCGGATGCCTTGAGTCGGAAGGCAGTGAGTATGGGCAGCCTAGCTTCACTTTCGATTTCTGAGCGACTGTTGGCCTTAGATATCCAGTCATTGGCTAACCGTATGGTTAAGCTTGACTTATTGAATCCCAGTAGAGTTCTTGCCAATGTTGAGGTTCGCTATACTCTAGTTGATCAGATTCAGAGTCGACAGTTTGAGGATCAGAGTTTGTGTGACCTTCGTGATCAGGTAGTTCAGAGTGAGGCCAGCCGGGATACTTTGGGTTCTGATGGTATTCTGAGGTTTAATGGTCGACTTTGTGTCCCGAGGGTTGGTGATTTGATACAGTTGATACTCCATGAGGCACATTGTTCTAGATACTCTACTCATCCTGGCAACGAAGATGTACAAAGATTTGAGACAACTCTACTGGTGGAGTGGTATAAAGCGGGACATGGCAGAGTTTGTATCTCGGTGCTTGAATTGTTAGCAGGTTAAGTTCGAGCATATGAGACCAGGTGGCTTGATGCAGTGACTTCCCATTCCTGAGTGGAAGTGGGAAGGTATTACTATGGAATTTGTTGTTGGTTTGCCTCGTACTACTCGGAGGTTTGATTCCATTTGGGTGATCTTTGATAGGCTGACTAAGTCAGCGCATTTCTTGCCAGTTCAGACTTCCTACAGGGCAGAAAGGTTATCTCAGATCTATATTCGTGATATTGTATGGTTGCACGGGGTCCCAGCTTTTATCATTTCAGACCATGGCACTCAGTTCACATCTCAGTTCTTGAGAGCTATACAGAGGGATTTGGGTATGGAGGTTCAACTTAGTACTGCTTTCTACCCTCAGACAGATGGCCAGTCTGAGAGGACTATTCAGGTCCTGGAGGATATGCTTCGGGCCTGTGTACTTGACTCTGGAGGTTTATGGGATCAGTTCGTGCCATTGGCTGAGTTTGCGTATAATAATAACTTTCATTCAAGCATTGGCATGGTACTTTTTGAGGCTTTATATGGTAGGCATTGCAGATCATCGATTGGTTGCTTTAATGGGTTGGAGTCTAAACCACAGAGTACAGACTTACTTAGAGATTCCTTGGACCGAGTTCGTTTGATTCAGGATAGACTTAGAGTAGCCCAGAGTAGGCAGAAGAGCTACACCAATCGTAGGATTGGTGCCTTAGAATTCAGTGTTGGTGATCGGGTTATCCTCCGAGTATCGCTCGTGAAGGGCGTCATAAGATTTGGTTGGCGGGGCAAGCTTAGCCCCAGGTTTATTAGGCCGTTTGAGATTCTACAACGGATTGGTAGTGTTGCCTACATGTTAGCCTTGCCTCCGATGTTTTCAGCAGTTCACCCAGTATTCCATGTTTTGATGTTGCGACGGTATGTGCCTGATGAGTCTCATGTGTTGCATTGGGATTTGGTTCAGTTGAATGAGAGTTTATCATTTGTTGAGGAGACGATAACTATTCTGGCCAGAGATATCTGGAGGTTGAGATCTTGGGAGATTCTGGTTGTAAAAGTGTAGTGGAGGCATCTTTTGGTAGAGGAGGCTACCTGGGAGACCGATAGTGAGTTACGTGCTCAGTATCCACAGTTGTTCGAGCCTTCAGGTACTCCCTTCTTCTTGACTTTTGAGAACGAAAGTCTTTTTAGTAGTGGATGTTGTGATGACCCTTCCGGTCGTCTTCACGTTTTCACATCTATTGCACTGTTAGAGCCTTCCCGTAGCGGCCCCAAGTCATTTATGGCTTGCTGGGATCGGTAGTTTGGTGCTCTGGTCGTTCGTTTGGTCTTTTTAGCCGTTTGTTTGTTTTAGAGCTTTAAACTTAGAATATCGTTGACTTTAGTCAACATTCTTAGTTAACGTGCTCTAAATTGAATTCTGACAGTTCCGTTAGCTCCATAGCAATGAGTTTGGTCTAGTATGACCTTTAGTTGAGGCCTGAGAACTTCCGGTGTGGGTTTTGTATGGTTTTCTTAGTTTTCAGGCCATTTGAAGTTGAAAGTGTAACTTTGGGTGACTTTCGATGATCGGAGTGTCGGATTCGAAATTTGACGATTCCATCAGCTCCATAATGTTGAGTTTGGGCTTGGAAGATGGTTGGTTCGGGTTCCGGGTGAGTCAGACTCATTTCGAGCCTTTGAGTTCCTTTTCGTTAGTGTTGACTTAGGTCAATATTTCTCCAAAACGACCTCGTATGGAAGTTTTGTCAATTCCGTTTAGTCCGGAACGTTGTTTCCACTCTATTAGCACTATTATTTTTTGAATATCGGTTTTCGATTGTGTCCGAAATACCCCATCGAGTTTTTCAAAAAGTGCAGAAAATCAGTTGCGGACAGCGGCTATTTATTGCTGTCATTTCATTTTTTCCAGCCTTTCTCCTCACTTTTGTCACTCTAAAACTCAAAATTATCTCCACCATTTTGCTCCAATTCAGTTCTAAACCTTGAAAAATTATTTGTTCGTCGATTATCCGTAGTTCTTTGCCTCTTGGTAAGTCATCTTCCCCAACTTGACTTCTTCGGTTTTTCTCTTAATTCCTCCATTGTTGCTCCTACCAAAGCTTGAAAATTCTTATGTAGTGGCTGCCCGCAGCTCGTGCATGCTTCGTGGTAGTAAAGAATTGTCCGTCTCGGCTTGAAATTCCATCTTTGTGGTAAGTAATTCTTGCCCAATTTCCATTTTTATTTTTGAAATTTCAATTCTTTAATCCCCAACTTGGGCGGGCTGTTTTGGTGACCTTCCCTTGTCCAATTGTGCTCAAATTTGGAGCATGCCTTGTTGGCATCGTTGGGGTCATCGTGGTTCTTTTCATTTTTAGTTTTGGATTATGGGCCACATGGGCCCGCTTTTGACCCGGATACTGACCCATCTACAATTGTAGCAATATGGGTATCGTTAGACTCGTCTTAACATTTTATTCATGAATTTGATAGTTTGATTCTCGTTCGGAGCTTCTCAGAGCAGCTCGGACTCAGATATAGTCGTTCCTGCAGCTTGTCATCAGACGACATGTAGGTTACGACTTAACTCCCTAGACTTCGCATATATCGGGTAAAATTGTACTAGTTGACATCCTTGGGTTGGGTTATTAGGTTGGTACCTCAAACCTTGACCGTTTTTCCATGATTTGTCCTATTTCTTTCCTCCATTGTGTGTAGTATTCCTATTAGTTGATATATTTATTACCCTCGTGACCCCGTGAGGTCTTGTTGACTCTGGAACATAGAAGGTGGGATTATTGGGAATGTTCGTGAGTCCCGAACATAGAAATATCCTTCTAGGCTGGTTATGCTTCCTGAGTAGCTTCGGAGCCTGTGTAGAGCCGTTAGGTTGATTATGAGCTGCCGGGAAGCTATTTGGGTTGATCATATAATTTCCATGCATATAAAGAGGTTTTTCCACGTTTTATTATGGTTTTTGTCTTCGGGCCTACAAAAACTGATTTTCTAAACCTTGCATGGCCTCGGGGGCTCTTTTTCGATGAAATTGATTTGGAAATGATTTGACTTGATACGTGGATCTTTTTGGGGTAAAAGAAGGTTAAAAATATGGTTTTATCACGATTTACTACTATTGCTAGACTCGATCGGGTCGGAGTGTGAGATGAGTTTTCTTACTGATTTGAAATGATATCAGGCTCGGTCGGGTCGAGCATCTGAGATGTTTTACTACTATTTTAGACCTGGTTGTGCCCGGGCACCCTTGAAAGGGTTTTTGAGACATGTTTTTCACTGTTTTAGTCCTAGACAGGGTCTAGGCATGCATATTTGAGACTTAGCCACTGGCTTGAACCCAGACTC
The DNA here is from genome assembly GCA_003996215.1 of Jaltomata sinuosa. Classification (NCBI taxonomy): domain Eukaryota; kingdom Viridiplantae; phylum Streptophyta; class Magnoliopsida; order Solanales; family Solanaceae; genus Jaltomata; species Jaltomata sinuosa. Next base: position 58,973 of record QJPP01002988.1, on the reverse strand, counting down.
GATGAGGACATATTTTGATTCTGAATTTTAGTATGAGGTCCGAGACCTCCATGGACCTTGCCATTCTCGGCATGAGGCTTTGGGCTGCGTGTGTCGGGGGGGAGGGTATATGGTAGAGTAGAGGTATGCGGGCTGTGTCCTTCCATGGAACCTGCCTGCTGGGCCCGATCGACACCGGAGGAGATACATACAGAGGTTCTATTTCACCCTGTTTTTATGCATCATATCATTAATCGTTCGGGATTCCATCCTTATTTTCTGTTTGTTAATTGTACGCTCTGATAGTATGGGATGTCGGAGGGTCTGTTTTCACTTAATTGCATTTCTCGGTTGTATGGGCGGCCGGGGAACTGTAGGTAAACTCTCTTTACTTTATTACAGATTTGTTCTCTACTACAGTTATAAGTGTGGAACTGGACTTGCTAGGTTTTTACTGCTGGACTGAGTGTGATATGGTTTGTCTGGTTATCTATTCTGTTTATCGAGCATGTCTACTTTATCCTTCCCTTCCCTTCCCTTCTCTATACTTAAGGTTACCGGTATACCGCCCTTTGTTAGAACTTACCCATATATACTATTTTTTTGCGAGGCTCCCAGGTGTGTCGTTATTACTTTCACCTGTGTTTGCCATGTATATATTCTACTTTCTAGCCTTGCTTGTTGCTTTCTGTTGTCTTCCCTCTGGGCTAGTTCCTGTGTACTTTACCGTTGATTTCTGTGGCTGTTAATTTCTATTCTGTCTGCTATTGCCCTTTAACTTTGTATGTGCCTAGTCGGACTATGATACCTATTGGGTACCTTGTGCTTCACATTTGGTGCTCACCCTACCCTCTGCATCTTTTGGTGCAGATCCTAGCGTGGGCCATCGCCATTAACGCGTCAGAGACTCGTGCGGGGTGCATTTTTGGATCATCCAGGCTGAGGGTGAGCTCTTGGTGTTCAGAGCTTGACTTTAGTTATCCTTGGTGTATTTTGTACTCTTATAGTTTCAGAGACATTATGTATATATGACTTTTGGACCTTTGTACTTCTGATGTAGTTCGGCTCTTATACGTTTTGATACCAGGTTTTAGGTTTGGCTTAGTTTCCGTAGTTTATATGTATCTCTCTTGTATCTATTTTCTTCTCACTATGCCCTTGCTTCTGCTTATGTATCGAATCTTTCGCTTAAACTGTTAGAAGATATCCCATTATTAACCAGTTATTTAGTGATTGAGTTAGTCCCACCAACAAAGGAAACTCTAACAAAACATTTTGAAAGATTCAAAGTTAGATCCTACCTATGTACATGACCTTCATTCGAGGATGAATAATTCCAAGGGAGAGATATTGTAGCACCTCAGACTTTCGAGCTATGTTTGGAACTATTTTAGGTATGTAGATAGACCCAAACTCAATAAAAAAAATTGTACTTAGGTGTAAATATCACTTTTTAAGTGTGATACATGCATTAGATATGAATTAAGGTCATAAGGAACATCTTGCACAAAGTTGAGTTAAGAGAGCCTTCCTACCGATTAAGTTTTTATTTAAAGTTCTTACAAGGGTCAAATTCAAATGGTTACTCCTCCTAGAATATGAAGAGTTACATGGCGTATGACCTACAAAATTAAATTATTTTTTGTCTTCTTTCCAATGTCATTGATCTTTTGATAATCCGAGTCTGAAAAAAAAATTATGATCATTTTATCATAGAGTGTCAGTCTGTCAAAAAGTGATGAATTTGGCCATGAACCATGAGAAGGACCATGATTCATGAGAGCCACTCATGAGATTGATCCAGTGAGCCATTGAGCCTCCCCTAACCCCACGAATTGGACCATAACTCATGGAAGGTTCCCATGAATCGTGAACCCAACCAGTGAAATTTGTCTAGAGACTTCAAGTCTCTGCCTCCAAGTCATGGCTCATGTCATGACTCGTGGAGTGGCTTATGACTCATGAGGCCACTCACCAAACGAATTTTTTTTGCAATTTTTAAAAGTTAAGTGAGGGTTATTTGGGTCATTTTCTTACCCCAAGGCCTCTCCCCACTTTGTATTAACATCTAAAAGGGGTTATTTCACTCAAAAACATCGATCTTTCTCAAAGATTTCTCTCCATAACTCTAAGGCACCTAAGTTAGGGTTTCAATTAAGCAAGAGTATAGGAGCTCAAGCGAGAATACTTTTAAGTTTCTTTCTATAGATTTCTTCTCCCTTCAGGTATGTAAGGCTATTCATAGTGAGTAACCCTATCATTTCTTACGCCCTATATCTATAGTTTCAGTTCTATAAGAAATTAAAGTTAAGACTTTTGCCCAAAGTCTGTGAACTCAATTTTTTCTCTATTATTCGAGCTATTCATTGTTTTTCTGTTGTTATACGTGTTGAAATCCCTATCTCTTATGATTTTTGATTTAAGGTTCATGTCATCCTATCCCATGAACTCCTTTTTAGCAAAAAGTGAATCCTAGGGCATTGTTATGCTATAGATATGCATTGTTTTCATGAAATTTATAGCTTTCAATTTAAGAGAAGCATTTAAAAAAAGAGTTTTAGCCTAGTCAGTTTAGCTTACAGAGCATGATTTTAGAAAAAAAGCAAACTCAGTTTTTTAGAAAAGCTTTTCTTAGCATAGAGGCTCACCAGTAGTATTCTCAGTTAGCTGAGCACCAGGCTCACAAGTTATATCAATTTTGAGCTAGAAAGCTCTATAGCAGACTTTTCAGTTGCCTTAGATATGCTTTAATTTATGAGCATTGTTTTGGGAGTATTATTTTGAACTAAGATGAGTAAGAGTTCAGATAACCCAAACCTCAAAACTACATTACCAGCATAGGATAGAATTGTGTCATTGATTCGGGCGACTCCTTAGTTATCCCTAAAGTGGCTTAGATATGGATCGATAGCTCAATATCGTTCCTTACCCCAGCAAGGTCTAGAAAAGATCTCCCAACTGGGCCAGAGGTTGGACATCATATGCTTATGTAATGTTTGTCGGTTAAGAGAAATTCCCAACTAAAATATAGTGTTTTTCATAACTTATCTTTGATGTACAGTTTCTCAGATTTGCATATCTATTATTACACATTTGTTATACATGTGTTCCATTGTATCAGTATTTATGTTTCAGCCTATATTCAATTTTACTAATTCAGTTTAATATTTCAGTATTAGCCACCAGTTTTATGAACATGATTAAGTGTTCAGTACATATAATTTTACTCCATGATTTTCAGATAAGTTGCATTTGGCCAAGGCCACCATTTCTAAAGAGCATAATGCATTTCATACAATCTTACAAAAAATCATTTAGTTATTCAGCTCAGTTAGTCAGCTTTCAGTTTAGCTATGCAGTTAGTTTAGTTGTTCAGCTTATTGACAACCTTGATGCTATTGTATTCATGCTCAGTTGATCCGCTTAATAGTTAGCAGTTTAGTTTCAGTTCAGCTATTTTACATACCGTACATTCTACACACTGATGTCATTTAATGTTGCATCATTATATGATGCAGATGCAGGTACTCAAGTTCGTGATTGGACACTTCCATAGAATTATGTTATCAGGTTTGGATGAGCCCTTCTTACTTTTAGAGGGTTTAGTCAATAGTCTAGTTCAGTAGATCTTTGTTTATATATAGGTAGACTGGGGGCCTTATTTTGGTAAATAGTATTCAGTATGATAGTAGAGGCTTTATAGACGGTCAGTCTGTTAATTGTATCAGTTTTCAAATGATGTTATGTCTCATTTTACGAAAATTATTTTATTATATTACAAAAGTTTAGCTCATGTTTTAGCTTTCACTTTATCTTTCAATATGTGTTTCAGTAGTATGTAGGCCAAGGGTTCGCTCGAGACACTTGTAGTTTCGAGTTTGAGTCGAATCCAGGGTGTAGGCTCGGGGCTTGACAAGGATGGCACTACACTTTCTATAATAAGCACTAAGACAATAGTAGAGTCTACTCAATTATAGAATATGACTTTGGAAACTTTCATTGGTTGCAGTCTTGTGGTCACATTAAAGCAAAATATTTGAATCGAGGGGCCTCAGAACACTCTTCAATTCTCATCCAATTTAGGCCCACCGTAAGTATACATCCTAAACCTTTCATTATATTCATTACAGTCATGCACCACCTTGACTTCCAGGCTAATTTAACAATTGTATAGGCTAGTAGACATGAGAGTATGATGTGGGTTTGAGATACGCTCATTCTTACTTCTTTTGAACTATACTTGAGTCATGTTTGCAGGACATTCTTGCTTGATTTTTATGATTTATACTTTATTTCATTATTTGGCACTTATATAAGATATTTTGTGCATTTTAGGTGAAAGAAATCAAAAAAGACAAAAAAGAAGCATAAACGGGCATTTTTTGTAAAGTAGAGTCCGATAGCAATGTTAGAGCTTTGTAGGGCAAGTTTCACAGTGAAAAGAGAGGGGGTCAAAAACACACTCCCTCTGAAGTTTACACCCTATGAAAGGCAATCCCAAGATGAGCAAAGGGAGATCGCACTGCAACCTAAGCATGTCAGGGGAAAATTTTGCCCCTTTTCCTAGTCAGACTTGGAGGGGTCTCTTAAGTATTTTTGAATACTATAACTACTCCCCTAGGTCTTTTTTAGATGAGACTTTTGGCAGGGGAAGACTAGAGAATTTAGAATTCATCTAAACTCATAGGGTTTTCTCTTATACTCTTTTACTTAGCATAACTTATCATTTATTCATATCTATTGCTTTATAATCGAATTATGAGTGGTCAAAATCCCTTTATCTAGGGTTATAGGCATATTATGAACATCATATGTGATATATAGTTTGTTTTGTAGAACCTACCATTACATTTTTTGTATTCATAATCTTTTCATAACTATTCTATTAACTGGCCACCAATGAGAATAAATGTATAATTTCTATAGGAACTCGAGAGTCAGAGACTAGAAATAGAATGTGGGTTAAGAGGAGTGGGATGCGTCAACTGTCAAATGTGCGGCTAGGACAGAGACATACCTAGATTGCTCCACTTGGGTCAAATAATAGAAGATAATTTAATGCATTTGAATTGATTCATCTATCCCTGATCAACAATGTAGTTAGGAGTCCAATTTAGGTAGAAGGTTAGAAGATCGAGATCCCATGACCATAATATCAATCTATGATTCAACAATTTTGTAGATCTCTTAATAATGCTTAATAAATATATGTAAAAGACTATGTGAGTATGGTAGCACCATAACCCTAGGTCTTAATTACTTTGTTCACAACTCTTCCAATTGTCGCATTGTATTGTTCTTGTTTTTACATTAGTATTATACTAAAACAACCAAAATCTTTTCTTAAAACTGAACGACATTTGTTAAAACACTTATTATAGATTAAGTTAAGAAATTTTCATCACTAAGTCTCTATGAGATTCGACATTTGATTGTTTACAATCACTATTATTTGTGATTGCGTACATTTATGTGTGTTATTGAAGGCAATAAGTTTTTAGTGTCATTGCCGTTGAATTAAAGAATTAACAATCTCAACACTATTTCTATTGATTTATGTTTTACAAGTGTTAAAAACTTGGTCTTAGGTGTGTTAGTGCAGGTAACATGTTTTTTGCAAATCTACAACCAGCAGCAACAGCAGCCTTAGCACCAACCCTAGTTACAGTCCGAGAAGTGGCAGTCTCACTCATGTCTCAACGACCCCAATGATGGATCCACAAAATTTTTAAGCATTTTTCAAGTTTGGCTCCACTATTTGGAGCCTTTTCTCCATGTGATTCAACCCAATTTCTTCCCATATGACTATTTTGGTACAAATCTTGATTAGTTAGTTTCGAATTTATTTCATTCTACCTTTTTTAGTCTTCATAACTAGATTTTAATTAGTATAATACCCTACTAAATATTATCAAGTTATTTGAGTCTGATTTTTCTTTCGTGTTAATTTCTTTCTGTAACACCCCAGAAATTCTAAGCCCAATCAGAACCATTCTTCATATGTTGTTAGCCCCAAACTAGATAAATTTTCTATGTATCTAAGTATTAAGACATATTCCTAAGTTTTGGAGGTATATTAGAAATGAATTAGGGTCATAGAGAACCTCTAGCTCAAAATTGAGTTGAAAGCTTCCTTACCGATTGAGTTTTAGTGTAAGATTTTTCAAGAATCAAATTTAAATGATCATAACTACTAGAATATAAATAGTTAGGTGACCTAGTACCTACCAAATTAAAGATCTTCGAGTCTACTTTCCAACTCCACCAACAGTGCATTAATATGAGTCTGGAGTAAAAGGTTACCAGCGTTTTACTAAAAGGTGTTTGTCTGTCATTTTGACACACAGTAACCACGAGAGCCATCTATGGATCGTGGATCAAACCACAACCCATGGTTTGAGTCCGTGAAATCAAACTTTCAGATTAGTTTCATAAAGAAGCTAGCCAGAAAGCAGGTCAGGCAGGCGAGCGATAGTACAAGCAAGATAACACGCGGGCGAGGTTGAAGGGGTCTTGCGCAACCTTGGCCTTAAAATCACTAGGTTGATCCATGGGTCGTGCATCAAACCACGGACCGTGGTTTCCCCTCGTGGAAATCAGTCCAGAGGCCTAAAATTTTCCTGGAACTCAAATTTTTGTCTGAAATCCATGGGAGGGTTCCATGGGTCGTGCAACGATCCATGGGCCGTGAAAACCACTCGTGAAATCTTCCCAGAAGCCTGAAAGAGTGGTTTGAGAACCATGACCTCCATTCATGGATCGTGGTTCATTCCACGGGCCGTGGTTCATGTCCGTAGAAGCCTATGACAAAAAATTTAGCAGTTTATCAGACTCTTTTCCTTGAGGTATTTTTGTAATTTTCCACTCTTTAACTCCTATACTAAGTCATTTTAGGCCTATTTAAAGGGTATTTATTCATACTTAGTTAGATTTCTCCTCATTCCTCCAATCCAATCTCAAGAAGAAAGAAAGGGATTCTTCTCTCAAGCTCCAAGGCCTAGGGTTCCTTCTCCAATCCTCCATCCTCAAGTCCCAAGTTAGGAAAGCTTCAAGTTAAGGTATGTGGATATTCAATAAGGGATTCCTTTCACCCTTATACCCAAAACCCTCAAGTTCTACTTTGATTTATTAATTTGTGAAATTATGTTCTTACCCAAATTGGGGAAAACTTGTGGGTTCAGCTTTAAAGTATCAATTTATGGCTTATCATTTATAACCCATGATTTATTTGAGATATCTTAAGTATTTTCAAAATCCCATGCATGAAGAGTGAATTCTAGTATTCTTTCATTAAATTGCATGTTTTCAAGTAAGGATTTGGCATGTTTAGATAACAAGGCCTCTAGTATGATGAGATTGCATGCCTAATTCTTCAAGTTATGAATTTAGAAAGAAAAGTGTATTTTGAATTATGGCTATACTAAGTTTTAAGACTTATGATTTTGTATTGCATGACATCAGATATGTCTTTATGCTTTCAAACAGATTTGATATCAGATATGTCATTAGTTATGATCAGTTTTGGCATCAGATATGCCCCAGTATATATATGAGCTATAGTATGTTTTGGAAGTAGTATTTAGCACCAAGTTGGATAGGGTGAGCGTACCCTTAGTCCCAGAACTACGTGCCTCCGTAGGTTGATTAGCCCCTCTGTTGGGCATTAAAACTAGTGATCACGCCACAGTCATGCCTTTATAGTCTGGCAAGGTATATTGGGTCCTCTCGATGGAGAGTATACATCGGATTCCATGTAGCTCACATGGTCTATGTAGGTTAGAGAACCTCCTACAGAAACAGTTCCAGGTTTTAAATGCATTGATTCTTTGCTTTCAGATTTCAGAATTTCTACTATTACTTATGGATTTTTCAAGTATATCTTGTTTATGATATTGCATTGAGTCCTTTGCATTTAGCTTTTACTATCTTGGTATGATTTCAGCTTTTAAAGCACATATAGCATGTTTACTTCAGATTCTGCATATCTCGCGTACTCAGTACATCCTATAGTACTAAGGCATATTTGCGCTACATTCTTTGATGATGCAGATTCAGGCTCCGATCCTCAGGTTCGTGGCTAGAGGTTAGTGGGTGTTCCAGCTTTGAGTGGTGAATCCTCATCCTTCGAGGACCAGTATCAGATTAGTGATTTTTATGGATTTCTCCTTGGTATTTGGAGTTAGCTGGGGTCTTGTTCCAGCAACTCATTATTCGGTTTAGAGGCTTTTTAGACATAGTTAGAGATTTTGTATTTGAGTTTCAGATTCTGTTATATTTAGACTTGATCTATTGATGGTTTGATTTGCTCATCTCTTCAGTTTATTGCTTCCGTTAAGTTTATCTATGTTTGTTTACGTCATGTTAAGACCAAAAGGATAACTTGGAGTCACTTGTGGTCCCAAGTCCCGTGTTACATGTAGGGATAGCCTCAGGGCGTGACAAACTTGGTATCAAAGCATCAGGTTCAAGGGTCCTAGGGTGTCTGAAAGCCACGTTAAGTAGAGTCTTTTTCATGAGTGTGAAGCGCACCATACTTATGAGGGAGAGAGTACGATACGTTCTAGGAAAAACTTCAATTCTTTCATGTTCTTTATCATGCGATAGAGTTTAACTCTATTTATCCTCCAAATTTATGCGTTGTCCCAATTTTGCCTACTTTACCTCATATTTGTGGTGCCAGAGTAGTAAATCTCAGATTATCTATCAGCGAGGTGCTCTCAGATTCTTTTCCAGAACCTTGTTACTAATCATTTTATAAGGGGTGAAAATGTGTACCTAGATCCTTGGGTATTGTTGTCACTCAATAGATGTCGGGTTGTAAGCTACTAGTAGTATAATGAACTTAGAGCAAGAAATAAGAAGTCAAAAGTATGTAGCCTAGATGGGAGAATGATAGTTAGTTGGAGTATGTATTTAGAGTTGTGTTTTATTATATGGGTAATGGGATGATACATCCCTTGGTATGGATTAAAGAGTGGAAAGTGTTGTGCTAGTATAGACCAAGTATAGGATGTGAATGAAAGGGTGATAGTATGAGAGTGATAATGATAATTTTATGGGATTTATCTGGTAGGTGTGATATAGTGTAATGTAAGAGTTTAAGTCAAAAAGTTGCAGCAAGTGTGAATGTGTAGGCATGATATATATATATATATATATATATATATATATATATGGGGGGGCAGAGAAGGATACATAATTTTGAGCCTCTCGGTATAGGCTTTAACGCATTTAGTTTAGTGGGCAGTAGGAAGAGGGAGCTTTAGGAGTTAGGACCATGTAAGCTTGACATGTCATTGCAAGTGATAGGTTGGAAGTTGGTGAGTGTGATATGTACAGCCCCTATATGAGATAGAAAGGTTGAGTCCAAGACTTTTAGGTAAGGGAGAGCCTTAGACTATAGAAGGAAGTGTGTATTTAGATTAACTCCTTGAGTAGTGTTTGCTCTGTTAGAGTAAAGTGATCATAGTTTTGTTTAAAGGTTAGCGAGAGGTCCACAGACTTAGAACGTAGCATGAACCTAAGGGGGAGATAGTGGGATGTTGAATCAGTCAGATTTTGGAGACTCGGGTAGTGATGCTAATGGGTGTCAGAATGAAGTTAGGAGGGGTGCAGAGACTTATTTCTATCCTAGCATCTTAAGTATGCTTCCCTCATTACAACACCCCACTCATGTCTTGTATTCTAGTGTCATGGTCTTAATTCAAATTCATAGACTTCATGCGGATTCACTCCCTTACTCAGTTCCTAGAACAAACAGAAACTACTCCATACAGCAATTCTAATCTTACTCTATGATTCTGTGAATTCCAGCTTTACGCCATGATACTCGTTATATATGAAAGCTCATGTCTCACACTATGCTCAGCTCTATTTACTCAGCCCTCAATCATTCTTTAGTGGCTAATGAAATCATGCTACATTATGTATACGCTCATACTAGAATTCTCAAATAATTCATGCTTGTGATTTCCTTACTCTAACCATGCTTGGTATGTCTAGGGTCTGATACACTCATGCCCTTTCACTCGACTTCTCAAAACTCACCTTGAGTGGCTAGATCAAGCTAAGTGTAAGTCAAGACCGATTAATATTTTTTCATTCGTGATACTCATGCTCCCACTCTATTCTCTTAGTGATCTTGGCTTGTGTTGTCATAGTTGTTAGTAGAGGAAGCTAAGTAATAGCCTAGATGGGAAGTAGTAGTTTGTAGGTGTGGATGAAAAGTGAGGTGAGTATTATTCATGTGAAATAGTTAGATGAGACATTTTGGAAGTTCTTCAAGTTGCAGCTCCTAGATATGTTATGGAAGAGAGGAGAGGTCTTGGATAGTGTAAAGTGCAAAGAAGCCATAAGGTGATCATAGTGATAGGCTTGAATGTCAGGATGAGGTACACGAGGGCCTTAGCTTTGTACGCCTAGTTACCTATTGATTAGATCTCCAGGTTAGTCAATTTTCGTGATAAGAAGGAATACCATTCTTGGAAGGTAACTCTGGAGGTAAGGGATTTAGTCAAGATAGGTTTGAACATGGTGAAAGCAGGTAGTTAGGCTCAGACCTTAGTATTTAGAGGAGTTAGTGTAGTTGAAAGGTGTTTCTAAGCTTAAGAGTTGTCAACCGTAGTATTTAAGGCAAGAATAGTCTTATTCTTATTCCTTGCCCAGGGTGCTCATAGCTTAGGTCTAGTAGCTTTAGCTTACAAGAATACTAGACTCCTTATATCAGATAATTTCAGACCTATCGATAATCATTCCTCACGCTAGAAGGCCCTACATTCAGTTTAGTCCAAGGTAGTAAGTTCAATTTAAAAGAGAATGGTTTTCTCGTAAGTTACCCCTCTCAGTTTGATGTCTTTTTTAGTAACTACGATTTCTAAGAATGTGATCATTCCTTATGAGTTTCAGTTGAGACACTACTCTTAATCCAGACCACTTATCATGTTAACGTATTCAATTTCATGTTCCATCAGTTATGCTTATCCTCTCCGTATATATACATGCCCTATGAATCCATCTCAGTTTATATTTCAGTCAAAAATCAGTTACCATGAAATACTTCAGCTCTTAGAACTCAGTTGATGGGATTGCAACCCTTTCCCCCTCCACTCTCAACTTAGAAGTCTTCATTCAAGGATGAATAATCCCAAGGGAGAGATATTGTAATACCCCATAAATTCTAAGCCAAATCTGAACTGTTCTTCATATGTTGTTAGACCCAAACTAGATAAATTTTCTATGTATCTAAGTATTAAGACCTATTCCTAAGTTTTGGAGGTATATTAGATATGAATTAAGGTCATAAAGAACCTTTAGCTCAAAGTTGAGTTGAAAGCTTCCTTACCGATTGAGTTTTAGTGTAAGATTTTTCAAGGATCAACTTCAAATTATCATAACTCCTAGAATATAAAGAGTTAGGTGACCTAGTACCTACCAAATTAAATATCTTTGAGTTTTCTTTCCAACTCCACCAACCTTAAATTAATACAAGTCTAGAGTAAAAGTTATCAGCGTTTTACTAAAAGGTGTCTATTGTCATTTTGACAGACAGTAACCACGAGAGCCATCTATGGCTCATGGATCAAACCACGACCCATGGTTTGAATCCATGAAATCAAACTTTCAGATCATTTTTTGGCCTTAAAATCACTAGGTTGATCCACAGGTCGTGGATAAAACTACGGACTGTGGTTTCCCCTCATAGAAATCAGTCCAGATGCCTGAAATTTTCCTCGAACTCAAATTTTTGTCTGAAATCCATGGAAGGGTTCCATGGGTCGTGTAATGTTCCATGGGCCATGAAAACCACTCGTGAAATATGCACAGAAGCCTGAAAGAGTGGTTTGAGAACCACGACCTCCATTCACGGACTGTGGTTCATTCCACGGGTCGTGGTTCATGTCCGTAGAAGCCTGTGACAAAATTTTCAACAGTTTTTCAGACTCTTTTCCTTGGGGTATTTTTGTAATTTCCCACTCTTTTAACTCCTATACTAAGTTATTTTAGGCCTATTTAAGGGGTATTTATTCATACTTAGTTAGATTTCTCCTCATTCCTCATATCCAACCTCAAGAAGAAAGAAAGGGATTCTTCTCTCAAGCTCCAAGGCCTAGGGTTCCTTCTCCAATCCTCCATCCTCAAGTCCCAAGTTAGGAAAGCTTCAAGTTCAGGTATTTGGGTATTCAATAAGGGATTTCTTTCACCCTTATTCCCAAAACGCTCAAGTTCTACTTTGATTTATGAATTTGTGAAATTAGGTTCTTACCTAAATTGGGGGAAACTTGTGGGTTCAGCTTTAAAGTATCAATTTATGATTTCTCATTCATTACCCATGATTTATTTGAGATATCTTAAGTATCTTCAAAAGCCCATGCATGAAGAGTGAATTCTAGTATTCTTTCATTAAATTGCATGTTTTCAAGTAAAGATTTGGCATGTTTAGATAACATGGCCTCTAGTATGATGAGATTGCATACCTAATTCTTCAAGTTATGAATTTAGAAAGAAAAGTGTATTTTGAATTATGGCTATACTAAGCTTTAAGACTTATGATTTTGTATTGCATGACATTAGATATGTCTTTATTCTTTCAAATAGATTTGATATCAGATATGTCATTAGTTATGATCAGTTTTGGCATCAGATATTCCCCAGTATATATATGAGCTATTGTATGTTTTGGAAGTAGTATTTAGCACCGAGTTGGACGGGGTGAGCGTACCCTTAGTCCCAGAACTACGTGCCTCCGTAGGTTGATTAGACCCTTTGTTGGGTATTAGAACTAGTGACGCCACAATTATGCCTTTATATCCTGGCAAGGTATATTATGGCGTATACATCGGATTTCATGTAGCTCACATGGTCTATGTCGGTTAAGAACCTCCCGCAAAAATAGTTTTAGGTTTTAAATGCATTGATTCTATGCTTTCAGATTTCAGAATTTCTACTATTACTTATGGATTTTTCAAGTATATCTTGTTTATGATATTGCATTGAGTCATTTGCATTCAGCTTTTACTATCTTGGTATGATTTCAGTTTTTAAAGAACATATAGCATGTTTACTTCAAATTCTGCATAGCTCGCATACTCAGTACATCCTATAGTACTGACGCATATTTGTGTTGCATCCTTTGATGATACAGATCCAGGCTCCGCTCCTCAGGTTCGTGGCTAGAGGTTAGTGGGTGTTCCAGCTTTGAATGGTGAGTCCTCATACTTCGAGTACCAGTATCAGATTAGTTACTTTTATGGATTTCTTCTTGGTATTAGGAATTAGCTGGGGTCTTGTCCCAGCAACTCATTATTCGGTTAGAGGCTTTTCAGACATAGTTAGAGATTCTGTATTTGAGTTTCAGATTTTGTTATGTTTAGACTTGATCTATTGATGGTTTGATTTGCTCATCTCTTCAGTTTATTGCTTTCGTTAAGTTTATCTATATTTGTTTACGCCATGCTAAGACCAAAGGGTTAACTTGGAGCCACTTGTGGTCGCGAGTCCCATGTTACATCTAGGGGGTAGCCTCGGGGCATGACACTTTCTTGTGTTTTTCTCATTTTTTACTTCATTTCTAATTTCTCTCAAGTTTGCTAGTTTTAGAGTCGTCTGTTTCTTGAAATTGAAATCCATTATCCTAAGGTTGGTTTTTGATGCTTTTGATAAGTTATTGATCAAATTAAATAGCAACTTTGGAAGGTTAAAAAGTGTGAGATCGTTTGATTGGTGCTAGCCATGCCTAAAAGAGTGCAAATATGAGTGATTTGAGAAATTTGTATTACTAATCTTGTTTGCTCGTTTTGTAGGTACAACAATGAAGTTAGAAGGAAATTCAATGCTTTCAAAAAAGGTTAACCCAAAAGCAAAATTTTTGAAACAAAAGTGAATGTTTATGGGTCTTCATAATTCTCTCTTATCCCCGATGATTGATGTCATTCAAACTACATCCCTCCCCACCTAAGTATGAGAGGCAAAAGAATGAGAGGAGCGAATGTTCAAACTACATTCCTCCTCAACTAAGATATAAGAGATAAAAGATAGAGAGGAGCAAGGGAGTATATGGTGAAAATACTAGAGTGGAAAAAGGAGAGAATGTATGGAGTGAACTGAGCAAGTTGCCACAAAATCCATCTAACATTCTTGATTGTCCTTGTCCTATTTGGAAGGATCCTTGTGTAGGTACAAAGTCGGAGGATAGAGGAATACAAGTTCCCAAAAATGGGCCTACAATTATAGATATAATGAGCATGCTAGTCACAGTGACTAAGAGAATTGGGGTGTCTGAGAACATGATAGAGGGAGTTTCACCCCAAGGTAAAGAAGATTCTTCTTGTAAATTTCAAGGTACAAAAGCTAAACTTAACACTTCAAACATTTGGAATGAACAAAGTGTGAGTGATAGTTTATCTGCATTTGAGCTTAATGATTATTTGCCATGTGTTGATAATGTCATTTTTGAATGTGTTCAAACACTAGTAAATCTTTTTGATGACTGAATTGATTCTTCTTGCAAGATTAATTTGTGTCCACCTAGTGTTGATCCTTGTGATTTGAATGATAGTACATACATGTGATGAAAAGAATGGAGAGAGTGATTTGCTTAAAAATAAAGATAATATGTTTAAATTCACTTGTTGTCATATTTTTTGAAATCCATTAAGAATATAGGGTTGGGTGAAGATTGTGCTAACTATCCAATTATTGATATTGATCTCTCACTCTTGAAAAAATGATCCTTTAGGTAAAGATAACCTTGATTTGCTTGATTATTTGAGAAATCCAATTAGCAATTGTCTTTATGATGATGGTCTTGATTGTGACCCTTTGTATGACACTCCATCTTTGTTTGATGAAGATAAGGATGGATTACTTAATTCATATGATGACTTAAGTTATAACCTTTTTGATGTTAGTGATGGTTTGTTCAAAATTGGGGATTCTTCTTTTGAGAAGGAGGATGACACTTAGTTGAAATATGGTACTTATTCTTTAGGTTGTCCTATCCTTGATAATATTTTTGAATCGAATAATGATCTTATGAGTGAGTACCCCATGTATGAAGTTATTTTGTGAGATACATTTCTTTATTATTTATTTGCATATGATGATTCTCTTATTTGTGTTGACTGCGTATGTTATGTTGATATGAGTTATAATGGGGGTAGATAAGTGTTGTCTTGATCTTGACCAAGATGGTTAGATAATATTTCCTTTTTACTCGAACGATTCTTTGAATATGTGTGAGTTTGTCTTGGTACCATCTTGGAATAGCTATGTTCTTTGTGCTTCATATGATAATTTGTTCTTCATGAGAATAGTGGATTCTTGGTTATATCACAGTTTGTACATCCTTGGCATGTTCATAAACTTGTTAACCTTTGTCTAACCCTCATGATATGAGATCCTTATTGTTGTTTGTCTTCTTTATGGTTTTCCAAGGTTTGGATTCGAGAGCGAATCCATTTCAAGAAAGCGAGAATGATGCATGCATAACAAGTCAAGCTAAGGAGCTCAAGAGTGTCTCATCAAGTCACTATGTTGGAGACTTGGAGGGAGCTTGGAAGGAGGGCTTGAGACTCAAGAATATGTGAAAGTGGAAGTAGAAGGCTCTAATTGAAAGATACTTGGAGTATGAAAAAAAGGACTATATGTGCAAAGAGGTTATTTTTCAAACACAAATCCCTCATCCTTAAGAAAGCCCTTATTTTATTAAGGATGTTTTTGTAATAATTAGCTTAGGCTATAAATAGTGGAGAATAACTCCTTTAGATTTAGATTATGTTGATTGATGATTTGAATTCACTCTTGAGAGAGTTGAGTGTGAAGTCGGGGCCTTGGTTGCTATTAAATGTTGATGAGATTGCTTACTTGAGGATTCAATTCTCTTGAGAGTGTCTTTCTAGAATTGATGCTTGTTTTGATTCATTAATTAATGGAGTAAGCTTTTATAGCATTGATTGTTAATTAATTTCTTTACTTGTGTCTTTCTCTTATCCTTTATCATTTTTTCTTAGATTTTATGATTTGTTCTTAGATTTTATGATTTCTTTCAATTTCCGCATATTGATATTATACAGGTTATATGTCAAGTTCTCCAAGTGTGATTTTTTGCTTAGTTTAGTGAATTTTTGGAAATGCGGTATCCAAGGATGGTATTATACTGGAATCTAGTGAAGATTGAGGCAGTTCAGGATTGGGTTAGACCTATTTGACTAGTTATTGCAAGTGGTTCGTGAAGGGATTTTCTTCTATTGCACCTCCATTGACCAAATTGACTTAGAAAAATATGATTTTTCAGTGGTCTGATGAGTGCGAGGTGAGCTTCCAAAAGCTCAAGGCTTTGTTGACTTCAGCTCCTATTTCAACCTTATCTGTGAAAGGTGAAAGTTTTATTGTGTATTGTGATGCTTTACGGATTGGCCTTACGTGTGTTTTGATATAGAAGTGTAAGGTTATTGCATATTCTTTGAGGCAGTTGAAGTTACATAAGAAAACTACCCCACTCATGACTTATTGTTGGTACTAGTAGTATTTTCTTTGAAGATTTAGAGGCATTACTTCTATGGTGTACATTGTGAGATTTTCACAAACCATCGCAACCTACAATACATATTCTACTAGAAGGATCTGAATTTGAAACAATGTAGGTGATTGGAGTTGCTGAAGGATTACAACATGATTATTTTTTATTATTCGAGTAAGGCCAATACAGTGGCGGATGCCTTGAGTAGAAAGGTTGTGAGTATGGACAGTCTTGCATTGTTACTAGTGGAGGATCGACCCTTGGATATTGTTGTTGAAACATTGGTAATAGCTTCGTGAGACTTGACATTTCTGAGCCTAATAGAGTTCTTACTTATGTTTAGGCACAATCACTTTTGGTGAAATATATTAAGGCTAAGCAGTTTGGAGATGAGAAGTTATGCTCGATTTGAGACAAAGTGTTGAAAGGTGAAGCTAAGGAAGCAATTCTAGACTAGGATGACATTTTAAGGATCAAAGGTCATATTTGTGTTTTGAGAGTTGATTATTGACTAGATTGATTATGGAGGCTCACAGTTCTAGGTACTCTATTCATTTGAGAGCGAAAAAGATGTATCATAGCTTGAAGCAACATTACTGGTGGTGTAAGATGAAGATGGATATTGTGGACTTTGTGTCTAAGTATTTGAATTGTCAGCGTGTGAAGTATAAGCACCAGAGATCGGGTGACATGACTCAGAAGATGCCTATACCTGAATGGAAGTGGGAGCACGTTGCTATGGACTTCACGATTAGTTGCCACAAACATTGAGAAAGTTCATCGCTATTTGGATCATCGTGGATAGATTAACCAAATCGGCCCATTTTGTTCCAGTTCGGAAAAATTACAATTTCAGAGAGGTTGACAAAGATTTATATCCAGGAGATTTTTCGTTTGCATGATGTCCCTATTTCTAGCATTTTATATCGAGGTGCTCAGTTCATATTGCAATTTTGATGGTCTATGCAAAAAGAGTTGGGTACTCGGGTAGAGTTCAGCACAACATATCACCCTCAGATAGATGGTCAATATGAAAGTACTATTTAGGTTTTGGAGGTGATATGAGACCAAAAATATATATATATAGTCATTGTCCGCCTCACATTTTAGTTCTTTTAATTATTTTTTGAGTATTGATTATATTATTTTATACTTAATATAATATTTCATCTGAATATGAAGATAAAGAGATTCGAAAAAAATTAAATGAAGCGGGAGAAAAGAGAAAGAGAAATATATTAGTAAAGTAATGAAAGAAATTGGAGGAGCATTAAATGTGAGTATGTGACAAAGGAAGACAACAATTGAAAAGAGAAGTCTTAACTGGCAACATAGGCAATAGCAAAAGCACGTGGCAACATTAGAAGGAAGAAGTTGCTATGCATGGCATGAATGTGGCGCGAGCAATTTCTGATGTTTGATTCTCGTTTGCCTTTCGTGCCACTACCTTGCGATGCAAGTATGGCACGAGCACGATGGAAATTTATCTTGGTTTGACTTGAATTTGATTTTTAAGAGTTCAGACTTTTCCATATTCTATAAATACATTTTAAGCATGATTCTAACATAATTTTTTACCTAGGAAGAGTTAGAACACGCTCTAAAAGCCGGAGAATTTTAATTTAATCTTTTCTTCTCCATATTTATTTATTTTTATATTTTTCTTTAGATGATTTTGTCATGCCCCGAGTCTACACTTTGAACGAGATCGGCATTCGAAATCACTACTGACCTGAGTGGACACTTAGCTTGGCTCACTACTAAGGCTGAAGACTAAAAATATGCGAAAGTTGTAAAATATAAAGCATGAGCCAAACTATTTAAATAAGATAAAATAAACCTTTATAATCTGAACTTTAAACCAACATAAAACAATTCGAACCACTAATAAACCACTAGCTATCTAATGAAGCCTGTAAAATAATTGAACTGAATAAATCTATCGGGATAAAACCTCGAGCTACCTTTATTTGATAAACTGAACTAACAAGCTAAACAAGACCAACTGAGTCCTTTGAATGCAAAGAGGATTCACCAAACGCTGAGGAGGTGAAGTCTAGGGATAAACCTGCTGACGAATTCGCATACCTGAATCTATATTATGAAATGATGTAGCGCCTGTATGATATGTAATATAACTGAATAGAAATAATACTAGAAAAACTAAACAACTGAAGTATATAGCTGAATAAAAGAATAACTGAAATATGACACTGAATATCTGAGTTATGCAAGTAAACTGTATCCAGCTGAATCATTAATCATATTATAAAATTGGCGGCTAGATGCCAAATGTAAGTACTGAAAATAACTTATTTTTTCAGTGGGGAGTTTCTTATAATCGACAAACACCATGTGAGCTCATGATGTCCAACTTCTAACCCAAGTTGGATAGTTGTCTTATACCTTGTCGGGGTATAGGATGAAACTAAGACTATGGATCCATACTAACCTTCTTGGGCTAAAGAAGAGTTGTCCGAACTTGCGAAATGATCCTATCCTATGTTGACATATGTTGTTTGGAGCATGTATTCTCGAACTCATATCATATCAGTGCTAAATAATTCTCCCAAAATATATGTAGATGCTCATATTATACTTTATTTAAGGAAAAACTGAAATCATACTTTGAGTTTTTGCCTAATATCTGATCCTTAAAACTAGATTACTGGTGAGCCTATGCTCAAATTACTGAATGATATGCAAATTCTGAAGTTTCAAGTAAAAGTATTTTCTTTCAAATATACTTTCCATGCTTAGGGGAAATTGTAAGTTTTCATGGACATGAACTTTCAACTTTTAAACCATTTTTATAGTAAGTATGAGGTAATTCAATAAAATATGGTATAGACTTTAAAATTACAAAGTAAATTTACAAGGTTCATAGAATAGTTCGAAACATAAATTACGGATCAAGGTTAAGGAATGACCCCATTTTCATGAAATTCTATAGTTTCTCATAGCTAAATTTCAAGAGGTTCAACCTAAGAAGTAAGGGAATTGAATTTAAGGACTTAGAGTCAAAACCTTTACTTGATTATAACTAGAACAAACCTTTAAACTATGGAACATGGGGAGAACAGGATTCCCGCATTAAAAATAGCTTTACATACCTGAGAATGAGAAGAGAACTTGAAGAAACATTGCTTGGAGCTCTACACTTCAACTCGGAGAGACTTCTATGTCTTGGAGTTTGAGGTAGAGGATGAGGAAGATACTCGATGTTTATCTCGGTGTTTAGTCACTTTAGGGGTTTAAAAATTCGTGTTTTAATTCCCTAAAAGGTTTAGGACCAAAATACCCCTAATAAGATAAAGTTGGGGAAAATTTCTCGTCTAGGGAAGCAAGTGTGCATCGCACACCTCAAAGCGTTGCTAGAGGTGCATTGAGTAGATTCCAACGCGCGCTTGAAGGGGTCCTTGTGGCCCCATATCGGGCTTCTGATAATTTGTCAATCTGCCGAAGTTTGGTGACAGGTGCGATGCGGACCCCAAAGCAGAGATCATTTGGCTCATTTCCCCGGCCATTTTACGTGCCCAAAATTTCTATTTAGATCCTTAAACTCATCCAAAGTGATTTTTAATTGATCTAAAGGTCATACAACTTGGTTTTCAAGCTTGAAAGGGATGACATGAAGATGAAATGAATTTTGAGGTGTTATAGATTTGTTGTAATTTCTCCATATCTATGTGGAGTTAAACTTCTCGTTCTAGGATTACGGTAACTTCATGATTGTTGTGGTATGAATGAGAATTGGCTTGTTAAGATACTTAACTTCGTGTTACGGCTCGTGTGGTTACTTGCTTTCTTAAAATTAATTATTTGTTTGCTTGATCACCATTTAAATACTATTTGTAGATCATAAATTGGACTCGAAAGAGGGTATTTGCGTGCGTAATAAGAAAAAGTAGAGTTTGATTGTGAACCTTATAGGAAAAGGAGAAGGATTTGCTAACGTGGATAGGAATATACCCATTATCCTTGCTCAGTTGATGCATATGAAATCTTACATGCACTTCACTATCAACTGGCGACCATAGGAATATAGGCGAAGGAATAGAAGAGTAGTCTTAGAGTTGTTGGCAAAACGCTCAATAAAGTAATATTAACCTACAACTAGTAACTCGATAAAAAAGCAGAGTTAGTTCAAGTGATTACTCAACATGATTGCTAGCAAATCTAGATCGATTTCATCTCATTGATTACTTAAAAATCTGTTGTTCGTCTGGTTAATTGTTCATTAGTTATTTTTTTTTCTTTTTATGTTAGTTAATTCATAATACATTTTGAATTTTTCTGCTTGAAAAAATAATTAGTATTAGTTTAATTTAGTAAATAGTTAATCGACAAGTTTTTGTGGATACGATATCTGGACTCAAAATACTTGTACGATCACATGCACTTGCGTGTGCACTTGGACGCAACAGAGGGATATGCTTTGGGCTTGTTTGATTGACTTTAAATGTCGTTAGGACCAATTTTTGCCTTTGACAAAGTTCGTTTATAACAACAATTATCATTGTGGCATTCAGATGATCCTCTTTGATGCTTTTGAAGATAGACTGTGGGGTACAGACCTGCTGAGTGATTCTATGGACAAGGTGGAGGTGATTCAGGATAGACTTCTCGCAGCTCAGAACAAGCAAAAGAGTTACACGGATCGAAGAGTTCGTGATTTGAAGTTCATGTTTGGCGAGAAGGTTTTGTTGAAGATTTTACCTATGAAGGGTGTCATGAGATTTGGAAAGAAAGGCAAGCTCAACCCTAGCTAGGTTTATTGATCCATTTGCGGTGTTACGGTCGGAACTAGTATATATGTTACATTCATCTAAGATAGCCATATCTTAGAAAATCGTTTATGAACTTTACAAAAAGATTATTATTTTTTCCACGGAACCGTGGGAAATGATCCACAAATTTCATTTGTAAATTCTAAAACGTCTAATTATCTGTTGACTCAAATTTCCTAACATTTATTTGTTTTCCTTAATACAATTCATACAATAATATAAGAAATAAAATGCATTAAGATAATTTGATGCTCTGCATAAAAAAGTTCATGAAGCAAACTGAGGCTTCGAGAAAATAAAGGGGGGGGGGGGGGGGGGGGGGGGGGGGGGGGGGGGGGAAGCTAAATGAGAACAAAAGGAGATGCATAAATTTTAATTTATATATAATTCTATTACTTAAATTTTTTAAATACTCAAGAAATATACTTTGTAATTCCAATTAAGTTGAGGGTTATTTTTGACATTTTAAGTGTATATGCAATGATCCTACTCGATTTTAGCTGTTAATTTAATATTAGGGAGGTTGATATCTCGTCCAAAAGATGAAGGGATGTTGTTTTTTCAACTACAAAAGGTTAAGGGGGTTTGGTGAAAATTATATGAAGGTAGCGTTTGATAATAAATTCTCAAATATTTTTGAAAAAATTGTTTTGGGTGAAGTTTCAACATGTGTTTGACCATAACTTTTGAAAAATATATTTCACTTTTTTTAAAAGAGAACATAAAACTCATAAGTTTTAAAAACTATTAAGAATACCATAAGCTTGACACAAAATTATTATTTTCATAATGTACTAGGCACTACATTATCCAAAAATCATAACACGTTATTTTAATAAAACTATTACTAATATAATTACCAGCTATTATAAATTATCAAATTATAATTAATTAAGAAGATTCATTGATGCAAAAAATAAATAATAATAATAGTATTAGTAGTTATTTTTTAATATAATTTTTTTATATTGTACGAATAATCTCCTTAATAAATATGCGTTTAATGAGGAGTTAGGGTAGATTATCCCCAAAAATAGTTCCGAAGTTTCTGAAATGTTCTTTTCACCATCTTATTTCTGTAATATATTCTTTTTTTTAATAACTTGTTTTTTGAACCCGTAAAAGGGAAACCAAACACACCCCTAAAATAAAAAAGGAAAACAAATTACAAACACACACAGAGAGCAAGTATTTGAGAAGGCGCCCAAAACCCAGTGTCACACAATTTCAACTGCGAAAGAGCTTTTTCGGCGATGACCCTTTGATCCTATCTTTGTGCTTTGGTTTTCACTGTCAATGGACCTTCGTACCAGGAAGAGGCAACCATTCTCTGGCTTTACAGAAGCTGAGGTGCTTTTCCCATTTCAAAATTTTGTTTTTTTTTTCTTCTCTTGGCTCTAGTTTGTTCTTTCTTAAAACGTTTTTTTTTAAAGGTTTTGCCTTTATGGGTTATCGAGAAAATTGTTCGATATGATGTCTATGTGCGTCTGAAATTTTCTGTTGCAACATATAATCAAATAAATACAAGTGTCCCTTTATGGGCACCAGAGCATGCAGAGTTAAGACATAGTAATAATAGAATAAACGAAAGCTTTTTAGATGAGGTGGTGACACAACACAGCAATTTTTTTTGTGAACCCTTCTTCACTAAAGAGCTTATAGTTGTGTGTTTAGCATTTTGTTTTGTTACAGAGTTAAAAACCCCTTTTCCTTTTGGCTTATCTTGAATCTTGTACTGATTGCTCTTTGGTTTTATATATGCTTATTCACTGGTCTAAAGCATGAAAATAGTTGAGCATACTTTATAGTGCTCTACATTACACAGTTGGTTTGGCTTGCGGAAAGGGTTCTTGGTTTTACATGGGGCGTGGTCCTCCTTCTTCCTATTACTAAAATAGATACTACTCCCTTCGTTTCAATTTGTTCGTCTGGTTTTGACTTGGCACGCAGTTTAAGAAAGTAAACAAGTCTTTTGAATTTTGTGGTCTTAAACTAAAGATATGTAGAATGTACCAAAATGCCCTTTAATCTTGTGGTCTTAAATATGTCACGTGGAAAGTTAGAATTAAAGAATTGCCAAAAAAGGAAAGAGATGCTCTTTTTGAAACAAACTAAAAAGAAAAGTAAGACAAACAAATTGAATCAAAGGGAGTAATAAAAAAGTGTATTTGTATCATGCAGGACAATGAGTTGCTAGTATAAGTTAGAAGTTATGTAAAGTGTAGCTAAATGCATATATTTCCTTCTACTTTATCAAAATTTTAATTTAGAAGTTGTGGTCTATAAAAGTTGCGCAACCAGCAATACTATAAGGAAGTTAATGTTGAGCCTTAGAGGCCCAATATATCTGCAAGGGGAATGGGTATTAATATGCCTATTCAAATGAATTTACGTTTTTGTCTAACACCAGATGCGAATAGCACATAAAATGCGAGAGGGTTGCCTGGATAATTTAGTCACCGTCCTGTACATGTGACTACGTGATGATTGAAGGTGATAAGGAAGATAGATCTAAATTAATGGAGGAAAGTTGTCTTAAAAGATCTTCCTTATCAATGCGGACTCAACTAAGAATAAGATTGAATGAAAGCAAAGGGATCATATAGATTATACCATTTACTTCAGATTAAAGATTAGTTGTGTTACACTTATATTAGGTCTGATGTTTGTTAGTAGTCTTTGTGTCCGTGTAGGGATCAATGTTAGATCTAGAGAATCATAATTTCCTTAAAAGACTAGTTATTGAGTATGAGAATAAAATAGACCTTAATAGAGCGAAATTTATGTGGAGAGAATTCATTCAGCCTGTGTTGCTAATTTGAGATTTTAGGTAGTTGATTGATTGGCTTATAAAACTATACCCATTGTGCAAGATCTTCTAGAATGGTCTGCTTGATTGTTTATATTTTTTTGTGCTTTTGGTCATGCTTTATTGTAATTGTGAATTTTATCTATTCTGCCCGCTCACATTGTGCATCATAGTGAATGAGCAGTTGTGTTCAGACCTACCTACTCATTCGAGGCTTCAAGTGTGGTGAATGTATGATTGATTCATTTTCTGGAATTGCATTTCTTAGTTGCATTTAGAGCCTTTCATTGTTCATTTTTCTACGTCAAGAACCATTATATGGCAATGGTCGGGAATCTTTTTGAAAAAGTCTCTTGAATCAAATCGTGAACTGGACCTTTTTAGATTCAGTGGTTGTGGCTCATATCTTGATTGTTACTTCACATTGTGTTTTATTTATATTGAGCTTTGACAAATGGTGAAACTTAATAGGAGTATTAGAGATACATACCTTTGACTAGTCCTCCACATCTCTGTTGGCTTCTTTGGACATTATGAATAAGTTGTCGTTCAGGAGTTGCAAAATGATGTTAATATGCAACTTTAGCAACACATTTTGGGAAATTTTATAGGAGTATTAGAGATACATACCTTTGACTAGTCCTCAACATCTCTGTTGGCTACATTATGAATTATTCGTTGTTGGATTTTGCAAAATGATATGTATCTGCAACTTTAGCAGCACATGTTGGAATTAACAATTTTATTCAGTTACTCTCTTCTAAATTGCAATTTTTTCTTTACTTGTTATTCAAGCAGATTGAGAAAATGGAGAACTTACTTAAGCAATCAGGAGAACAAGTTTTTGACCCAAAATTCTGCAAGAAATTAGCAGGGGTTTTCAGGTGAGTTGTACTTTCTGCATCAACTTGTGTTTCTTGTTGAATAATCAACAAAAATATTTTGTATAATTTGTCTTTAACACACTTTTGGCACATTTTCAGCAACTCTAAAGGTCGTGCAGGAAAACCGATCGTGAATTGGACTGAGGTTCATAGTTCGATGTACTTACTCCAGGATCTGGTATTCTTGGTTGAATTCCTTATAGAACTAAGTTCTACTACTTCACTTGAATTTAGGTCCAAACTTGGTTCCAGAACAGGCAGAAAAGCTGTCTCTCAAAGGATAATTCAGCAGAGGCCAACAGGAAGCTGCTTGATGTGACAGAAGAATGTGCTTCAGATGAAGAAAATCAAAGATTTCATATGCCTGAAGGTCTCTGTTCATCTATGTTTACCATGAAAGTAAATATCTGACATAATGGTGTGATGAAACATTGCTTTGCGGGTCAAGAAATTCCCTTCTTCGTCTACTTTCCTCCCTGACTGACCATTTAAAAGTTTAGAGTTGAGACTACTGCCTAAAAATGTTACTCTGTCGCAAGAATTTAATAATGCATACAAATTAAAGGATATCTGATGCCTTCATGTTTAATAATCACTATTTCAAAGATTTTTTTGTTTGTGTTCTTAGTTCAGAGATTTTGTCAGAGCTATGCATTAGTTAATATTGTACAGTTTATTTTTGGATTTTTTATCAAATCAAATTTACAATGTTATAGAATGAGGAACTTTTTCATGTCTCTAAACCTCCAAGTGCATTCAGCAATTTAACATCCCTCGAGAGAGTTTGATTTGACTGATTGTAGTCATTCGGTCTTTCATTAGTTGTTCATGTTAGATTTTCCTATAGGCATTTGTCTCCAAGTTCTTTGTGTTCCGCTATCTCATTTATATGGTGACTCCTTGAAAGATGCTGAGAGTTACTTCTCGTGAATAGTACCACAAACACCAAGCAAAGAATTCAAAAGTTTCAGTTACAAACAATTTGTTCCTCACAGTTGTACGATCTGTGAATTGTGACAGTTCAGCATGAGATTGATCTTCTTACAAGATGGGATTGAAAATATACCACGCCTTCTACCCTTCTCTATATATTCATAATCCTCCCTGAATTGATGTTGTTTCACAAGTCTTCTCAAAGGATTGTTGCATTTCCTTTTGGGTCCTGTTCTTTATGTCCTACTTTTTTGCAGTTCTCTTTGTTCATCAAGCTACAGAGAGTCGAACTATACTTTGTCCCTTGTGTTCATTCTTCCTTACTTTTGTCTCCTGTTCTTGTCAATCACTTTTATCAACTCATATGGAAGGCTTAAGATATATTTAGAGTTACATTCTAATCGTCCTTATAAAAAAAAATGTTAGATTCTACTCACATTGAATATTGATGGTGAAAGAGAGAATTTTTGTTGGTTTCCTCCATCTATAAATGCATACTGCTTTGAGGATCCAGTTGATGAAAATCTTTAAGTAATTGCCAAATAAAGAACTACCTAAGGATATGTTTCATTGTTTTGGAAACCATCCTCTTTTGCCAAATGATTAGTTCTACTTATGCTCCCTTTACTTCTAAACCTGCAGTTATTTTGTCAGAAAACTGCACTTACATAGTCCAACAAATTCTTTTCCAGGTAAAAAGGTTCCAGATCTGTCAGACTTACAATTTGAGGCTAGATCTTCAGTAGACGGGGCATGGTAAGCCTACATTAGCAAGCCATAAAGTCTTAACTCTTTTCTTATGTAAACTTATATGCCTTTTTATTTATGTAATTGCACTATAGGTGATAATATGGGTGGGATATCTCTTTATGGACAATTTACAAGGCGTTGAAGCTCCATTTCTTCGTGCAGCGGGGGGTGGGGGGTTTGGGGGGGGGGAGGGGTGTCTGGTGCTGAAGGAAACCTGTGGGGTAGCGGCGGAGGCAGGGGCGGATCTAGAGGGGGCCGAGGGGATTCACCCGAACCCCCTCGCCAAAAAATTACGTTGTATATATAAGGTATTTTTTATATATTTTATGTATATATATATAAAATTTGAACCTCCTAAACATAAGATAAGAGGTTGGCTTAGTGGTTGAGGGGGTTCTAAATTCACCTTGAGGTTCCAAGTTCAAATCCCAAACGCTACATTTTTATTTTCCGAACCCCCTTAGTGAAAATCCTAGATCCGCCACTGGGCGGAGGTCCCGGTTGGCCGTCCTTCGATGTAGCCCCATTTGCGGATAAGAGTAGTTACTCAAATAACGAAGAGACCGCTGCGCCTGCTAATACAGTAGAGGCAGTTCTTTCAGAAACAGACTTCACCGGCCATTTTAGCACTAACCTTGGATGCATTTTCAACCTTTTCTGCATTAAGCCAAAGCCATTAAAGAGATGCAAGAATGGAATCCTGTGGATATTTCTGTTTCTAGACTCTCTTCTTTGACCTGTAAAAAGAATCTAAAAATAAAGAAAAAGATAAGCTAGAAAAGAAAAGAAAAGAAAGTTTCTCTTAACTGCTGAGCAACTACACTGACGTCATTGTGAAGATTTTTTGTTTTATTTCTATAAGATTCTTTTTTTTATTATGGTATGAATACATATTGATAACACTTCTTTTTATGAGATTACTCATAGACCTTACATATTGGAATTTTATATCATTGATATTCTTTTTCTCTCTTTCTCTCATCCTTCCGTTTATCCACATCTTTTTTGTCAATAGCTCAAAGGGTTCCATCAGAATGACGTTACTGGAAAATAACATCCATTCACTATCTTAATTTTCTATTGTTTATTTTTAGAAGTTTTCTCTAATTTACTTTTTGGTGCTTTTCGTTTTCTCTAATTTACTTTTTGGTGCTTTTCCCTTTGATAATAGTGGTCAACGATTGCTGGTTGCAAAATGTTTTATGTTTTTGAGGGGAGCTACATTGCAAGCCTCCCTTCCTGTAAACATGCAATATGATGAATATTATGGGAAATGCTTACACTTTGTTCCTTGATAGCTAAATCTATCCAAGCCCTACAATACCATATCCGGCTAAATGGTAAATAAACATCTGAGAATGCCATATTCTCATATTACCTTATCCAGAAAAAAAAAAACAAAGAATGTCTTATTCTCTTGTGTCAGTGAATCTTCTAGGGCTACCCAATATATTGTTCCTTCAGAGCTGACAATAACTATCCGTGTCTTTAGAGGATTTTGCTCCAGAACAATGACTTATTCACGAAAATAATGGCATTTGCTCCAGAACAATTGAGTACCGGCTTTTTATTTGGGAGCTGTTTCATGAATTTCTTATCAGACAACAACCACGAAATTTAGTTTGATTAGTTACCTGTCCATTCAAATTGAAGTTCAAGAACTTCTGAAGATTTTTTCTTCGTCAAACCTTAATTCCCAACAGACAGGCCCACATTATCCTGCTTACAAAAAAAGGAGCAAAAGAAAGGGAAGGAGATACCCATGTCCTAAACTATGTATTTTCTGTGTGTTTGAACTGGGGGAAAGGTAATTAGCGGTGGTGACAATCTGCCTTTGACTCTCATAAAAGGACAATATTTTTTTTGTTAATGATTTAGTGATACCTAGTATTTTTCACTTGAACCAATGTATCCGTTGTGGGGTTAATGAAGTAAAATGCTTATGGTGTTTGCCAGGTATGACGTTGATACATTTATCTCACACCGGTTTCTTAGCTCAGGAGAACCTGTAAGTAGTTCAAATTGATCAAATATGCTGCTACATGAATACACTAGTCAAATTAGAACTCTGGAAGTGGATGCTGCTTGACATTTTGTGGAATGCTATGTGCTGCAGGAAGTTCTTGTGAGATATGTGGGATTTGGATCAGAGGAGGACGAGTGGATAAATGTAAGAAAGTCAGTCCGCGAACGATCTGTAGCTCTTGAAAATTCAGAATGTAACAAAGTCAGGGTTGGGGATCCTGTTTTGTGCTTCCAGGTACCCCTTTCTTGGGCTAGTGCTGTTAATATAGTGTGTAAAAATGAGACCATAAATGGTAGAAAATATGGATATTCACCATGGTGGCCTCCAAGTGGCAGATATATTTGCTTGTCGCAGTATGCCTAAACTTTATACTTTGGTTTTTCCTATTTTTATTTAACTAGGAGAGGAAGGACAATGCTAGACATGTTGAAGGTCGTATTCTAGAAATTCAAAAGAAATTTCATGACATAAGGGGCTGCAGATGTCTCTTTACGATTCAATATGATCATGATAACACACAGGTGCGTATTCATAACTCGAGAATATCTACACATTATTTATCATGTTGCACTAGAGATGAGTTTACATTATCACATTTTGTTCTTTCTTGCTTCAGGAAACTGTTCATTTGAGGAGATTATGTTTCCGGCCAAGCATATTAGGGCGTCTGTCACAGATTTAGTTTTGAGTATGTTCGTTGCAGCCCACATGTTTTGCCTTTTGAAGTTGCACAGATTTTTACCTTCATTTGGCCAGTAGGTTTAGACGCAGCTTATTTTGCTTCTTGCGGCCGTATTCTAGCCCAATATGCTAAATGCATAACTTTGCTGAAAATCATATGCCTATTATTTCATATATATTTGTGCTCTGGTGGTTGAACAATTGTGTGCGTCAAACTGTTTCGTAGAACTTTTTCAGGTGCAATTTCTGTTCGGTGCAGTTGCAAATTTAGGAAGAAATGATCAAGTATATAGAAGTGCATTCGTTCAAGTCTATATTGAGTATTAAGCAGTGGTAACACTTCAGTTGAAGGGATGATACCTATTGCACTTCTTCTTTTTTGGTTCGTATTACTAGGAACTAGGGATGGCAATTGGGGCGGGGCGGGACAGGGCAAACTCCTAACATGGCAGGCCAGGGAAGCACTTAAATGGGGTGGGGCGGCAAAATTTTTTTTTTTTAAAAATGGGATGGGGCAGGGAAAGTTCTTATATGGCTATTAAGAAAGATCTTTCCAGTTACTTTTATATAGTCCCAGTCCCCTTCCTTTCTTTCTCTTTGTGCATATGTTCCCGTGTATTAAGTAGCATTCCTTTTTCCATTCGTACTCTCCCAAAGGAAATTTCTTTGGATTTTATCAATGAAATTTATAGTAAAACTCGGGAAGTGATATAATTTGCATGAAGAATTAATCTAGATAACTGTCTATCCATTGATTGAATTAAAAATAGCGACGGATATTTAATATATGTATAATTTATGTACAATATGTGCATGCAATTACACTAAAAAAAAAAATTGTCCAATTATTTGGGTAAAGATCCTTTTTGCATGGCATGGGTGGGAATTGGCAAGAAAAGTGGAATTTATAAAAGTAATCATATTGGCCAAGTTCAAAGGTCTAGCTTTCTACACCCTTAGCCCTCGTTTGGCCATAAAATATTCAAGGTGTTTTTCAAAAAAATCTTGGCAAAAATTGTTTGGCCAGGTAAGGTGTTTTTCAAACTAGAAAAAAGTAATTTTGGGTCAAAATCTATTTTTTGAAAACTATTAAAAATTTAAACTTTACCTCAAACTTTTATATTTAATAAAATGCCCCACCATTTATTAATCTAACTAATATCTATCTGCCAACCAGCCCTATTAATAAATCTTGTTATTTGACTCTCAAGTATGTTATGGTATTGTTGCATAGCATTTGTTAAAAGTGATGTAAACAGAAAAATTGAATGCTCCTTTATGAGTTGAAAAAAATTTAGTAGCTCTTACATTGATCTGTGAAATTGTTTATAAGCAGGTTAAAGTTTATAAGAGAAAAGATATTAAATACACCTTGAATTTATTCAAAAAAGTCGATTACACACTCAAACTATTGTGACGACCTATTACATACATGTACTATTTAAAAATGAATTTTTTTTCACCCTAACAAATATATAACCAGTTACATGATGGGAAGTGTGTTACACTCGCGCCACGTCATCGCCATGTCACTGTGACATAAAATACTATATCAGATTTTAAATTTTTCTCTCTCCATGTCACCCAATTGCTTCTTCTTCACTATAAACCACCATAGCCACTATAGAATCACCATCATTATCACCAAATTCATAAATTTCACCACCAAAATCAAAATAACCACCACAAATTTTACCACCCACAAT
Source organism: Jaltomata sinuosa (assembly GCA_003996215.1). NCBI lineage: Eukaryota > Viridiplantae > Streptophyta > Magnoliopsida > Solanales > Solanaceae > Jaltomata > Jaltomata sinuosa. Next base: position 27,899 of record QJPP01002988.1, on the reverse strand, counting down.
CAAACCCATCATCAGAATCACACCATCGTCATCGTCACCACAAAAAAATGCAAAGAACAACTACAAAATTCAATACCCATAATCAAACTCACTATTGGAATTACATCGCCACTATTGTTGACATCAAAAATTACAAATAACCACCACAAATTTAATACTCATCACTAAATTCAGATTAAAATTACACCACCACCAATAGATTTCAATACTCACCAAAATTAAAATAACTATCGCTATCATTATCATATCAATTTCTTTTTCTTGATCACTCCACCACCAAATATCTACACAATATCATCACAAAATTAACATCAATTTTTACTTTTTCTTAATACCTCATTTTTTCTTTTCATTTAGATCTACATCTTTTTTTTATGAAAGTTTCATATAGTAGGAGAAATTACATTAACAGTAAGAAAATAATGTCATTAAATTGATGAAAGTTACTCCGTTGAATTAAGTTTGCCAAAACACAAAAATTCTTACTAAAAAGAAAATCTGTAATTTTCCAATGAAAACAATAATGTTTCATCCAAAAAGCTATATTCTTAACTTGTGATCGATTGGTTATTTCAGCTTGTGTAATTTTCTTTAATGAAAATGGGTGTATAATTTTTCTTCAAAAAAAGAAAGAATGAAGATGTGATTTTTAATAATGAAATATATATGAAGAGTTGAAATGATGTTGAGAGAAAGGGAGTGAGTGAAATGAAGTTTTCTTTAAAGGTAAATGTTGTAAATGGTGATTCATGGTGGGTTTTGAAGAAGAGAGAAGAAAGTGATGATGAAGATACATTGAAGAAAAAAACAAAAATATAAAAAGGTGTGAAAGTAAAAAAAAATGAAAAACACAAATAAATTTCAATAAACGCATTTTTTTTAATTTATTTTTATTTTTTGTGTCATATCAATAAGGTGAAAATAAATTCACTTTTAAATAGTACAAGTGTGTAATAAGTCGTCACAATAGTTTGAGTGTGTTATCGATTTTTTGAAACAAATTCAGGGTGTATTTGATGTCTTTACTCAAGTTTATAATCTATGAGTTTAATTTTTATCATGGAACAAGTTCATTATAAAATGAGAATACAAAGTTATGGATATTTTTAATAATTTTTAGAACTTAAAGGTGTAAGTCATATTTCTTTAAAAAGTCAAATATTTTTCCCAAAAATTATGACCAAAAACTTTTTTAAAATTAAAATAAAGCAAAGTATGGATGGGGCTCCTCTCCATTTTTCTTCTCTCCATTTTCTCCAAGTTCCTACTTAAGTGAGAGACATGTGTCATAATTAACAATTGAAGGTTGAGATCTAATTACCTAAATCAAAATCTTAATCATGATTAAAATAACAAAATATTTTCTTTATTTACTCTATAAAGATTTAACAATTCCACAATTCTAGCTAAAACATTATCTCATTTATAAATTAATTCTAAAAAAATGATCCTTTTGCGCCAATACTGTTGCGAGACTGGTACTTGGCGGCTCACGAGCAACATATAGACTAAGGTTGCCCATCACTCCCTCGCTCTTTTTTGAAGGCCCTTTCAATTCCTCTTTTTTTTCCAACTATTTACAATCTCTTTTGTTTTAAAAAAAAATGACTTTTTATTCTTTATAGAAATATTAGTTTTTATTCTTTATAATTTTTTTAATGTCATATGTTGATTCACTTTGGTTTTACTGTTCCCGTTAAGTATTACTTAGGACCATTTGGTCATGAATTTTTTTTATTTTTTTCTGAATTTTTTTAATTTTTATAAAATAACTCCATCTATATTATATTTAAATCATATTTTATATTTTCTAAGAAAAAATAGATTTAAATTATTCTAGATATTTATTTAAATCTTTTTAAAATGCTAAATAAGGCAGAGTAGGGCGGGTCAAAATTTTAATAGGTCAAGGCTTGTCCCGTCCTAACCCGGCCATCCCTACTAGGAACTACTTTCTTGTTCTTCAATTTGTCACTACTTTACTGTTGATCTTTTGCTTTGGCTATCTTATTGTTTTTGCTATTGATATTTTTCTTTTCTTAGTATTTTTATCAGAGCTTCTTTCACCTTGTATATTTCAAACTTGTTTTGAAATGATTTTCTTGAGTTAGAGTTTATCAAAAATAATCTCTTTACTTCACAAGATAGGAGTTAGATTTGTGTACACTTTACCTTTTCAAATTCAATTGTGAATTATATTGGGTATATTGTTATTGTATTATTACTAGGAACTAGTTATATATTAGAACCATTATGAATTGTAATAATTTTGATTTTAATACTGATCAACATTCTCTTTTGTATTGATGCATATCAAGTTATAATATATACTGCTACTCTTTGAAGAAAAGATATTATTTTTTTTATAACAAGAAGAGATATTATAAATATTTTTTTTAAGTGAAGAAATTGACTTATTGCTAAATGTGAAAATGATTAATCCTTAAATTCACGTCAACAATCAACTACGTCATGTACTCACTCATGTTGAAATGTATACATAAACGTTTCATGTATTTGTGATGTAATATTTGATCATATGAAGATCTAAAATATATTTTCTTTAAGTTCGATTTGCATGATAATTTTCTATTTCGTGATTTGGCACTACCACTAGTAATGTTACACCATGAATTTCACTAGTATGACCTTGTAATCAATACATAGACATTTTTGTTCAATTGATACTATAATAATATTTAAGTCGATTTAGTATCTTAAACTCACCATCCACAATAAAAGGTAATATTGGAATATTAGCAACTAAAATATAAATTGTTGAAAGGGAAAAGGGGCTGGACCTGATGGACTGAATGATTGTTTTTATTAGAGCACATGAAATATCATTAGCAGGGATCTTAGACTAATTAGCTTACGTAATATGTCCTATATCAAAGATCATCGACTCCAAACTGATTGGTATACTTTTAAAGATTATTTTTAAAAATCAGTCATGATTCGTCAAAAGAAGGGCTATTACAGAGAATACCATGCGTGCTCAGGAGATCATAAGTAATATTAGAAATCTAGCCTTTCAAAGGTGATGTGGCCACAAAGCTAGACATGACCAAAACTTATGATAGGATGTGTTGAGAGTAGGAGTGGCAACGGAACCGGGAGGTGCCGGTACCGGTCCCGGTCCGTTACCAGTCCGGTTTCGGTCCGTCCCAGTCCGTTACCGGTCCGGTTCCGGTCCGGTAGACTCCAGTTCCGTCCGGTGTAGGGATTGGCCGGTAGGGGTAACGGGACGGAAGGGGTAAAATTACCGGATCGTCCCGGTACCGGTCCGGTCCGTCCCGGTACCGGTCCGGTCCGGTTCGATCCGGTGGGAAACCAAAAATTTTTTTTTTTTTTTTAATTAAATAGCCGTTGGCAACGGTCAGTGGGCCCCACCCAACGGCTATTTCAGCCAAAACACCCCCTACCCCCAAACTTTTTTTAATACCCCAAAGTTTTTAAAAATACATTTTAGTCCTAAATTTTAACTATAAAAACCCCCCACCCCTTCATTATTTATTACACAAAATTTCTTCTTCTTCATCTACTCTCTCAACTCTCAATCTTCTACTCTTCTACTCTCTATTCTCTAATAGTCTCTATTAAATTGTTAATTTTATTTGTTAGATTTTTTTGGAGCAATTTTCAAGCTTCAAGTTTCATCTATCAATTTCGGCTTTTGGTTATACACGTCTGTTTTTATGCAGACGTTTGGTACATTCGTTCCAACTTTCATCTCTTTACTTATTTATTTTTTTGCATTTAATTTTTGTATTTATTTATTTGCTTACTTTTAATATTTTAATATGGAATCCGGTGATAAAAATGTCGGCCAAGGTAAAAAAATACTTTTTGGTAAGTTGACTAATGCAGTAACCGGAAAAACTAAAGTCGGTAGTTCTTCTAAATCCAAATCTAAAACTAGACAACAGCCTCAATTAAGAATAAAGACGGATGATTTTACACATGTTGATGAAACTCCTTTTAATATTGATAGCAATACTCAATTAGATCATGAATTTTTACAGACAAGGTTTGGTAATTTTAATGAAGAACTAGATGAAGAAGTAGAATATGATAATGAATATGATGGTAATGATACTTATGATGATGATGAAACAGAGCCGCCTACGGCTACTAGTCCCACTCTCACTCCCCCTGTACATCCTACTAGGGCTAAGCCAAAGGCTGAACGTCCTAAAAAATATGTTGTGTGGCAATTTATGACTCAAAGTGAGGATAAAACTCAAGCTATTTGTAAAATATGTAAATATATTTTGAATCATAAAACTACGGGAAAGTCCGGTGGGACGGGACATTTAAGAAATCATTTAATGGGATGTTGTAAAAATGAATTTTTGCAAGCTCAGGCTATAGCCGATGCAAAAAAATATGGTACTCCCCTTCCCGATGCATCTATAGGAGTAGGGGCCTCTAACATGATCCAAAAACAATTAAACCCTTCTAATGTTGTTGGCCCTAGTACACATCGCAGTTATAGTAGAGAAAGAGATCTTGAAGAATTAGCTAAAATGATTGTTCTTTGTGGCTTGCCTTTTAGTTTTGCTGAAAATCCCGGTTTTGTTCATTATATTCAAATAGTGTATAATCCTTCTTTCACAGGTTTTTCAAGAAATACTATTAAAAAAGCTATTTTTGATTATCAAGGACAACATGTACAATATCTTCGTTGTTTATTTAACTATAATACTTGTAGAATGGCTATCACTTCTGATATGGGTCGTAGTCCTAATGGTAACGATTATTTCACTATTACTGGTCATTGGATTGATGAAAATTGGAACATGCAAAAAAGAATTTTAGGTTATAAATGTTGTGAAATGCTGAAAACCGGTAGTTACATAGCTCAAACTATTATAGATGTTTTACAATTTTATGGAATTTGTAATAAAGTAATTAGTGTCACCCTTGATAATGCTTCTAATAATACAAATGTTGTTGATAAACTAAAACCAACAATTTGCCCTATTTATAATGACGATTTTCATATTAGGTGTGCTGCACACATATATAATTTAATTGTTAGAGATGGTATAGCAATGTATAATAATGGTTGTATAAAATGTGAAGCTGCATGCCATTTTATTTTTAAATGTCAAGTAAAGTCTAGACGTGTAGAGTTTGAAAATCGGTGTCGTGAATTAGAACTCCCCCCTAGAAAAATTCCAAAAACAGTGTCTACTAGATGGAATTCTTTATATGAAATGCTTAAAGTTGCTTATGAATATAGAAAGCCTTTACAAATGGTTTGGAATACTCACAATTCAGATAATGATTATAGAATTACTGACACTGATTGGAAAGAAGTATATGAACTTAAAGAATTTTTAAAAGTTTTTTATTTAGCTACAAAACAAATATCTGGACTTTATTATCCAACTAATTGTTCAGTTTTACCAAATATATGTGCTATTTCTGATAATTTTTTTCAATACAAAAATATTCGACGGTTTAAAGATTCTATTAATGCAATGATTAAAAAATTTAGAAAATATTTTATTCCTATTCCTCAAATTTATTTAACTGCTTGTTTATTAAACCCAACTTACAAAGAAATAGGTGCATCACGAATGGTTGAAAGAATATATTCAAATTTAGATATTTTAGAGATTATATATCAGCAAAGTATCCAAGGTGATGAAGTTGCCGAAGAGGACAAAATACCTAGTTTGTCCAATGTTAAAGATAGCATAAGAATTGAAGCTAGAAAATTGTATGACTTGTATAATTCTAGTAGAATAAATGATGAAGTACATAATGTAGAACCTTCAAGTTCTAGGCGTAGATATTCAAATGAAGATGATATTGATGATATGATGGAAAATTATCTTGGTCTTACTTCTAATGAAAGGAATGATTTTGATGAATATCTTAATCAGGGAATGGAAAGCATTAAGGATGCACAAGACAAACCTCAACTTTTGGAATGGTGGAAGACTCGCGGCAAGTCATTTTCAAAACTTCAACCGGTGGTTCGAGATTTGCTAGCTATTCAAGCATCTTCAGTAGCTTCGGAGGGCGCTTTTAGTGCATCAAGATATCAAATTGGGGAGCATAGGTATTCATTAGCATCAGACAGCTTGGAGATATCAGTATTGTTTAGAGATTGGATCAATGCCGAGCGAAGAAATTATGGGCGGCCTAGTTTACCTGTCCAATTTGAATATGATATAGATAATATTTTGGTAAATTCTAGTGAAGACGGCATGGATGCATTGGAGGATCAAGCACAACAACCACTTCCAGAAAATGTTACCAGGGAATTGTTAGAAACTCTACGTCAAGACTATTTTCAAGGATTCAAATATTAGTATGATAGTTCGAGGCCTAATTCAAACAGAACCCTTCCTAGAAGGTGGCTGCGTAGATTAGGTCCTCTTCTAATATTTGTAATACAAATTGTATTATTTAATTTTTATGAATAAAATTATAGGTTATTCGCCTTAATTTTTTTTAATTATTGTCTTCAATTTAATACAAGTCTTTTTTATATATTTCAATTTTTAAATGTTTCAAACTTAAGTTACAATTTGAAATTTAAAAAAGTTTAACAAATGATATAGTTTAAAAAGTTTCAAACTTAAGTAAGTAAGTTATTAAGTTAGTTATAGTTTAAAAATTTAGACTTTTAAGACTTAAGACTTAAGAGTTTGAAAAGTTTTTAAGAGTTTAAAATTTTAAATTTAAAGTTTTAAACTTTTAGAGTTTAAAATTTAAACTCTAAAAAAAGTCTAATTTATTAAGTTATACTTTTAAAAGAAATATAAAATAACTTATATATTTTGAAACTTTTTCAATTATAAATAACCAAATTTTAATTTAATTAAAAATTTTAAAAAAAAAAGAGTGGGACCCGATATACTGGTCCGGTCCCGGTAGGTACCCGTCCGGGACGAAAAGGGAAAAATTTCCGGTACTACCGGTACCGGTACCGTCCCGATTCCCGGCCAACCGACGGAAGATTACTCTGATACCGGTACCGGTCCGGTTCCGGTTAATACCGGTCCGGAAGTACCGGTACCGGTGCCGGTGCCAGCCATAGTTGAGAGTACCTTTATATAAGGTTCTCAAAAAGCTTGATTTTTCTGATTGGTGGACCCATCTTATCCACAACTTCATTTCTGACAATTGATATTTTATTATTACTAAAAGAGATAGACATGAATTTTTCTAAACTGAAAAAGATTTGAGACAAGAGCTTATATCTCCTTCTCTAGTCCAAAATGTTCAATAACCTTCGTGACAAAGCAGGTCACACGAGTTTTTAGATGAACTCTAATGGCCTTAAAACCAACCACCTAACATTTGTTGATGACACAATTCTTTATTATAATGATAGCAAGAAACTCCTCAGATTATTTTGAAAACTCTCAAAGCTTATGAAATTGTCTCTGGACAACTCACCACAAAAAGAAAAATTATTTTGCTATGGCCTCTAACACTAGCATCACTACTATTAACAGACTCAAGAACATTACAGGAGTGGATCATCAAAAATTTCCTATCAAATATTTAGGGTAGCCCCTTAGGACAAGTTGATAAAGATCTGCCACTATTTTGATATTATGAATAAAGTTATTAATAAAATTAAGGGATGACACACTAAGTATCTTTCTATGAAGAGAGGACTACCATGATTAGGCATGTCTTACTTGCCCTACCAATTTTCCGTTGTCAGCGAGAAATCTTCCTATTGTTACTCTGAAACTCGTAGAAAAATATATTACTAGATTCTTCTAGTCTGGACAAAGACTTCGAAGACAAATATCGTTGGGCAGTCTAGTCTGTATTTCTTCTATAATGAGGGATATGCTAACTTTAGAAATCTTTCAAAATATGCAAAGCCTTTCAAGCCAAAAAATAGTGAAACTTAACAATTACTAACTCCCTTTGAAAAGTGTTCATGAAAGCAAAGTTTTCTATAATGAATGTTTCATTACAATTCAATGGCAAAAAGAACAAGCACGAAGCTGAAAAATATTAAATGAAATTAAAGATCAGATAGAGCCTAATATCCTTTGAAGGATTGGTTAAGGTGAAGTTTTCTTTTGATATGATAACTGGTCTAATTTTGTATCACTTTGTCAATTGATATCAACCAATACTCCTCACAACAATAACAAACTCGAAAAAGTATTCATTGATAGTACATGAAATTGTGATCTACTTCAAATACATCCTGATGAGGAACATAAGATTATCGGATGTAAAATTAAAATTGACAACTCAAGAAAGAATAAAGTTATTTGGAGCCTTGATGAAGCAGGTATGTTCTCAATTAGATCTGGTTAAAAAAATTTGAGACAAAAAAGATCAATAACAACTTTGTAAACTTTATTTGACACAAGAACATCTCTTTCAAGGTCTCTTTCAACTAAACGAATATTAATAATAAATTATCTATTAAAGTGTTGGAATTTCTTCCAATAAATCATTTTCCACTTCAGATGTTCAAACTCAAAGAAAGATTGAAGAAGAAAGAAAGCTCAAAGAAGACAAAAATGAAGAAGAAGAAGAAGAAATGGGTCTGTTGAGCAAAGCAAGGGAGTTGCTACAAACACGTGTTGAAGACCCCACATAAAAGAATAACAGCTGGACAATTCATTTCTAGAAATAATGTAAATATATTTTTTCCTTCTTTGTACTTATTAGATATTCTCAACCAATAGGAAAATAGATAGATGTATAGTTTGTTTATAATTGGTTTCTCTTTTACCTGTATAAATACGTGTACAGAATACAGAAGCAATACAATAAAAATTTTCTTCAACTCTCTTTATTTTCTACATAAAGAAAGAGTCTCCAGATTTGAGATTGACACTGGTGCTATTGCCACGGCTGAAACAACCCCAACAACTTCAACATTGAAGTGAAAGACATTGAGCATCATTTCAACAAACGGAAGCATGAAAGGAAAAAATAGAATTACTTTGCTAACCTTCTTTGTACTGATCATAGAAACAAAAGTTTGAAACGTTTACTATTGAACTAGTAAAATTTCAAGACTCACAATAGCATTGCAAAGTTCATCACTGGAGTTCTTTCACTGATCATATGTTGAGAATTGTGAAAATTCATATGTAGCAAGAAATTTGAAAATATTATCCCTTTTTATAGAATTTTTTTTTTGGTTTTCCACCCGGTGTTACTATATTCGGATTCACGCCAAAAAGTCTCACATTAGGGGGGGTAAAACGCTTCCTAACAAAGGCGACTCCGTACCCAGGAGGACTCGAACCCGACACCTCTGGTTAAGGATGAAGGAATACTTATCACTCCACCATAACCCTTGTTGGTCTTTTTGTAGAACTAAAACTAGCACTTTATCTTTTTTTTTTGCAGGTAACCAAAAAGAAATTTGAATGAGCTAGAATAAGAGAAGACTTATCAAACGTGTGATACAATAATTTAATGAAAAAATAACACTCTAATTAGATAGATAAAATCAAGAGTTCAAAAAATAAAGATGAACGATGATGGAAGGCATTCATAATATATGTAGAAAAAGGGGCCTAGTCAAAAATAACAATGGAGGATTCATCTTTGTATATTTTATCCCATTGAGAGGGGGAACTAGCAATATGATTGAAGCAGCAGTCATGTGTTGTGAAATTATTAGTGTACTAACATTTGTTATAGAGTTGTATGGGGTGATATTGACTCCCTCCTAATATTTAAATGTATAACTAAGAAGAAAATGAAAAATCATCAATCACATTCAAAACATTCAGTTATTAGTTGAAGAACGTAACATGGATTTGAAATCAATCACTGCTTCAGGGTAGTCAATCAATCTGCTGAAAGATTGGCTAATTTGAGCCACAGTTTTGATGAAATTTAGGTGTTCAACTCTTTTACTGAGCTTTCTAAACAACATCAAAAGTTTAATAAATATGAATAGATGGATCCTACCATCCTTCAGAATCAAACAATCAAAAATTGCTCAAATAGTCTCTATGATCCACCTTGAGCTTCCCCTTTTTGTTATTCTTTAGTTAGAATTTAGAATATTTGTCTCATCTCAATGATTATGTATAAAGTGTAGAATGTCAAACTAAGTATTATAAATTTTTGCATATAAATAATCAATAAAAATGATTTTAACTAAAAAAAAGAGAGAAAAGGAGTATATCAGTATAAAATTGCTTGAAGCAACGTCTAACTTGTTATAGCCAGGTATAATAGCTTTGCAATCAGCATCTAATATACTCTTCTATCTTCCAACTCCCTGTCATCAATGTGCTTGTCATACTCTAAAGTCTAAACTAATGAGGTGGTGATTTTGTTTCAAAGGGATTGTGACCAGCTCTCCTCCTCATAAATCATATTTTTGTATTTATAAGTATTTTTTTAACCTCTTAAATTAAATCAAACACAATCCCAAGAAAGTATCTCAAATCACCTAACTTCTTCATTTTAAAATTTTTATTCAAAATATTTTGGCCTCTTGAATTAAGGACATGACATTGCATGTAATTAATAAGTCATTCACATACACTAGTATTATGACAATGTCATTGACATGCCTTTATAGTAAATACAGAGTATGCTTTGTGTAAATTTTGACGTTGTAATTTTAAATTTTATTTAAAACTATATAAGGATTTGAGTAACATGCACATTTTATTTTCTCTAGCTATCAAGCCTTGTGACAAGGTCAGGTACACTTTCCTAAATAGATCACCTTGAAAGAATGCATTGTAAATATTACTCGCTTTATCCAAAATTATGTGGCATCCTTTTTTTTAGTTTGTCCTAAAAAGAATGTCACATTTTTATAATTAGAAATGATTTAACTTAAAATTTTCACTTTTACGCCCAATGAAATAATTATAACCATACAAATCGTCAAGAAGATTTTAGACCACAAATTTCAAAAAAATTTCTTACTTTCTTAACCTTTGTGCCAAGTCAAGGGTGCACACAAATGGAAACAGAGAGAATAATTTGGAATAGCGGCCAAGTATATTCAGCAGCAATAGAAATAACACTTTTAACAGTAACCATCTTCACTATAGAAAAAGTATCTTGACAATCAAATTTGTCTTATTGTGTAAGGCTCTAGCTTCGTTGTTAGTCTAGCATTAAGAATTTACATATTTTCATATGTCTTGTATTTTATTTTGCAGACCTATTTGTAATTAATGAGTGTTTTACCTACATGTAATTTTACTATTTTTGAAGTGTGATTATCAACGAGGATCTAAATCTCTAACTTCATAACCTGGATCCAATTACTATTTCTAAAAACTTATTCAAATGGTGCAGGTCTAGTAAAAAAAGAGAAAGCAGAGGTAGGATTTATAAAAGGAAGATGGAGAAGAATAGCTTAAAAATAAAAATATGATATAGAGTGGTAAAAGAATGGACATAATATGTAAGATAAATAGAGGGCCTGATAGGTCTATCAAACTGTTAAAGAATGAAAAAATTTCATATCGGTGGTTAATGAGATGGGTGATCTCTTTATAAGGTTGGGACAATTTTCCTCCCTTTGAGCTAGCTTTTGACATGTGAGTTAATCCCAAGACCTAATTTTACATGGCATCAGAGCAGGGGTCATCTCATTCAATGTTGAGCCCCCAAATAAAACTTATCCACGCACCAGATGTTTAATTCTAGGTGTATGGTGGAAATTAATGAATGAAATAAGTCTCAAGATATGGTAAAAGCTAGAAATATCTTATAAGAATGCATCAGAAATATCATAATCGATCAATGACATATGTAACGAAATGTGTATCTGAACAAGAAGTGAAAGGGAACATATCATCTGCGAAGAACTAGGTGAAAGAAGAAAATAAATGTGGTGGAAGAAGGATCATGTGGCCATAAAAGAGGAGACTTAAGGTATTTCAACTTTAAAAGGAAAATTTGATTTTCTCACCAAGATAATTTTGCAGAAGACTTTTTTTTATAAAGTTTATATCTTTTCGGAGTATATAGAATAACCCATAAATACTGCAAAAATCACTTTATTCTAAAATTTAAAAGGAACAGCTTAAAATTCAAATGTTCTTTTTATTTTATGGAAATGTCTATACTCTTTTTCGATTATTTCATTTTGTTGTGGAGTGTAAACACAAGATTTCTGATGAACTATGTCAAAAAATGTAACAAGATATGTACAATGAAAAAAATGAAGAACTTGAGACCATTTTAAATCTTATGATTTTATTGGAAGCTAAGAAGTGAGTTTTAACTACAACAAGAAAGGTTATGACCAAGAAAATGGCATCATTTTTCATATCATCATATCATCAACAATTATAAGAAAGTATTTACATTCATTGTAAGTACATTCTCTATAACACATTCATATATATTAACTCTTGTGGTTTGACTTTTTCTCAGACCTCGCATATAGCATGAGCTTTTGTGCACCGGGTTGTCCTTTAATTTCAACAAGAGATACAATTTTCTTGTTGCTAGTAGCAAAAGAAAATTTAGTTATCTTTTTATAGGATAAATTTTTATGCCAGATTGAAAATTTCATCCGACTATGTAGATGAAAATAGTGTTGAGTGAGGCTTGAAATTGTGATAAAATTATTGGTATTTCAGATGTTTTAATAGATGATGGCTTCTTGATAAGTTAAAGTACGTAGGAAATATCCTTTCTTTATCAGTCTCCCTCACTTTGGCATTGCAAAAGTCTTAAAAAAACACATTATTTAGGATAATAACACTTCAACTCTTTAATCAATCTAGAAACTGAAAATAGATTGTACTAAAATACAACAATAATATATCTAGTGTAATTTCACAAGCGAAGTCTAGAAAGAATAATGTATATGCACACTTATTTCTATCCTCGAGAAAAAAAAATAAAGAGATTATTTCTGGTTAGATTGTATCGAAGTGTGAAACATAATCATATTAGTTAACTGAAGATCATTAAAAAAGGTATGTAATCCCATCACGTTATAGATGTAGTGTAACTACTTAATAGATAAATTTTACTAAAATTAGGTGAAGCAAAGGTGGAATAAGTTAGAAGATCCAGGCTAGAAACCATGTGATTTGAACCTCCAATGTCAATCTCTTGAGATTACCTTTTATACCTACAGACAAATATATATATTTTTGAACACTTAATTATGTCATATTAAATATAGCTCAAAGCACTTACGATTCACTATTTATCAACTTTAAGAGCTATTGATAAAAAACAAATTGAGAAATGAAATCAACTTAGCTTTTATTACCATCACACATATATAAATAGACATCACCTAACCAAAAAAGATAATTAGAGAAAAATACTTTATCTCTCTGATGCCCTTTCTTTTTAGTCCGTTAAAAAAAAATATCACCTTTTCTATTTGATAACTATTTAATAGCACTATCCCCATTTTACCCTTATTGAATCTCACTTAACAGTTTATTGTGAAGAAAAATCAACAAGTAATTTTAATAAGAGCAATTTGATAAACATAACAAAGTCTTCCCTTATTTCTTAAACTTTGTGTTCGATTAAATGATATCACATAAATTAGGACGGGAGAAATGTATATCGAAGCCAACTAATAATCTTTTCTAACTAATTATGTACTACACTTCTTTCATATCTACAATTTATAAGTAATTGTAATTTTCAATAGTTTTCAGCCTAAATGACTTACACATTCTCGTTTATATTTATGCATAAAAGATAAATAACATTTTATGTGATGTAACTAATTACTTAATATTTCAGTATTAATTACTTAATAACTTTTTTTACAACACTAATTACTTAATAACTCATTACTAAGAAATTCAGTCAGTATAAGTTTTAAAATTTTAATTTATATTCCTTTCCTAGTCATTATAGTAATTTCTTCTTCTTCTTTTTTAACTTTCAGTAGAATCACTTTATTAGCAGTCTAACTATAATCAAATTATGGCAGTGTCACCATAATAATTGTCACATTAAACAAAGAGTGGGTCAAAGACTTGTTCATATTAGTTATGAGCATTGGTGCGATATTATTTATTGATAAAACTCTTATTTTAGGTTATTTATATTTTTTTAAAATTAAATTAATAAATTTAAATTATTTTCTTTTGCTAAATTAATTACAAAATATTTTTTTAAAATGTCCAAAATTTATTTTATATCTTCGCTACAAAAATGTTAAATTCTTATAAAATCTTATAGGATATTATTCAAAAGGCCTAATAATGTGTATATATGTTGAAGATTTTAAGACAAAAATAAATTCTGAAAGACAATTAAGGTTGTTAATAAAAATTGATTTTAATGTCACTTATTGTATGAGTTTAGCTAATTTATAATGAGAAAGATTAAAATACTTTGGCTTTTTTATTTTTTTCAAAGAAGGTCATATTTTACGTAGCAAAAGTTTTATTTAAAATCAATTTATCAATATTAGAACCTAGATAAATAATAGTAATTATTACTTAATAAATTTGATTGATTGATATGAGTGATTTCTGTTATGATAAATTGATGAAATAATAGCCAGAGGTATTTTACTGTGAAATAAGAAAGAAAGAAAAATTCTGGGCAGAAGTTAATTGTTGAAAACAAAAGAGATACAATTGATTTGAGTGGGAAAAAAAAAGAATCGATAATATTGGTGAAAATAATTTTATTGACCAAGATAATTTATTAATCATTGTGGATACACACAACCTGACAAAAATGCAATGAGAAAAAAGAGAATAATTGCTCATGAAATCGTTAAAATTTTTAATGATAACGAGATGAATACGAGAAATTTTAAAAAATCAATAGATATAGCTACAAGTAAAGAAGAAAATGTGAAAAACAAAAAGAATTAGATTATGGTGACACAAAAAAAATTGATTTTCTAATTTATGCTTAGTTACATCAATTTATGAATACTCTTAGCATTGAAGTTGTGAAGAAAATTATCTCTTTTAATCCGTTTGATGTGCTCTCAGATAAATTTTTTCCAGTTGAAGTTTCAGTGCAAAGAAGTTAAAATGTAATTAACTATTGTTGAAAATGACATAATATTGTTCAAATGTCTTCTTAACACTTGTAGATGCTAATCTGAATATAATTGATCTTTTAAATAGGCAAGACAAAATTTATACTTCTTTTATGAATACCTTTGTTTCTAGAAATATTCATATTACTTTACTACTATATAGAAGAGTGCAAAAGCACACATGTGTTCGTCAACATGTGTGCTTCTTGCCATTTTTCTATTTTAGTAAGGGCATTTTTGTTATTTTGTGTATTTTTTCATTTTTTTTTAATCAATTATGTATTTAAAAATTACGTAAAAAGTATTATAAATCACAATAATTAAGAACTTAGAATATTTAGAAAATATTAAAAATTTGAATGACTCTCGAAATTCTATTAGTGTCACGTAAATTGGGACGGATGAAGTAACATATATTATTTTAAAATGATCTAAGAAGTATTATAAATCACAATAATTAACAACTTTCAATATTTATAAGACATATAAAAAATGACGTTAACTCTCTAAATTCTATCAATGCCCCATAAATTGAAGCAAGACGGAGTAACATATATTATTTGAAAATTATTTAAAATAGTATAAATTACAATAATTAACAACTTAAAACATTTAAAAAAATTTAAAAAATTGATTGACTCTCTAAATTTCATCCTTGTCACATAAATTGAGACAAAAATATAGCATATATTGGAGCATATTCTAAAAATACAGCATATATTTAGAAAACATAAATCAGTTAGATCATAAAATAGAATTAATTATATTCTCAATAGACAAGATAAAAGCAATACAAGATAAATTAGAAACATTATATAGTGAAGAACCATTAAAAGGGTGGGAGAATCACAAAACAAAAGTTAAGATAGAACTAGTGGAAGAAAATAATATTATAACCCAAAAATCTTTAAAATATAATTTCAATGATTTAGAAGAATTTAAAATGCATATTAATGAATTACTAGAAAAAAACTATATACAAGAAAGTAATAGTAAACATTCTAGTCCAACATTCATAGTAAATAAGCATAGTGAACAAAAAAGAGGTAAAAGTAGAATGGTCATAGATTATAGAAATCTAAATGCCAAAACTAAAACATATAACTACCCAATACCAAATAAAATATTAAAAACAAGACAAATCCAAGGATATAACTATTTCAGTAAATTTGATTGTAAATCAGGATTCTACCATTTAAAGTTAGAAGATGAATCTAAAAACTAACAGCATTTACTGTACCCCAAGGATTTTACGAATTGAACGTATTACCCTTTGGATATAAAAATGCACCAGGAAGATATCAACATTTTATGGATAAATATTTTAATCAACTAGAAAACTGCATAGTATATATAGATGATATACTACTATACTCAAAAACACAAGACGAACATATAAAACTATTGGAAAAATTTATACATATAATAGAATACTCTGGAATAAGCTTAAGCAAAAAGAAAGCTGAGATAATGAAAAATCAAATAGAATTTTTAGGAATAGAAATAGATAAAAATGGTTTAAAAATGCAAACACATATTGTACAAAAAATCATAAACATAAATGAACAGATAGATACTAAAAAGAAACTACAATCATTTTTAGGATTAGTAAACCAAGTAAGAGAATATATACCAAAATTAGCAGAATATTTAAAACCATTACAGAAAAAATTAAAAAAAGATACCGAATACTATTTTGATGATAAAGATAAAGAGCAAATAAGAAAGATAAAAATAATATGTAAAAAATTACCAAAGTTATGTTTCCCCGATGAAACCAAAAAATTCACATACATAGTAGAATCAGACGCAAGTGACAAAAGCTATGGAGGAGTATTAAAATACAGGTATGATAATAAAAAAGAAGAATATCATTGTAGATACTATTCAGGTACATTTTCAAATACAGAAATAAAATAGAAAATAAATAGAAAAGAATTATTTGCTGTATATAAATGTTTATTAGCCTTTGAATCATATGTTGTATACAATAAATTTATTGTTCGGACAGATAATACACAAGTTAAATGGTGGTTAACAAGAAAGGTACAAGATTCAGTTACAACAAAGAAAATAAGAAGATTAGTCTTAAATATATTAAACTTTACATTTACAATTGAGATAATCACGACTAATAAGAATATCATTGCAGACTATCTCTCCAGAAAAACCTAATGCCGAAGAACCATTGGCAAAAATACTCACAGCTATGACTACACTTTGTCAAAAAGTGGACAGTCTAGACACTGAGTTACAGGTACTGAAGAAAACAGTTAATAGTCAGCAGCATGACTCAAAATATGCGGAGCTAAGTCCCTCGGCAGACTCTAAACAGCCAGAACTAAAAGGTGACGTTGAGATACACCAAAAAACTCAAACCACTAACAAATTGTTAAATACAGCTGCAGGTACAAGCAAAGCTGCAGAAAACAAAACAGTTAGTACAAAACCATTTACAAACACTAATCTGAACAAGGTATTTGACAAACCATTTACCCAAAAAAGACAACCCACTGAGATATCAAGTGTCACACCCCAGACATCCACATATGCGAATAGCCTCCACAAAGATAAAAAGATATACAACCATATCACCCAAACCTACATCGAAAATATCCACAAAATACAAACTTTCTTAAACCTCAAACCAAGATCTACCATTACTATCGAAAAAACACAAGATTATTTAACTCAAAAACTACAAGGATACAACCGGCTGATAGCACAGCCAAAGACAAATCCGAACTTAGTTAGAACTTGTTACAACTATGGATTACTTAGTACTGTATACACCTACGACAGCGAAGAAATAAGTGGAATTCCAGAACTCCACAAAGCTTTTATCACATACAAACGGATTACAAAAGGAAATTTATTTTTCATTAAATTCTACACGGCACCGGTAGAGATATTATATGACGAAATAAAACCCTTAATTCAGGTAGTCAAAATAGGCCTGACCAGGGAAATGATTATAATATATAAATAGTAAAGGTCAGTTACTATGTAAGATCCGACTTCTATATATAGAAGTCTTTAAACATAAATAAGATCATCCCTTACTCATCCCTTTCTCTCTCTCTTAGCATTCAATCTCTCAATTCTGCACATTTGGTATCAGAGCTAGATAAAAAGATATAATCATCATGGACAAAACTAACTCCGACGAGAAAACTATCAAGCAGGTATACTGATATACTTATGCTATTATATACTGTCATATGAATATGCATAGCTAAACTCATATATTCCTGATAATCATAACTATGGTAGAATAAATTTTATATTAGTTACTATATATTGGAATTATTCAAAGCATGTTACATAATTTGCTAACAAATGGAAAAAGAGAGAAGAAAAACTTCTAAGAACAGTACTATCATGAGAGGAAAACTGTTGAGGCAAGAAGCCGTGTTAGGGAGTACCAAAAGTATGAGAAATACTGTTTAAGGAAGAAAAGTATCTGCTTAGTACAATGCTAGTAGTGACGAATAAACATGACTGAGAATAATCTAGTTTATAGTAAGCTTATATAAAAAATATCCTATCATAAAATATGATTAGAAGAAATAATTGACAAAAGCATCATAAAATGACTAGTTTACATAACGAAATAATAAATAACTATAAAACACTATTTCTATATGCACTAAAAGACATAAAAATAATAGAATTAAGAAGAAAAATGGGAAAAGGTAAAAACACCAATAGTAGTAACAGGATTTAATAACGAAGGTAGTATGATTACACATAAAGCAAAAAATATAAAAATACAAATATGGGATAAAATATTAACAATAGAAGAGGTATATAATTACGAACTAACAACAAAAGATATGTTATTAGGAATGCCTTTTTTAATAAATCTATATTCACATACAATAATAAAAACACATTGGTGGTTCACAACACCATGTAACAACAAAGTAGGAGCAAAAAGAGTTAATAATAAAAATAGAAAAACAACAGAATGGATAAAAGGAAGTGAAAAAATAAACCAAAAATGATAAAACATCAAAAAGAAGAATTAAACCAATACTATATAGCAGGAATAATAAATTAACAAAAATATTTAATATTAATAGATATAGGACAAGAAGAAAATAACATAACAAGAGAATTAGTTATGGAAGATAAGATAAAAGTAAAAAATCAGTCATGTCCAGATCTACCAAAAACATTAGTAAATACTAAAGAAATAGTAAAAAAGGAAATAATTATAGGAGGAATACCAATAAAAATAAAATTCAAAATACACCAAGAAAAAAATATAATATTAGGAATCAAATGGTTAGAAAAAATGAAACCATACAGTATAGAAAATAAACAATTAATAATAACATATGGTAATAAGAAAATAACAATAAAAAGAGTTTAAAAGGAACTATGAAATGAAGATATATATACTAGCAAAAATAATAGTAGAAGGATATAATAATAGATATTACACACCAATGATAGATACAGGAGCAGAAGTTAATATATGTAAATATAATTGTTTACCAGAAGAAAAATGGGAAATGTGCGGAATTGAGAGATTGAATGCTAAGAGAGAGAGAAAGGGATGAGTAAGGGATGATCTTATTTATGTTTAAAGACTTCTATATATAGAAGTCGGATCTTACATAGTAACTGGCCTTTACTATTTATATATGGCATTTACTATTTACACAGTAACTTGGCCTTTACTATTCATGAACGACTTTTGATGTTCATGAAGATGACTCTTATTTTACTTTACATGTGAAAACAAAAGACTGTACTTTACACCTATCTAATATTGGCCGTTCATTTTATATTGGCCGACACAACTTGACACAACTTTACACATATTACAACAAAACAAAATATTAAAGTAAAGTAGATGTTGACATAGCTATTTGTACATATCTTCTTTGTAGCTATTTTCTTCTGCCTGTATCTGCAAGCTGTCCTTCCTTTGTTAATTCCTTTATTCAAGTTGAACATCTGGGATAATGTTATCTTCTCCGTTGCACTTGAAACATATATGGTCTGGGTATTTATGACCAATTAACTTGCAATATCTGATTAATAATTCTTCTGAAATGAACCCTTTTTTCAAGGCTCTAGTTGTTGGTTGTAGCTTTGGTTTTATAAAGATAAAATCCATTTCTGGACTTCATCCATATCTGCTTGTCGTAGTTCCTTGAATTCGCATAGATCATTAGGTGGTCTCTGGAATAATAACTCCAGATAGCATTTCCTTGTAGATAGTTCGTAGCTAATTGTTGAATAATAGTTGATATACCAATTATTCTTTTATTTGCATAAAAGTTAGGTATCTCAACTTTCGGTATCTCTGCTTGTTGCGATATATCTTCTGGTATAATCATTTTTGTAGATGACTCTTGTATTTCTGGTTCGTAATTTATACTTGTGCTTGGTTCATATCTTCTGCTACCTGATATGCTTAATCTTGGTTCATAGTTTATTCTTTTAGATGTTCTTAATCTTTCTTTTACTATTTCTAAATCTTCATCAAAATCTATTTCTTTATAACTATATTCATTTTTGTCTATCAGAGTAACTATCTTTTCAAAGGGATTTTCTATTTTTATCCTATTTATTTTGTTTTTTGCTGTTACTTTATGTTTAGTAGTTAATACATACAAGTTTTTACATCTTGCTGTAAATATTTTACTGCATGGGGCTAGTTCTATTCCTGACATTTTCCAATATAATACTAAAGATTTATCTATATTTTTATCTGATACTGCTACTGAATAATTAGCACTTATTATAAATTTAAACTTTTGGTATATCAAATTTCCTTTAACTGCGCTTATTATGCTTTTTTCTATAGGTTCTATTATCCTATCGTCTGCTAAATATATTTCTATTGGTGTATCTATTCCTTCTCTAAAACAAGCTTTTATTAATATTTCTGTTCCACCTAGATGTACGTATTTTATTGGATTTCTTACTTTTAGATCTTGTATTTCTTTATTTATGATTCTTCTGCTTATTAAGGGTATTTTTGTTTTTCCTTGTGTATATTTACAATCTATTACATGTTCTTTTTGACTTACTACGTAGTATTCTTCTTTCTGTCTTTTGAATAAATTTCTTATAATTGGTATACTAAATATTTTATCTACACTTAAGTCTAATTCCTTCCCTTTTATTTGATCAAATATGTTAAAATCAAATATTATCTTTTGATCCGTAGATTCTTCATCTAGATATTCTTCTTTGTTTATTATTTGTATTTCTTTCTCAGTCATTTATTTGTTCTGATTTAGTACCTAATTCATTTTCTTCTTCTTCTGATATTTCATATATACTATCATCGCTATCTAGTTCATAGTCTATGTATTCTATTTGCGTATATTTTTCGTTTTCTTCGAATATTATTTCTGATATTTGTTTTCTTTGTGGGTTTCTTGGTAATCTACAAATTCTAGCTATATGTCCTAGTTTTCCGCAGTTATAGCATGTACAATCTGTTATCTTTCGTTTTGGTTTATATGGTCTTTTTGTTTTATAGTTTTTTACATAATATTTTCTTTTTGGGTTTATATATCTATATCTAGATTTATATCTTTTATATCTCTTATTTCTGGAATATGGGTTTTTATAATAACTTATTTCATCTTTACACCCGAATTTAGGTGCTACTTTATTGTTACAACATACTAGATTTTTTATTAAAGTTTTCTCTATTTTTAACTTTTCTCTGTATTCTTCGCAAGTATTAGAATACCAGTGATGTAAATATTTTATTCTGGCTCCTAATGTATCTGTCAGTCCTGCTTCTTTTCAACTTTTTATTATTTTTGAACTAAATGGTTCAGGTAGTTTTGTAAAATATAACTGTCTGATTTCCTTACTTTCTTCTGTAGTATATGATCCTTTATAATAGTATTCTTTAAATACACATGTGTATTCGTCTATATAACACATGTTGCATATTTCTAATTTTATCATCAAATTTCTATTTATGATTTTTTCTCTATTTTGTTCTTCGTATTCCGTCATCATACTACTAAATTCATTTCTTATTGCTGTTTCATATTTTTGTAGTATCTCTATCGATGTTGTTGCTGTTTCGCCGCTTATGTTTTTATTATTTCTTAATGTTTTTATACTTTCTTCTGTTAAATTTAATAACCATAATTTTACTGTTCCTATTAATGTTCTTTCTATGTATCCTGGTACTTCTGTCATTCCTATTTTGTTGTCTATTAATTGTTTTGCTATATATCCCATCCATAATTGGATAACTTTATTTGTATCTGTTACGCAATCTAGATCTAAGAAGTTATATTGTTCTACTGGTGGAGTTGGTGTCCATTTCTCATTATATCATTTTTTCCATATATTCTCCTGTCTATCTGAGTTTTCATAACTTTTTGTATAGTATTTTGAACCTAGTTTAGGGTCTCTTTTTCCTGATGTACTTGGTTTTTCTTCTACTTTACTCATGTTTATTTCTATGTTTCCATCATATTCCATATCTTTTAATAATTCAGTATATGTTTCACTTGTTTCTGAATTTTGCTCTTCATTTGTTTTATTTATTTCATCTATTCCTAATTCTGGTAAATTATGTTCTTCGTTATTTTCTTTTAGTTGTAATTTTTCTTTAAATGATCTTATTTCGTTTTGTAATTTTTCTTGTTGTTCTTTTTCTTTTTGTCTACTTTCATATATTTGTTTTAACATTGCTAGTTCCTTTTCTAATTCTAATATTTTTGTATTTTTAATATTTTCTATTTTCTGTACTTCTATTTTTGCTTCTTGTTTTATTTTATTTATTTCATTCTTTCTGTCTATTTCTTCGTTTTCTTTCATTATTCTTATCATAGCCGCTAAGCTATCTTCTAATTTAGCTGATTCTTTTTCTAGCATTAGGTTCAGGGTTTCTCCTATTTTCTTATATCTTCTTCCTAGATTAGAAAATACTATTTTTATTTTTATTCCTTCTAGGTTTTCAAAGATTTTTTCTTCTATTACATATTCTTCCTTATTCATTTATAAATTGTGTTGTAATTTATATGTTAGTTTTTGTAATTCTATATATAGGTAGAATATCTCCTTTCTTTGTGCTAATATTGATTTATGGCATACTTCTGCAAATATGTTTTCACTAAGTCTTTGTTCCCTATGTGTAATTTCTTGTCTTTTTTGTTTAATTATTTCTGTTAGTTCTTCCTCGTACTTATTCATTAAATATTTTATTATAATATTCCTTTTTTAAAGGAATCAGTCTTTTTATTTCTTTTACGTTTTCTATTATATATTCGAGATGTTCTATATCTTGGGTTTTTTGATAATCTTCTATATTTTCTTTTATTAAGTTATTTAAGCAATTTATATTTTCTACAGTTTCTTTCCAATAACTTAAATATTCATAATTAATCATTAGTCTGAATATACTATTTCTAGATCTGAATATCTTTCCCAATCGTCATCCATATTTAGATTGTCTAAATCTATCTCATACCATTGTTGTTCTAATAAATCGTCTATTTTATCAAATATCTTTTCCCATATAGTTCTTCTTAATTCTATTATTTTTATGTCTTTTAATGCATATAGAACTAATGTTTTATAGTTATTTATCATTTCGTTATGTAAACTAGTCATTTTATGATGCTTTTGTCAATTATTCCTTCTAATCATATTTTATGATAGGATATTTTTTATATAAGCTTACTATAAACTAGATTATTCTCTGTCATGTTTATTCGTCACTACTAGCATTGTACTAAGCAGATACTTTATCTGGAGTTATTATTCCAGAGACCACCTAATGATCTATGCGAATTCAAGGGAACTACGACAAGCAGATATGGATGAAGTCCAGAAATGGATTTTATCTTTATTAAAACCAGAGCTACAACCAACAACTAGAGAGCCTTGAAAAAAGGGTTCATTTCAGAAGAATTATTAATCAGATATTGCAAGTTAATTGGTCATAAATACCCAAACCATATATGTTCCAAGTGCAACGGAGAAGATAACATTATCCCAGATGTTCAACTTGAATAAAGGAATTAACAAAGGAAGGACAGCTTGCAGATACATGCAGAAGAAAATAGCTACAAAGAAGATATGTACAAATAGCTATGTCAACATCTACTTTACTTTAGTATTTTGTTTTGTTGTAATATGTGTAAAGTTGTGTCAAGTTGTGTCGGCCAATATAAAATGAACGGCCAATATTAGATAGGTGTAAAGTACAGTCTTTTGTTTTCACATGTAAAGTAAAATAAGAGTCATCTTCATGAACAGCAAAAGTCGTTCATGAATAGTAAAGGCCAAGTTACTGTGTAAATAGTAAAGGTCATATATAAATAGTAAAGGTCAGTTACTATGTAAGATCCGACTTCTATATATAAAAGTCTTTAAACATAAATAAGAACATCCCTTACTCATCCCTTTCTCTCTCTCTTAGCATTCAATCTCTCAATTCCGCACAATTGGTATCAGAGCTAGATAAAAAGATATAATCATCATGGACAAAACTAACTCCGACGATAAAACTATCAAGCAGGTATACCGATATACTTATGTTATTATATACTGTCATATGAATATGCATAGCTAAACTCATATATTCCTGATAATCATAACTATGGTAGAATAAATTTTATATTAGTTACTATATATTAGAATTATTCAAAACATGTTACATAGTTTGCTAGCAAATGGGAAAAGAGAGAAGAAAAACTTCTAAAAATAGTACTATCATGAGAGGGAAACCGTTGAGGCAAGAAGCCGTGTTAGAGAGTACCAAAAGTATGAGAAATACTGTTTAAGGAAGAAAAGTATCTGCTTAGTACAATGTTAGTAGTGACGAATAAACATGACAGAGAATAATCTAGTTTATAGTAAGCTTATATAAAAAAATATCCTATCATAAAATATGATTAGAAGGAATAATTGACAAAAGCATCATAAAATGACTAGTTTACATAACGAAATGATAAATAACTATAAAACACTATTTCTATATGCACTAAAAGACATAAAAATAATAGAATTAAGAAGAACTATATGAGAAAAGATATTTGAAAAAATAAATGATTTATTAGAACAACAATGGTATGAGATAGATTTAGACAATCTAAATATGAATAACGATTGGGAAAGATATTCAGATCTAGAAATAGTATATTCAGACTAATGATTAATTACAAATATTTAAGTTATTGGAAAGAAACGGTAGAAAATATAAATTGCTTAAATAACTTAATAAAAGAAAATATAGAAGATTATCAAAAAACCCAAGATATAGAACATCTCGAATATATAATAGAAAACGTAAAAGAAATAAAAAGACTGATTCCTTTAAAAAAGGAATATTATAATAAAATATTTAATGAATAAGTACGAGGAAGAACTAACAGAAATAATTAAACAAAAAAGACAAGAAATTACACATAGGAAACAAAGACTTAGTGAAAACATATTTGCAGGAGTATGCCATAAATCAATATTAGCACAAAGAAAGGAGATATTCTACCTATACATAGAATTACAAAAACTAACATATAAATTACAAAACAAATTATAAATGAATAAGGAAGAATATGTAATAGAAGAAAAAATCTTTGAAAACCTAGAAGGAATAAAAATAAAAATAGTATTTTCTAATCTAGGAAGAAGATATAAGAAAATAGGAGAAACCATGAACCTAATGCTAGAAAGAGAATCAGCTAAATTAGAAGATAGCTTAACGGCTATGGTAAGAATAATGAAAGAAAACGAAGAAATAGACAGGAAGAATGAAATAAATAAAATAAAATAAAAAGCAAAAATAGAAGTACAGAAAATAGAAAATATTAAAAATACAAAAATATTAGAATTAGAAAAGGAACTAGCAATGTTAAAAGAAATATATGAAA
The DNA here is from genome assembly GCA_003996215.1 of Jaltomata sinuosa. NCBI lineage: Eukaryota > Viridiplantae > Streptophyta > Magnoliopsida > Solanales > Solanaceae > Jaltomata > Jaltomata sinuosa. The sequence goes on along the minus strand of QJPP01002988.1, from coordinate 2,045 downwards.
ATAGACAAAAAGAAAAAGAACAACAAGAAACATTACAAAACGAAATAAGATCATTTAAAGAAAAATTACAACTAAAAGATAATAATGAAGAACATAATTTACCAGAATTAGAAATAGATGAAATAAATAAAACAAATGAAGAGCAAAATTCAGAAACAAGTGAAACATATACTGAATTATTAAAAGATATGGAATATGATAGAAACATAGAAATAAACATGAGTAAAGTAGAAGAAAAACCAAGTACATCAGGAGAAAGAGACCCTAAACCAGGTCCAAAATACTATACAAAAAGTTATGAAAACTCAGATAGACAGGAGAATATATGGAAAAAATGATATAATGAGAAATGGACACCAACTCCACCAGTAGAACAATATAACTTCTTAGATCTAGATTGCGTAACAGATACAAATAAAGTTATCCAATTATGGATGGGATATATAGCAAAACAATTAATAGACAACAAAATAGGAATGACAGAAGTACCAGGATACATAGAAAGAACATTAATAGGAACAGTAAAATTATGGTTATTAAATTTAACAGAAGAAAGTATAAAAACATTAAGAAATAATAAAAACATGAGTGGCGAAGCTGCAACAACATCGATAGAAATACTACAAAAATATGAAACAGCAATAAGAAACGAATTTAGCAGTACAATGACGGAATATGAAGAACAAAATAAAGAAAAAATCATAAATAAAAATTTAATGACAAAATTAGAAATATGTAATATGTGTTATATAGAAGAATATACATGTGCATTTAAAGAATATTATTACAAAGGATCATATAATACAGAAGAAAGTAAGGAAATCAGACAGTTATATTTTACAAAATTACCTGAACCATTTAGTTCAAGAATAATAAAAAATTGGAAAGAAGCAGGACTGACAGATACATTAGGAGCTAGAATAAAATATTTACATCACTGGTATACTAATACTTGTGAAGAATATAGAGAAAAACTACAAATAAGAGAAAACTTTAATAAAAAATCTAGTATGTTGTAACAATAAAGTAGCACCTAAATTCGGGTGTAAAGATGAAATAAGTTATTATAAAAACCCATATTCCAGAAATAAGAGATATAAAAGATATAAATCTAAATATAGATATATAAACCCAAAAAGAAAATATTATGTAAAAGACTATAAAACAAAAAGACCATATAGACCAAAACGAAAGATAACAGATTGTACATGCTATAACTGCGGAAAACTAGGACATATAGCTAGAAATTGTAGATTACCAAGAAACCCACAAAGAAAACTAATATCAGAAATAATATTCGAAGAAAACGAAAAATATACGCAAATAGAATACATAGACTATGAACTAGATAGCGATGATGTAATGACCCTTCCGGTCATTTCCACGTTTGAGTTTTGAAGTCAAGCAAATCGACAAAAGATATCGTAAGACCTTTAACAAATTTTCTGAACTTTGGGTCAAATGTGTCAGGGCTTTTCTCGCAGTATATAAAGAGTTAGAAGTCCCCCGAAATACCAAATTGAAGGTTTACGAGTCTAGTTTCCAACGCACAAAACCGCACGTCCAAATAATCTCGGAGCAAAGCGTTATGACTGTTTTACCGCGGACTGTCTGGCAGAAAACGGGTTGCAAAATGGGTCGCGAACCGGGTCAGGTTAAATTCGATTTAAGCCTCGATTTCACGTTTTAAGACGCCGTTTCAGTTCCGAAACAGTTATAAAAAATAAGGGAGGATCCCGAGAGAATTCTTGAATATCAAAATCGTGCGTAGGCGAATTACGAGCCTAAACTTAAGAACTTTTAGCCTCGCACATATATTTGAAATATGTATTTAAAAGTCAAATTTGGTAAAAACTATATTAGTATTGCCTTTTCAAAGTATTTTAAAAGGGTTATGAAAAATATATTTGATACGATATAAGTGTATACGTATTTATTTTATAAGGTTTTTATACTCCGTAATATTTTAACGGAGATAGTAAATTTAGTTATGTTGAAATTTATTATTATAATATAATAGGTTTTATTCGAAATAATTTTCTATG
>QJPP01002987.1:0-274908 GCA_003996215.1 Jaltomata sinuosa | reverse complement strand
AAGCCTCAACTTCACGTTTTAAAACGCCATTTCAGTTCTGAAACAGTGAGAAAACATAAGGGAGGGTTCCAAGAGAGTTCTTGAGTATCAAAATCGTGCGTACTTGAAAATATTTAATTTAAAAGTTGAATGTGGTAGAAAGTTATATTTTTATTTCCTTCCTAAAATACTTTTGTTACGAGATATTCGTGTATGTATTTATTTTATAAGATTTTTATAAATTGTAATATTTTAACGGAGATAGTAAATTTAGTTATGTTGAAAATTATTATTATAATATAGTAGGTTTTATTTGAAATAATTTTCTATTAATTATTGTATATTCAAAAAGTTATATATATTTTACCACGAACTTATTCAATACCCGAATATATATATATAACGGGATGAGTAAAGAGGTGTTAAACCACCCCTTCCACGTGGAAGTGGAGGGGAAGGACACCAAGTTTTTTCACTTACTAATGTGCTGCCACATGCCAATTAGGACTTTAATTACCTATTATATTAATATATATATATAGCCATTATAATTGTCATTTGATAACTTATATAAACAATGGTAAGTAGTGCTTATCCTTGATTATCACTCATTCTTAAACTTTCAGTGAAATAATACCTACTAATATGAACAATTCCCTTGCTGCATACATACGTATATGTGTCTACTCATAGCACGTTGACGAGAGATTTTATGAGAAATATATTTTGACGAGTTATTCTATCACGGATCAACAGTTGATTGTCTGCGTCAAGTTATTCAAGCTCGAATTCGAGTTAATTTCATTTCGGGGATTTTTAGGAGAGGTTCGAGCTTGTCATCGGACGACAGGTAGGTTATGGTTTAAACTCCCTAGACTTAGCATATATCAGATAAAATTGTACTAGCTGGCATCCTTGGGTTGGATTATTAGGTTGGCACCACAGACCTTGACCGCTTTATTCATGTCCGCCTACTTTTGTTCCTCCGTTGCTTGTAGTACTTTCCGATATATTTTATTTACCCTTGTGGTCCTGTGAGACCTTGTTGACTCTGGAACATAGAAGGTGGGATTTTGGGAATGTCCGCGAGTCCCGGGCATAGAATTACCCTTCTAGGCTGGTTATGCTTGCTGATTAGCTGTGGGCCTGTGCAGGGTCGATAGGTTGATTGTGAGCTGCTGGGCAGCTATTGTGTTTGATCATACCATTTCCATGCATATAAAGAGGTTTTATCCATGTTTTACTACGGTTTGGGTTTCAGGCTTACTGTCACTATTTTCTAAGCCTTTCATGGCCCCGGGGGCCCGTTTTTGATAGGAAATGAATTAAAAATGGTTTGATTTAACTTGTGAATATTCTTGGGTAAAAGAAAGTAAAATTATGACTTAAATCATCAGTTTTACGATTAACGCTAGACTCGGCAGGGCCGGGGTGCTAGTTGAGTTTTCTTGCTACTTGAGATAATTTTTAGCCTCGGTCGGACCGAGCACCTGAGATGACTTTCTACTATTTAGACCCGGTTATGCCCGGGCACCCTTGGAGGGGTTTATGAGATATTTTCCTACTACTTTAGTCCTGGACAGAGTCTGGGCATGCATATTAGAGACTGGGTCTCCATCTTGAACCCGAACTTGCTTCCGGACGACATGTTTTGATACCGAGTTTTAGTATGGGGCCAGGGACCTCCATGGACCTTGCCATTCGGGCCTAGGGCTGCGGGCTGCGTGTGCCGGAGGAAGGGTATACGGTGGAGTAGAGGTATACGGGCAGTGTCCTTCCATGGGACCTACCTACTGGGCCGGATCGGCACCGGATGAGGTACATACAGAGATACCATTTCACTTGAGATCTTCATGCATCATATCATTCATTGTTTGAGGCTCCACCCTTGTTTGTTGTTTGTTGATTGTACGCTCAGATAGTATGGGATGCCGGAGGGTTTATTTTCACTTGTTTGTGTTCCTCGGTTGTATGGGCGGCCGGAGGACTGTAGGTAGACTCTTGCTATTTACTTGTAGAATTGTTCCCTATTACGGTTAATTATGAAATTGGTTACTGCTAGACTGTTAGTTTCTGGATTTGAGATTGATATGATTAGTTGGGCTTGATTCATGTCTCTAAGCATGCCTATCATTACTCTTTCTCTCTTCTTCTTACACTTGAGGTTACCGGTATACCGTCCATTTCGTAAACTTATTATGTATACATTGTTGTTGCAAGGACCCCAGGTGCGTTGTTTCTTACTTTCACCTGTGCCTATGGTGTATATATTCTGCTTGCTGGCCTCACATGTGGTTCTGTTGACCTCCCTCTGGGCTAGCTCCTGTGTACTTTTGTTAATTTCTGTGACTACTTGCTTCTATTCTGTCTGTTACTACGCTTTTATCTTATATGCGCCCAGTCGGCCTATGATACCTACTGGGTAACTTATGCTTCGCATTTGGTGCTCACCCTACCCCCCTGCTTCTTTGGGTGCAGATCCTAGCGTGGGCCATCGCCGTTAGATCGCTGTGATTCGTGCTTGGAGATCTGTTGGGGACTACTTCAGACTGAGGGTGAGCTCTTAGCGATCGGAGCTTAGCTTTAGTTTATCTTTTGCTTTATGTACTCTATTACCATTCAGAGACATCTGTATATATTGTTTTGGATCGTTGCACTCCATGTACGTAGTTTTGGCTCTATACTATGATACCAGGTCTTGGGGTTTGGTTTAGTTTCCGCATATGTATATATATATTCCTGTTATCTATTCTCTTCATCTTGTCCCCTTACTTTTGCTTATTAAACTACCCTCCCGCTTATTTGTTAGATAGTAGCCCATTACTAACTGTCCTGGGCTACGGGAATTGGTTCGCCTACTGGGGGGTTGTAGGTGCCATCATGACCGAGAAATTGGGTCGTGACAATACCGCCTGACGCACATATCACAAAAAATCCATGGACTATAACACACGAAAAAATCGAAAAATCCCTATTTCCCGTTCGAGGCCACATTTGAAATCAAAAAACCCCACGTTTTCCCCTCTGAACTACGCGCCATTAAATAGGTCATCACGGATGCCCACAAAAAATTTCGGCCAAAATACCGTCGGACGTACATATCACACAAAATCCATGGACTATAACACACGAAAAAACTAAAAAATCTCTATTTTCCGTTCCGGGCCACGTTTGAAATCCAAAAAGACCACGTTTTCCCCTCCGAACCAACGCGCTCCATTAAATAGGTCGTCACGGATGCCCAGGAAAAATTTCGGCCAAAATACCTGTCACGACCCGATTTCTCGGTCATGATTGCACCTACAACCCCCGGTAGGAGAACCAATCACTGTAGCCCGGAACAGTTAGTAATGGGCTACTATCTGACAAATAAGCGGAAAAACAGTTTATTAAGCAAAAGTAAGGGAACAAGATAAAGAGAATAGATAACAGGAATATTTATATACACATATGCAGAAGCTAAACCAACCCCAAAAACCTGGTATCATAGTATAGAGCCAGAACTACATACATGGAGTGCAAACGATCCAAAACAATATATACAGATGTCTCTGAATGGTAATAGAGTACATAAAGCAAAAGATAAACTAAAGCTAAGCTCCGATCGCCAAGAGCTCACCCTCAGTCTGAATTAGTCCCCAACAGATCTCCAAGCACGAATCACAGCGATCTAACGGCGATGGCCCACGCTAGGATCTGCACCAAAAGATGCAGGGGGTAGGGTGAGCACCAAATGCGAAGCATAAGGTACCCAGTAGGTATCATAGGCCGACTGGGCACATATAAGATAAAAGCGCAGTAATAGACAGAATAGAAGCAAGTAGTCACAAAAATCAACGAAAGGTACACAGGAACTAGCCCAGAGGGAAATCAACAGAACCACATGTGAGGCCAACAAGCAGAATATATACACCATAGGCACATGTGAAAGTAAGAAACAACGCACCTGGGGTCCTTGCAATAACAGTGTATACATAATAAGTTTACAAAATGGACGGTATACCGGTAACCTCAAGTGTAAGAGGAAGAAGGAAAGAGTAATGATAGGCATGCTCAGAGACATGAATCAAACTCAACTAATCATATCAATCTCAAATCCAGAAACTAACAGCCTAGCAGTAACCAATTTCATACTTAACCGTAATAGGGAACAATTCTGTAAGTAAATAGCAAGAGTCTACCTACAGTCCCCTGGCCGCCTTTACAACTGAGGAACACAATCAAGTGAAAACAAACACTCCGGCATCCCATACTACCGGAGCGTACAATCAACAAACAACAAACAAGGGTGGAGCCTCAAACAATGAATGATATGATGCATGAAGATCTCAAGTGAAATGGTATCTCTGTATGTACCTCCTCCGGTGCCGATCCGGCCCAGCAGGTAGGTTCCATGGAAGGACACTGCCCGTATACCTCTACTCCGCCGTATACCCTTCCTCCGGCACACGTAGCCTGAAGCCCCAGGCCCGGATGGCAAGGTCCATGGAGGTTCCAGACCCCATACTAAAACTCAGTATCAAGACATGTCATCCGGAAGCAAGTCCGGGTTCAAGATAGAGACCCAGTCTCGAATATGCATGCCCAGACCCTGTCCAGGACTAAAGTAGTGGGAAAATATCTCAAAAACCCCTCCAAGGGTGCCCGGGCATAACCGGGTCTAAACAGTAGAAAGTCATCTCAGGTGCTCGGTCCGACCGAGGCTAAAAACATCTCAATTTAATAAGAAAATCAACTAGCACCCCGGCCCTGCCGAGTCTAGCATTAATAGTAAAACTGGTGATAGAAATCATAATTTGACCTTCTTTTACCCCAAGATTATTCACAAGGTAAATCAAACCATTTCCATAAAAAATGGGCCCCCGGGGCCATGCAAGGTTTAGAAAATAGTGTCCGTAGGCCCGAAGCCAAAACCGTAGTAAAACATGGATAAAACCTCTTTATATGCATGGAAATGGTACGATCAAACACAATAGCTTCCCAGCAGCTCACAATCAACCTATCGACCTTGCACAGGCCCATAGCTACTAAGCAAGCATAACCAACCTAGAAGGATAATTCTATGCCTGGGACTCGCGGACATTCCCAATATCCCACCTTCTATATTCCAGAGTCAACAAGGCCTCACAGGACCACAAGGGTAAATAAAACGTATCGGCAAGTACTACAAGCATCGGAGGAACAAAAGTAGGCGGACATGAATAAAACGATCAAGGTCTGTGGTACCAACCTAATAATCCAACCCAAGGATGCCAGCTAGTACAATTTTATACGATATATGCTAAGTCTAGGGAGTTTAAACCATAACCTACCTGTCGTCCGACGACAAGCTTCTAGGACGACAATGTCCAAGCTCGAACCACTCCAAGAAGCTCCAAAATGACCAAAATACCTTCGGACGAACATCCGAATGCCCGTAGTTCCTTCACAGGAATTATTCCTTACGTCCTAAGCTTCGCAAACACTATATATACGCCGCTTATACTCACCTAAAAATAGTTCATAATTAAGTTTAAATCGGCAGATTTCCCAAAAGAATCATAACTTGACGAAACATCCGTAGAACATAAAAACGATCATAAAAAAGCCCACGTTTGCCCCTCCGAACCAACGCGCGCCATTATATAGGTCGTCACGGATGCCCATGAAAAATTTCGGCCAAAATATCGCCGGACGCACATATCACACAAAATCCATGACCTATAATACACGAAAAAACTGAAAAATCCCTATTTTCCGTTCTGGGCCACATTTGAAATCCAAAAAGCCCATGTTTTCCCCTCCGAACCAACGTGCACAATTAAATAGGTCGTCACGGATGGCCACAAAAAATTTTGGCCAAAATACCGCCGGACGCACATATCACACAAAATCCATGGACTATAACACACGAAAAACCGAAAAATCCCTATTTCCCTTTCTGGGCCACATTTGAAATCCAAAAAGCCCACGTTTGCCTCTCCAAACTAACTCGTGCCATTAAATAGGTCGTCACGGACGCCCACGAAAAATTTTGGCCAAAATACCATCGGACGCACATATCACACAAAATCCATGGATAATAACACACGAAAAAAATTAAAACATCCCTATTTCCCGTTCCGGGCCACGTTTGAAATATAAAAATCTCATGTTTGCCTCTCCGAACCAACGCACAACATTAAATAGGTCGTCACGGATGCCCACAAAAATTTTGGCCAAAATACCGCTGGACGCACATATCACGCAAAATCCATGGACTATAACACACGAAAAAATTGAAAAATCCCTATTTTCCGTTCCAGGTCACATTTGAAATCCAAAATACCCACATTTTCCACTCCGAACCAAAACACACCATTAAATAGGTCATCACGGACGCCCACAAAAAAATTCGGCCAAAATACTGTCGTACGCACATATCACACAAAATTCATGGACTATAACCCACGAAAAAATAAAAAAAGCCCTATTTCCCATTCCGGGCCATGTTTGAAATCCAAAAGGCCCAAGTTTGTCCCTCCGAACCAACGCGCGCCATTAAATAGGTCGTCACGGACACCCACGAAAAATTTCAGCCAAAATACCGCCGGACGCACATATCACACAAAATCCATGGACAATAACACACGAAAAATAAAAAAATCCCAATTTCCCATTCCGAGCCACGTTTGAAATCCAAAAATCCCACGTTTGCCCCTCCAAACCAACGCGCTCCATTAAATAGGTCGTCACGGATGCCCACAAAAAATTTCGACCAAAATACAGCCGGACGCACATATCACACAAAATCCATGGACTATAACACGCGAAAAAATCAAAAAATTTCTATTTCCCGTTCTGGGCCACGTTTGAAATCCTCCGAACCAACGCGCGCCATTAAATAGGTCGTCACGTACGCCCACGAAAATTTTTGTCCAAAATACCATCGGACGCACATATGACACAAAATTCATGGACTATATAACACACGAAAAAACTGTAAAATCCCTATTTCCCATTCCGGGCCACGTTTGAAATCCAAAAAGCCCACATTTACCCCTCTGAACCAACGCGCGCCATTAAATAGGTCATCACGGACGCCTACGAAAAATTTTGGCCAAAATACCGCCGGACACTCATATCACACAAAATTCATGGACTATAACACACGAAAAAATAAAAAAACCCTATTTCCCATTCCGGACCATATTTGAAATCCAAAAAGCCCACGTTTATCCCTTCGAACCAACGCGCGCCATTAAATAGGTCGTCATGGAAACCCACGAAAAATTTGGTCCAAAATACCGCCGGACGCACATATCACACAAAATCAATGGACAATAACACACGAAAAAATAAAAAAATCCCTATTTCCCATTACGGGCCACGTTTGAAATCCAAAAAGCCCACGTTTGCCCCTCCAAACCAACGCGCTCCATTAAATAGGTCGTCACGGACGCCCACAAAAAATTTTGACCAAAATACCGCCGGACGCACATATCACACAAAATCCATGGACTATAATCAAAAAATTCCTATTTCCCGTTCTGGGCCACGTTTGAAATCCAAAAAGCCCACGTTTGCCCCTCCGAACCAACGCGCGCAATTAAATAGGTCATCACGGACGCCCACGAAAATTTTTGACCAAAATACCGCCGTATGAACATATCACACAAAATCCATGGATTATAAAACACGAAAAAATTGAAAAATCCCTATTTTCCATTTCAGGCCACGTTTCAAATCCAAAACGCCCACGTTTACCCCTCCGAACCAACACGCGCCATTAAATAGGTCATCACGAAAGCCCACGAAAAATTTTGGCCAAAATACTGCCGGACGCACATATCACACAAAATCCATGGACTATAACACACGAAAAAACAGAAAAAACCCTATTTCTCATTCCGGGCCACGTTTAAAATTCAAAAAGGCCATGTTTGCCCCTCCGAACCAACGCGCGCCATTAAATAGGTCATCACAGATGCCAACAAAAAATTTCGACCAAAATGCCGCCGGACGCTCATATCACACAAAATCCATAGACTATATAACACATGAAAAAATTAAAAAATCTCTATTTCCCATTCCGGGCCATGTTTGAAATCCAAAAAGCCCGTATTTGCCCCTCCGAACCAACGCGCGCCATAAAATAGGTCGTCACGGATTCACACAAAAAATATCGGCCAAAATACTGCCGGACGCACATATAACACAAAATCCATGGACTATAACACACGAAAAAACCAAAAAATCATTATTTTCCGTTCCGGGCCACGTTTAAAATCCAAAAAGCCACGTTTGCCTCTCCGAACCAACGCGCGCCATTAAATAGGTCATCACCGACGCCCACAAATTTTTTTTGCCAAAATACCGCCGGACGCACATATCACACAAAATCCATGGATTATAACACACGAAGAAATCAAAAAATCCCTATTTCCCGTTTCGGGCCACGTTTGAAATCCAAAAAGCCCACGTTTGCCCCTTCGAACTAACTCACGCCATTAAATAGGTCTTCACGGACGCCCACAAAAAATTTCAATAAAAATACCGTCAGACGCACATATCACACAAAATCCATGGATAATAACACACGAAAAAAATCAAAAAATACCTATTTCTCGTTCCGGCCACGTTTGAAATATAAAAATCCCATGTTTGCCCCACCGAACCAACGCGCGCCATTAAATAGGTCTTCACGGATGCCCACGAAAATTTTTGGCCAAAATAACGCCGGACACACATATCATACAAAATCCATGGACTATAACACACGAAAAAATTGAAAAATCCCTATTTTCTGTTCAGGGTCACGTTTGAATTCCAAAAAGCCCACGTTTGCCACTCCGAACCAACGCACACCATTAAATAGGTCTTCACGGACCCCCACGAAATATTTTTGGCCAAAATACCGCCGGACGCACATATCACACAAAATCCATGGACTATAACACACGAAAAAATTGAAAAATCCCTATTTTCCATTCCGGGTCACGTTTGAAATCCAAAAAGCCCACGTTTGCCACTCCGAACCAACGCACGCCATTAAATAGGTCGTCACGGACCCCCACAAAATATTTTGGCCAAAATACCGCCGGACGCACATATCACACAAAATCCATGGACTATAACACACGAAAAAAATCAAAAAATCTGTATTTCCCGTTCCGGGCCACGTTTAAAATTCAAAAAGCCAATGTTTTCCCCTCCGAACCAACGCGCGCCATTAAATAGGTCATCACAGATGCCCACGAAATTTTTTGGCCGAAATACCGCCGGACGCACATATCACACAAAATCCATTGACTATATAACACATGAAAAAATAAAAAAATCTCTATTTTCCGTTACGGGCCATGTTTGAAATCCAAAAAGCCCGTGTTTGCCCCTCCGAACCAACGCGCACCATTAAAAAGGTCGTCAAGGACGCCCACAAAAATTTTTGGCCAAAATGCCGCCTGACGCACATATCACACAAAATCCATTGATTATAACACACGAAAAAATCAAAAAATCCCTATTTCCCATTCCGGTACACGTTTGAAATCCAAAAAGCCCATGTTTGCCCCTCCGAACCAACATGCGCCAATAAATAGGTCATCACGGACGCCCACGAAAAATCTTGGCCAAAATATCGTCGGACGCACATATCACACAAAATCCATGGACTATAATACACGAAAAAACTGAAAAATTCCTATTTCCCATTCCGGGCCACGTTTGAAATACAAAAATCCCACGTTTTACTCTCCGAACAAACACGCGCCATTAAATAGGTCACCACGGACGCCCAGGAAAAAATTTGGCCAAAATACCGCCAGACGCACATATCACACAAAATCCATGGACTATAACACACGAAAAAATATCAAAAAATCCCTATTTTTCATTTCGGGTCACGTTTGAAATCCAAAAAGCCCACGTTTGCTCCTACGAACCAACGCGCTCCATTAAATAGGTCGTCACAGACGCCCACGAAAATTTTTGGCCAAAATACCGCCGGACGCAAATATCACACAAAATCCATGGACTAACACACGAAAAAATCAAAAAATCCCTATTTCCCATTTCGGGCCATGATTGAAATCCAAAAAGCCCACATTTTCCTCTCCGAACCAACGCGCGCCATTAAATAGGTCATCACGGAAGCCCACAAAAAATTTTGACCATAATACCGCCGGACGCACATATCACACAAAATCCATGGACTACACACGAAAAAACCAAAACATCCATTTCTCCCGTTCCGGGCCACATTTGAAATCCAAAAAGCCCACGTTTGCCCTTTTGAACCAACGCGCGCCATTAAATAGGTCTTCACGGACGCCCACAAAAAATTTCGGCCAAAATACCGCCGGATTCACATATCACACAAAATCCATGGACTACACACGAAAAAACTGAAAAATCCCTATTTTCCGTTCCGGGCCACATTTCAAATCCAAAGAGCCCACGTTTGCCCCTCTGAACAACGCGCTCCATTAATTAGGTCGTTACGTACGCCCACGAAAAATTTTGTCCAAAATACCGCCGGACGCACATATTACACAAAATCCATGGACTATACACACGAAAAAACTGAAAAATCTCTATTTACCATTCCAGGCCACGTTTGAAATCCAAAAAGCCCATGTTTGCCCCTCTGAACCAACGCGCGCCATTAAATAGGTCATCACGGACGCTCATGAAAAAATTCAGCCAAAATAACTGTAATGACCCTTCCGGTCATTTACGCATTTTCGCCTTTCTTGTACCATTAGAACTTACCTGTAGCGGGCCCAAGTCATTTATGGCTTGTCGGGACCGGTAGTTCGGTGCCCAGGCCTTTTGTTTGATCTTCATGGCCGTTCCTCATTTTAGAGCTTCAACTTTGAAAATCGTTGACTTCAGTCAACATTCTTGGTAATATCAAAGAATTAAACCAAGGTTCTAGGTCAAAGGAATCCCTTACTCGAAAGTTCGAGTTAAAGAAATGCCTTGTTTAACACCTCGCCCATTTGGAAGGTTTAAAGTAACCCGTGCCTTTGGGGTAATACTAATAGTGTCTAATATACTAAGAAGGATGTGTTATGAGGTATTATAATCGCAAAATGGTCGTATGATAAGATTTGAAGTCAAGCAAGTTGCGAAACAAAAGTCGGAAAAAGTTATTGTAAATTCCTTTAAGGAATTCTCTTCAAATTTGGGTTAAATGTCTTGGGGTGTTTCTCTCTATCTATAAAGAGTTAGTGGGCCCCTAATATAACAAATCGAAGGTCTACGAGTCTAGTTTCCAACTCACTAAACCGTTTGTCCATACGACTTCACAATAGAGAGATATTCACATTTTCGTAAGACTGCACAAGCAGACACGTCAAGGTGGGGCCCACATCGTAAGTCGGTTTAGCTTGATAAAAGCTGATTTCCCTTCGTTTTAACTCAGTATTTTCACCCAAAATGCACTGAAAATCAGAGGGAAAGTCCCTAAATAATCCATGGACTTTGATCCTTTCAATTCGGAAGTTTAACGGAAGTTGCTCTACGTCGCGAGCTCGTCATTTTGGTATAGTTTTCCCCATCGATTTCATGGAGTATCTTCGTGGGTGTTGATGCAGCGAGCCAGCACGTGTTTTCTGAGTATTTGGCAGTAGCTATGGAGTTATATTGGCGAGGTATGGATCCCGTACACTTATCTATTTGTTGAATCAAGATTCTAAGCTTCTAGTCATGAAAAGTTGTATTTTTCGATAACTTGTAGTAGTTTCTTGTTCGATTTGGATATGTTTGTTGTTCCTGCAAGGAGGAAGGTTGTTAATCTTGGGATATTGAATATTTTTGTCAAGGAAATCTCTCCCCTACGACCCTCCTTCGTTATTATATGTTCTAATATTGTTTTATGGATTTCTAAGCCACGAAGTGGTATTTTGGATATGTGGATCTGGGCAGCCCCTTTGTCATATTAAATTGGGTTGTTATTGTTGTATGTTGATAGTGTTAAGGTGTTGGAGGTACTGGGGATTGGAGTGATTCTTATTGGAGTCACGTACAATAGTTATTGGATTGAATGACATGAAGTACACCTTTAAATAGTGCCTCGGGAGCTCGTCGCTCCTTTGAGATGTGAGTTGCATATTATTGTTGGATTTAGCTTCCATTTCTTATTGTTATTGGCCTCATTTTATGCTTTGGAGTTGGCTAGTCGCGAGTGTGACATTAACACCTTATCAATTGGCTACGGCTCGTTCTTGCAGCCTTGTCGATTCTAGCAATTGTTCCATTACCTTGGTTGGTCAGCCTTCGTAGAGACGCCTTTGGGGCTTCAGTTGAAAGTATTTTTGTGTGATTCGGAGCTTCCCAGAGCAATTTGAGCCTGGACGATGTCGTTCCCACAGCTAGTCATTAGATGACAGGTAGGTTATGGCTTTCCCTACCTAGACTTTGCGTATATAGGCTATAACTGCATTAATTAACATCCTTGGGTGGGTTGTTATAGGTTGGTAACCCAGACCTTGTCTGCCTTTTTCTTCCGTTTAATTCATACATTGTTTGTAGTATTCGCGTAGTATTGTATATTACCCTTGTGGTCCTGTGTGGCCTTGTATTGACTCTGGAACATAGACATTATCCTTGAATGTACGCAAGTCCCGGATATAAAGATTATCCTTTTAGGCTGGTTATGTCTGCTGAGTATTTATTGGGCATGTACATGGCTGATAGGAGTTGTTGTGAGCCATTTGGCTACTTTTATATTTGTGTGCGAGCATATTATCCATGAAAAAGGTTTTCCCCTGCATGTTTTACTACAGTTTTGGCTGCGAGCCACTACCGACAGTTTTCCTAAATTTGCATAGCCCTGGGGGCCCATTTTTGGTACTGTTGATGATAGAAAAGGGGATTTTTGGATGTTTTTGCACTGATTTTATTACTGGTATTAGTCTCTGCGGGGCAGAGCACCAGACTTGATTTTATTATTGATACTAGTTTCTGCGGGGCGGAGAACTAGACTTGATTTACTACAGTTTTAGACCCGGTTACGCCCGGGCACCCTTGGAGGGGTTTTTGAGGCATTTTCTACTACTTTAGTCCTGGACAGGGTCTGGGCATGCATATTCGAGACTGGGTCTCTATATTGATCCCGGACTTACTTCCGGATGACATGTCTTGATACTGAGTTTTAGTATGGGGTCGGGGACCTCCATGGACCTTGCCGCTCCGGGCCTGGGGCTTCGGGCTACGTGCGCCGGAGGGAAGGGTATACGGTGGAGTAGAGGTATACGGGCTGAGTCCTTCCATGGAACCTGCCTGCTGGGCCCGATCGGCACCGGAGGAAGTACATACAGAGGTTCTATTTCACACATCATATCATATCATGCATTGGATTCCACCCTTGTTTGTTGTTTGTTGTTTGTTAATTGTATGCTCCGGTAGTATGGGATGCCAGAGGGTTTGCTTTCACTTGATTGTGTTCCTCGGTTGTATGGGCGGCCGTTGGGACTGTAGGTAGACTATATTTACTCCTGTCTTTATTTAGAACTTGTCTTGGCACTTGGTTAGCGACGGATTAGTGACGGTTAACCTGTTGAGGCTTCGATTGTGGGATGTCTGATTATTGAGAGGGCTAGGGAGTCCTATCTTATTGAGGCACTTTTGTGTGGCCTTCTGAGCAGAGTGTGAGACTCTGGTTCTATTCTTGTGGGAAGTTGAGTGGTATCCCTCGGTTATTGTGGTTTAGTTATTTCATCCTAGGGTGGTACTTGTGAGGTGATTCCTTGGTTATGCTATCATGTGATTGGATTGGTGTTATGATTTCCTTATACTTGTTGATTCCATTTTGAGTATGTTAGACTGCTCTCCGTCTTTTCCTTTTACTTGAGGTTACCGGTATACAACCATTTTCTCAACTCTTTCTCTCTACTTACTTATATTGTTGTGCAAGGACTCCAGGTGCGTTCTCCTTTCCTCCACCTGTGATTCTGTGTAACTGTATCTCTGTGCTAGCATGTGTTACTTGTAGCTCTTGGTTATGGATGATCTGTGCTAGCTCCTTGTGCCTTGCTTATTGCTTCAGTGACTGCTTTCTTACTATCTGTTACTTACTGTTTTTATATCTTATATGCGCTCAGTCGGCCGATGATGCCTACTGAGTACCCGTTGTTTTGGTGCTCATACTACACTTCTGCACTTTCTGTGTAGTTATTGGTTGAGTTCTCGTCGTTTATCACGTTGGAGACTCGTGCAAATTTTGTGGATCTTTGAGACTAGGGTGAGCTCCTGATGGTCAGGGCTTGTTTACATCTCATCTTTTGTACTGTTACTCTTTGTATATTCGGAGACAGTTGTACTTATCATTTTGTTACTTCTAGCACTTGTATTCTATTAGAAGCTTTTGTACTGTCGATACCAAGTCTTGGGGTTGGCGTAGGTTCCTTTCTGTATTTATATCCGAGTTTTGATTCCACTTATTTCTGCTTGCTGGTGCGTTTTGGTTAGGCAGTAGCCCATTACTAACCGTTCTGGGCTACGGGAATTGGTTCGCCTACTGGGGGATTGTAGGTGCCATCATGACCGAAGAAATCGGGTCGTGACAATAACGCCGGACACACATATCACACAAAATCCATGGACTATAACACACGAAAAAAATTGAAAAATCCCTATTTCCCGTTCCGGGCCATGTTTGAAATCCAAAAAGCCCACGTTTGCCCCTTCAAACCAACGCGCGCTATTAAATAGGTCGTCACGGACGCCCAAGAAAAATTTCAGCAAAATACCATCGGATGCACATATCACACAAAATTCATGGACTATAATAACACACGAAAAAATAGAAAAATCTCTATTTCCCATTCCGGGCCACGTTTGAAATCCAAAAAGCCC
Source organism: Jaltomata sinuosa (assembly GCA_003996215.1). NCBI lineage: Eukaryota > Viridiplantae > Streptophyta > Magnoliopsida > Solanales > Solanaceae > Jaltomata > Jaltomata sinuosa. The sequence goes on along the minus strand of QJPP01002987.1, from coordinate 260,109 downwards.
ACGTTTACCCCTCCGAACCAATGCGCACCATTAAATAGGTCGTCACGGATGCTCACAAAATATTTTGGCTATAATACCGCGGACGCACATATCACAAAAAATCCATGGACTATAACACACGAAAAAATCAAAAAATCCCTATTTCTCGTTCGGGGTCACATTTGAATTGCAAAAAGCCCACGTTTGCCCCTCTGAACCAACGCGCGCTATTAAATAGGTCGTCACGGACTCCCAAAAAAAAATTCGGCCAAAATACAGCCGTACGTACATATCACATAAAATCCATCGACTATAACACACGAAAAACTAAAAAATCCCTATTTCCCGTTCTGGGCCACGTTTGAAATCCAAAAAGCCCACGTTTTCCCCTCCAAACCAACGAACGCCATTAAATAGGTCGTCACGGATGCCCACAAAAAATTTCGGCCAAAATATCGCCGGACGCACATATCATACAAAATCCATGGACTATAACACACGAAAAAACCAAAAAATTCTTATTTCCCATTCCGAGCCACGTTTGAAATCCAAAAGGTCCACGTTTGCCCCTCCGAACCAACGCGCGCCATTAAATAGGTCGTCACAGATGCCCACGAAAAATTTCGGCCAAAATATCGCCGGACGCACATATCACACAAATCCATGGACTATAACACACGAAAGACTGAAAAATCCCTATTTCCCGTTCCAGGCAACGTTTGAAATCCAAAAAGCCCACGTTTGCCCCTCCGAACCAACACGCGCCATTAAATAGGTCATCACGGACGCCCACGAAAAATTTCAGCCAAAATACCGCCGGTCGCACATATCACACAAAATCCATGGACAACACACGAAAAAATTAAAAAATCCCTATTTCCCCTTCCGGGCCACGTTTGAAATCCAAAAAACCCACGTTTGCCCCTCCGAACATACTCGCGCCATTAAATAGGTCGTCACGGACGCCCACAAAAAATTTCGGCCGAAATACCGCCGGACGCACATATCACACAAAATCCATGGACTATAACACACGAAAAAACTAGAAAATCCCTATTTCACGTTCCGGGCCACGTTTGAAATCCAAAAAGCCCACGCCCTTCGAACCAACGCATACCATTAAATAGGTCGTCACGAATGCCCACGTAAAATTTTGGTCAAAATACCGCCAGACGCACATATCACACAAAATCCATGGACTATAAAACAAGAAAAAATCGAAAAATCCCTATTTCCCAATTCGAGCCATGTTTTGAAATCCAAATAGCCCACGTTTGCCCCTCCGAACCAGCGCGCGCCATTAAATGGGTCGTCACGGACGCCCACGAAAATTTTCGGCCAAAATGCCACCGGACGCACATATCACAAAAATCCATGGACTATATAACACACGAAAAAATTAAAAAATCTCTATTTCCCGTTCCGGGCCATGTTTGAAATCCAAAAAGCCGACGTTTGCCCCTCTGAACCAACGCGCGCCATTAAATAGGTCGTCACAGACGCCCACAAAAAATTTCGGCCAAAATACCGCCGGACGAACATATCACACAAAAGCCATTTACTATTATAACACACGAAAATATCGAAAAATCTCTATCTCCCGTTACGGGCCACGTTTGAAATCCAAAAAGCCCATGTTTTCTCCTCCGAACCAAAGCGCGCCATTAAATAGGTCGTCACGGACGCCCACGAAAAATTTCAGCCAAAACACCATCGAACACAAATATCACACAAAATTCATTGACTATAACACACGAAAAAACCAAAAAATCCCTATTTCCCGTTCCGGGCCACGTTTGAAATTCAAAAATCTCACGTTTGCCCCTCCAAACCAACACGCGCCATTTAATAGGTCGTCACGGACGCCCATGAAAAATTTAGACCAAAATACCGCCTGACGCACATATCACACAAAATCCATGGACTATAACACACGAAAGAATCAAAAAAATCCCTATTTTTCATTCTGGGTCACGTTTGAAATCCAAAATGCCCATGTTTGCCCCTCCAAACCAACACGCGCCATTTAATAGGTCGTCACGGACGCCCATGAAAAATTTAGACCAAAATACCGCCTGACGCACATATCACACAAAATCCATGGACTATAACACACGAAAGAATCAAAAAAATCCCTATTTTTCATTCTGGGTCACGTTTGAAATCCAAAATGCCCATGTTTGCCCCTCCAAACCAACACGCGCCATTTAATAGGTCGTCACGGACGCCCATGAAAAATTTAGACCAAAATACCGCCTGACGCACATATCACACAAAATCCATGGACTATAACACACGAAAGAATCAAAAAAATCCCTATTTTTCATTCTGGGTCACGTTTGAAATCCAAAATGCCCATGTTTGCCCCTCCAAACCAACACGCGCCATTTAATAGGTCGTCACGGACGCCCATGAAAAATTTAGACCAAAATACCGCCTGACGCACATATCACACAAAATCCATGGACTATAACACACGAAAGAATCAAAAAAATCCCTATTTTTCATTCTGGGCCATGTTTGAAATCCAAAAATCCCACGTTTGACCCTCCGAACCAACACGCACCATTAAATAGGTCGTCACGGACGCCCACGAAAAATTTCGGCCAAAATACCGCCGGATGCACATATCACACAAAATTCATTGAATATAACACACGAAAAAACTGAAAAATCTGTATTTCCCGTTCCGGGCCATGTTTGAACTCAAAAAAAACTACGTTTTCTCCTTCGAATCAACACGCGCCATCAAATAGGTCGTCATAGACACCCACAAATAAATTCAGCCAAAAAACCATCATGCGCACATATCACACAAAATACATGGACTATAACACACGAAAAAATAGAAAAAATTCCTATTTCCCATTCTGGGCCACGTTTGAATTCAAAAAAACCTATGTTTGCCCCACCGAACAACCGCACGCCATTAAATAGGTCTTCAAGGACTCCCATGACAAATTTCGTTCAAAAAATCGCCGAGCGCACATATCACACAAAATCCATGGACTATCACACACGAAAAAATGAAAAAAATCCTATTTCCCTTTCCGGGCCGCGTTTGAAATCGAAAAAATTGACCTTTGCCCCTCAAAAGCAACGCGCACCATTAAATAGGTTTTCACGGACGCCCATGAAAAATTTCAGCCAAAAAACCGCCGGATGCATATATCACGAAAAATCCATGGACTATAACACACGAAAAAATGGAAAAATACCTATTTCCCGTTCCGGGCCACGTTTGAAATAAAAAAAAACTGATATTTGCCCCTCCAACTAACACGCCCCATTAAATAGGTCGTCACGGATGCCCACAAAAAAATTTGGCCAAAAAACCGCCGGATGCACATATCACAAAAAATACATGGACTATATAACACATGAAAAAAATAGAAAAATCCCTACTTCCCAATCCAGGCAACGTTTGAACTCGAAAAAACCTACGAATGCCCCTCCCAACTAACGCACGACATTAAATAGATCGTCACGGATGTCCACAAAAATGTTTGGCCATAAAACCATCGGGCACACATATAACACAAAATTCATGGACTATAACACACGAAAAAATGGAAAAATCCCTATTTCCCATTCCGGACCACGTTTGAACTCGAAAAAACCTACGTTTGCCCTCTCGAACTAACATGATCCATTAAATAGATCGTCATGGATGCCCAAGAAAAATTTCGACCAAAAAATCGTCGGGCGCACATATCACAATAAATCTGTGGACTATAACATACGAAAAAATAGAAAAATCTCTATTTCCCATTTCGGGCCACATTTGAACTCGAAAAAACTTATGTTTGACCCTCCGAACCAATGCGCACCATTAAATAGGTCGTCACGGATGCCCACAAAAAATTTTAGCCAAAAATTCACCGGGCGCACATATCACACAAAATCCATGGACTATAACACACGAAAGAATGGAAAAATCCCTATTTTCTGTTCCGGGCCACGTTTGAACTCAAAAAAATCTACGTTTACCCCTCCCAACTAATGCCACCATTAAATAAGTCATCACGGACGCCCATGAAAAATTCCAGCCAAAAAATCACTGGGCGCACATGTTATACAAAATCAATGGACTATAACACATGAAAAAATGGAATAATCCCTAATTCCTGTTCCGGGCCATGTTTGAACTGGAAAAAACCTACGTTTGCCCCTCTGAACCAACACGCGCCATTAAATAGGTCGTCACAGACACCCACAAAAAAATTCATCGAAAAAACCATCGGGCGCACATATCACATAAAATCCATGATTATAACACACGAAAAAGCAGAAAAATCCCTATTTACCATTCCGGGCCATGTTTGAACTCAAAAAAACCTACATTTGCCCCACCGAACAACCGCTCTCCATTAAATAAGTCGTCATGGAAGCCCATGAAAAATTTCGGTCAAAGAACCGCATCGGGCCACGTTGGAAAAATCCCTATTTTCCGTATCGGGCCACGTTTGAACTCGAAAAAACTTAAGTTTGCCCCTTTGAACTAATGCACTACATTAAAAAGGTCGTCACGGTCGCCCACGGAAATATTTGGCCAAAGAACCAACAGGCGCACATATCACACAAAATCCATGGACTATAGCACACGAAAAATAGAAAAATCCCTATTTCCCATTCCGGGCCATGTTTGAACTCAAAAAAAACCTACGTTTACCCCTTCGAACTAACGCGCACTATTAAATAAGTCGTAATGGATGCACATGAAAAATTTTGGCCAAAAAACTGTCAGGTGCACATATCACACAAAATCCATGGACTATAACACACACAAAAAATAGAAAAATCCCTATTTTCCATTTCGGGTCACGTTTGAACTCGAAAAAACCTACGTTTTTCCCTCCAAACTAACACGCCCCATTAACTAGGTCGTACAGATGGCCACGAAAAAATTTGGCAAAAAAATACCGGACGCACACATCACACAAAATCCATGGCCATAACACATGAAAAAATAGAAAAAATTCTATTTTCCATTCCAGGCCATGTTTGAAATAAAAGAAAACCTACGTTTGACCCTTCGAACTAACACACTCCGTTAATAGGTCGTCACGAACGTCCACAAAAAATTTTGGCCAAAAACCCATGGGACGCACATATCACATTCCCCTCCGAACCATCACGCTCCATTAATAGGTCATCACAGACGCCCACAAAAAATTTCAACCAAAAAACCATTGGGCGCACATATCACACAAAATCCATGGACTATAACACACAAAAAAATGGAAAAATCCCTATTTCTCGTTCCGAGCCATGTTTGAAATTGAAAAAACCTATGTTTTCCCCTCTGAACCAACGTGTGCCATTAAATAAGTCGTCATGGATGCCCACGAAAACTTTCGGTCAAAAGACCACCGGGCGCACATATCACACAAAATCCATGGACTATAACACTCGAAAAAATGGAAAATTTTCTATTTTCGTTACGGGCCACGTTTAAAATCGAATAAGCCTACATTTGCCCCACTGAACCAATGCGCACCATTCAATAGGTCGTCACGAACTCCCACAAAAAAATTTGGCTAAAAAACCATCGGGCGCACATATCACATAAAATTCATGGACTATAACACAGGAAAAAAATGGAAAAATCCCTATTTCCCGTTACGGGCCACGTTTGAAATCGAAAAAACCTACGTTTGCCCCTCCGAACCACTGCGCGCCATTATATAGGTCGTCACTGACGCCCATGAAAAATTTCAGCCAAAAAACCACAAAGCGCACATATCACACAAAATCCATGGACTATAACACACAAAAAATGGGAAAATCCATATTTCTCATTCCGAGCCACGTTTGAACTAGAAAAAACCTATGTTTTCCCCTCTGAACTAATGCGCGCCATTCAATAGGTCGTCACGAACGCCTATGAAAAAATTCAGTCAAAAAACCGCCGGGCGCATATTACACAAAATCCATGGCCTATAACACACAAAAAATAGAAAAATCCCTATTTTAAATTCCGGGCCACGTTTGAACTCGAAAAAATCTACGTTTACCCCTCCAAACCAACACGCGCCATTAAATAGGTCGTCAAAGACACCCTCAAAAAATTTTGGCCAAAAATCATTGGGCGCACATATCACACAAAATCAATGGACTATAATACACGAAAAAAATGGAAAATTACTATTTCTCGTTCCAGGCCACGTTTGAACTCAAAAAAACAATGTTTTCCCACTGAACAACCACACACCATTAAATATGTCATCATGGAAGCCCACAAAAAAATTTAGCCAAAAAATCACCGGGCGCACATTTCATACAAAATTCATGGACTATAATACATGAAAGAATAGAAAAATCCCTATTTTCCATTTTGGGCCACGTTTGGACTCGGAAAAACCTACGTTTGCCTCTCTCAACTAATGCACACCATTAAGAAGGTCGTCACGGACGCCCATGAAAAAATTTCAGCAAAAAAAATGCCGAACGCACACATATTACACAAAATTAATGGACTATATAACACATGAAAAATGGAAAAATTTCTATTTTCTATTCCGGGCCATGTTTGAGCTTGAAAAAACCTATGTTTGCCCCTCCGAACCAACATGCGCCATTAAATAGGTCGTCACAGACACCCATGAAAAAATTTAGCCAAAAAACCGTCGGGCGCACATATTACACAAAATCCATGGACTATAACACCCTACGATTACCCCGACCAAACAATCGCGCGCCATTAAATAGGTCGTCACAGATGCCCATGAAAAATTTCATTCAAAAAACCGTCGGGCGTACATATCGCACAAAATCCATGGACTATATAACACATGAAAAAATAGAAAAATCCCTATTTCCCGTTCGGGGCCACGTTTGAAATCGAAAAAACCGACCTTTGCTCCTCCAAACTAAGTAGGTCGTCACGGATGCCCACGGAAAATTTCAACCAAAAAATCGCCGGATGCACATATAACAAAAAATCCATGGACTATAACACACGAAAAAATCCTTATTTCCCATTACGGGCCACATTTGAACTCAAAATCACCTACGTTTACCCCTCCGAACCAACACGTTCCATTAAATAAGTTATCACAGACAGCCACGAAATATTTTGGCCAAAAAATCACCTAGCGCACATATCACCCAAAATCCATGGACTATAACACACAAAAAAAATGGAAAAATCCCTATTTCCCATTTCGGGCCATGTTTGAACTCGAAAAAACATACGTTTGCCCCTCCAAAAAAGTGCGCGCCATTAAATAGGTCGTCACGGACGCCCATGAAAAAATTCAGTCAAAAAACTGTCGGGCGCACATATCACACAAAATCTATGGACTATAACACACACTAAAATAGAAACATCCCTATTTCTCATTCCGCGCCGCTTTTAAACTCGAAAAAAGCCTACGTTTGCACCTCTGAAATAATGCGTGCCGTTAAATAGATCGTCATGGACGCCTATGAAAAATTTTGGCCAAAAAACCATCGGACGCACATATCACACAAAATCCATGGACTATAACACACAAGAAAATGAAAACATCCCTATTTCCCATTCCGGGTCACGTATGAACTCGAAAAAATCTACGTTAACCCCTCCAAACTAACGCGCACTACTAGATAGATCGTCACAGATGCCCACGAAATTTTTTGTCCATAAAACCGTCGGCCGCACATATCACACAAAATCCATGGACTATACAACACACAAAAAAATAGAAAATCCCTATTTCTCGTTCGGAGCCACATTTGAACTCAAATTAACGCGTGCCATTTAATAGGTCATCACGGATGCCCACAAAAAAATTTGGCCAAAAAACTGCCGGACGCATATATCACCCAAAATCCATGGACTATAACACACGAAAAATGGAAAAATCCCTATTTCTCATTACGGGCCATGTTTGAACTTGAAAAAATCTATGTTTGCCCCTCAAATCAACATGCGACATTAATTAGGTCATCACAGATGCCCAAAAAAAAATTTGGCCAAAAAATCGCGGGGCGCACATATCACACAAAATCCATGGACTATATAATACACGAAAAAATGAAAAAAATTCCATATTTCCCGTTCCAGGTCACGTTTGAACTCGAAAAAACCTACGATTGCCCCTTCCAACTAACCCGAGCCATTAAATAGGTCATCACGGACGCCCATGAAAATTTTAAGCCAAAAAACCATCGGGTGCACATATCACACAAAATTCATGGATTATAACACACGAAAAAAATGAAAAAATCCTCATTTCTCGTTCAAAGCCACGTTTGAACTCAAAAAACCTACGTTTTCCCCTCCGAACTAACGCGCGCCATTAAATAGGTGATCACGAACGCCCACAAACAATTTTGGCCAAAAAATCATCGGGCGCATATATCACACAAAATACATGGACTATAACACACGAAAAAAATAAAAAAATCCCTATTTCCCATTCCGGGCTACGTTTGAACTTGAAAAACCCACGTTTGCCCCTCTCAACCAATGCGTGCCATTAAATAGGTCCTCAAGGACGCCCACAAAAATTTCAGCCAAAAAATCACCTGACGCACATATAACACAAAATTCATGGACTATAACACACGAAAAAACGGAAAAATCCCTATTTCTCATTTCGGGCAATGTTTGAACTCAAAAAATTTACCGTTTCCCCTCCGAACTGATGCGCACCATTAAAAAGGTCACAAGGGACGCCCAAAAAAGATTTTTTCTAACAAACCGCTGGCGCATATATCACACAAAATTCATGGACTATATAACACACGAAAAAACAGAAAAATCTCTATTTCCCGTTTCGGGCCACATTTTAAATAAAATAACCTAAGTTTGCCCCTCCGAAACAACGCGCTCCATTAAATAGGTCATCACGGACTCCCATTAAAAATCTCAGCCAAAAAACCACCGGGCGCACATATCACACAAAATCCATCGACTATAACACTCGAAAAAATGAAAAAAATCCCTATTTCCCATTCCGAGACACATTTGAACTTGAAAAAATCTATGTTTGCCCCTACAAACCAACATGCGCCATTAAATAGGTCGTCACGAATGCCCACAAAAAATTTCAGCCAAAAACCTGTCGGGCGCACATATCACACAAAATCCATGGACTATAACACACGAAAAAATAGAAAAATCTCTATTTCTCGTTATGGGCCACATTTGAACTCGAAAAAAGCTACGTTTTCCCCTCCAAACCAACTCGTGCCATTAAATATGTCATCACGGATGGCCACATAAAATTCGGCCAACAAACCGCCGGGCGCACATATCACACAAAATCCATGGACTATAACACACGAAAAAATAGAAAAATCCCTATTTCTCGTTACGGGCCACGTTTGAAAATGAAAAAACCTACGTTTTCCCCTCCAAACCAACACGCGCCATTAAATAGATCGTCACGGATGCCCACGATAAACTTCAGCCAAAAAACCACCGGGCGCACATATCACACAAAATTCATGGACTATAACACATGAAAAAATGGAAAAAACTCTATTTCTCGTTGCGAGCCACGTTTGTACTCAAAAAAACCTACGTTTGCCCCTCAAAACCAACACATGCCATTAAATATGTCATCAGGATGGCCACGAAAAATTTGGCAAACAAACCGTCGGGCGCACATATCACACAAAATTCATGGACTATAACACACGAAAAAAAGGAAAAATCCCTATTTTCCATTTCGGGCCACGTTTGAACTCGAATAAACCTTCGTTTGCCCCTCCGAACCTATGCGAGTCATAAAATAGGTCGTCATGGACTCCCACAAAAACTTTCAGCCAAAAAACTGTCGGGCGCAAATATAACACAAAATCCATGTCCTATAACACACGAAAAAACAGAAAAAATCCCTATTTCCCGTTCTGGGCCACGTTTGAACTCGAAAAAACCTACGTTTGCCCCCTCGAACTAACATGAGCCATTAAATAGATCGTCACGGATTCCCAAGAAAAATTTTGACAAAAAAACCGCCGGGCGCACATATCACACAAAATCCGTGGACTATAACATACGAAAAAATAGAAAAATATCTATTTCCCATTTCGGGCCACATTTGAACTCGAAAAAACTTAAGTTTGACCCTCCGAACCAACGCATGCCATTAATAGTTTGCCATGGATGCCCACAAAAACTTTCGGCCAAAAATCCGCCGGGCGCACATATCACACAAAATCCATGGACTATAACACACGAAAAAATAGAGAAATCCATATTTCCCATTCTGGGCCACGTTTGAACTCAAAAAAACTTATGTTTTTCCATCTGAACCAATGCATGCCATTAAATAGGTCTTCACGAGCTCCCAAGAAAAATGTCGGCCAAAATACTATCAGGCGCACATATCACAAAAAATTCGTGGACTATAACATACGGAAAAAATGGAAAAATCCCTATTTTCCGTTCGAGGCCACGTTTGAAATTGAAAAAACCTACGTTTGCCCCTCCAAATAAATGCATGACATTAAATAGATCATCACGGACGTCCATGAGAATTTTTGGCCATAAAACCGTCGGGCGCACATATCACACAAAATCAATAGACTATAACACACAAAAAAATAGAAAAATCCCTATTTCCCGTTTGGAGCTACGTTTGAACTCGAAAAAACCTACGTTTGCCCCTCCAAATTAACGCGCGCCAATAAATAGGTCATCACAAATTCCAAAAAAAAAATCAGCCAAAAATACGCCGGGCGCACATATCACACCAAATACATGGACTATAACACAGAAAAATGTGGGAAAATCTTATTTCTCATTACGGGCCACATTTGAACTTGAAAAACCTACGTTTACCCCTCCAAACCAACACGCGCCATTAAATAGGTCGTCACGGATGCCCATGAAAAAAATTGGCCAAAAAACTGTCAGGCGCACATATCACAGAAAATCCATTGACTATAACACACGAAAAAATGGAAAAATCCCTATTTCTCGTTACGGGCCATGTTTGAACTTGAAAAAACCTTCGTTTGCCACTCCAAACCAACACGTGCCATTAAATAGGTCATCACGGATGCCCACAAAAATTTTTGTCTAATAAACCGTTGGGCGCACATATCACACAAAATCCATGGACTATAACACACACACAAAAAAGAAAAAATCCCTATTTCCCGTTCCAAGCCACGTTTAAACTCGAAGAAACCTATGTTTGCCCCTCCAAACTAATACGCGCCATAAAATAGGTCGTCACGGACGCCCACAAAAGTTACAGCCAAAAAACTGTCGGGCGCACATATAACACAAAATCTATGGACTATAATACACGAAAAAATAGAAAAATCCCTATTTTCCATTTCGGGAAACGTATGAACTCAAAAAAACCTACCTTTTCCCCTCCAAACTAACGCACGCCATTAAATAGGTCGCCACAGACGTCCACAAAATTTTTTGACTAAAATAGCATCGGGCGCATATATCACACAAAATTCATGGACTATAACACACGAAAAAATGGAAAAAATACTTATTTCCCATTCTGGGCCACGTTTTAAATCGAAAAAATATGTTTGCCCCTCTAAACCAACGCCGCGCCATTAAGTTGGTCGTCACGGACTTCGACGAAAAATTTCAGCAAAAAAACCACCTGGCGCACATATCACACAAAATCCATGGACTATAACACACGAAAAAGTAGAAAAATCACTATTTTCCATTTGGGGACACGTTTGAAATAAAAAAACCTACGTTTTGCACTCCGAATCAATGCACGCCATTAATTAGTTTGTCACAGATGCCCACAAAAACATTCGGCCAAAAAACCATCAGGCGCACATATTACACAAAATTCATGGACTATAACACACGAATAAATAGAAAAAATCCCTATTTCCCATTCCGGGCCACGTTTGAACTCGAAAAAAAATACATTTTCCCCTCTGAACAACTGCGCGCCATTAAATAGGTCGTCATGGATTCCCATGAAAAATTTCGGACAGCAAACCGCCGCGTGCTCATATCACACAAAATTCATGGACTATAACACACGAAATAACGGAAGAACCCCTATTTTCAGTTTCGGGACACGTTTGAACTCGAAAAAACATATGTTTGCCTTCCTAATAAACGCGCACCATTAAGTAGGTCATCACGGACGCCCACGAAAAACTTTGGCCAAAAAACCACCAGACGCACATATCACACAAAATTCATGGACACACACAAAAAATTAGAAAAATCACTATTTCCCATTTCGGGCCGCGTTTGAACACAAAAAAAACTATGTTGGCCCTCTGAACCAACGCGTATCATTAAATAGGTCGTCACGGACGCCCACAAAAAATTTCGGCCAAAAAACTGTCGGGCGCACATATCACACAAAATGCATGGACTATAACACACGAAAAAATAGAAAAATCCCTCCAGGCCACGTTTAAACTCGAAAAAATTTACGTTTGCCCCTCTAAACCAACGCGCCCCATTAAAAAGGTCGTCACAGATGCCCACAAAAACTTTTGGCCAAAAAATCACCGGGCGCACATATCACACAAAATCCATGAACTATAACACACGAAAAAAAGGAAAAATCCCTATTTCTCGTTCTGGGCCACGTTTGAACTCAAAAAAATTTATGTTTGCCCCTCAGAAATGACACGCGCCATTAAATAGGTCATCATGGATTCCCACAAAAAAAATTGGCCAAAAAACCGCCGGGCGCACATATCACACAAATTCCATTGACTATAACACACGAAAAAATAGAAAAATCCCTATTTCCTGTTCTGGGCCATGTTTGACCTCAGAAAAAGCTACGTTTGCCCCTCTGAACTAACACATGCCATTAAATAGGTCTTCACGTAAGCCCACAAAAAATTTCAGCCAAAAAACCGCCGGACGCACATATCAAACAAAATCAATGGACTATAACACACGAAAAAAATAGAAAAATCCCTTTTTCCCATTCTGGGCCACGTTTGAACTCAAAAAAAACATAGGTTTGCCATTCCGAACTAACGGGCGCCATTAAATAGGTCGTCAAGAACACCCACAAAAAATTTCGGCCAAAAAAATGTCGGGCGCAGATATCACACAAAATCCATGGACTATAACACACGAAAAAATAAAAAAATCCCTATTTCCCATTTCAGGCCACGTTTGAACTCGAAAAAACCTATGGTTGTCCATCCGAACAAACACACTCCATTAAATAGGTCGTAACGGACGCCCACAAAAAAATTTAGCCACAAAATCATCGGGCGCACATATCACACAAAATCCATAGACTATAACACACGAAAAAATGGAAACATCCCTATTTCCGGTTCCGGGCCACATTTGAACTCAAAAAAAGCTACATTTACCTCTACGAACCAACGCGCGCCATTAAATAGATCATCACGGATGCCATAAAAAGTTTCAGCCACAAAACCATCGGGCGCACATATCACACAAAATCCATGGACTATAACACACGAAAAAATGGAAACATCCCTATTTCCTATTCCGGGCCACGTTTGAACTTGAGAAAACGTACGTTTGCCCCTCCGAACTAACTTGCGCCATTAAATAGGTCATCATGGACGTCCACAAAAAATTTCGTCCAAAAAAACACCGGGCGCACATATCACACTAAATCCATGGACTATAACAGATGAAAAAATAAAAAAATCCCTATTTCCCATTCTGGGTCACGTTTGAACTCGAAAAAACCTATGTTTTCCCCTCCTAACCAACGCACACCATTAAATAGGTCATCACAGATGCCCACAAAAGTTTTTGGCTAAAAAACCGCCGAGAGCACATATCACACAAAATCCATGGACAACGATTTCATAACCTGAGCTTTCCTTAACCAGCTGACCTTACTTCGTAACCTTAGCCTCCCTTTCTTTATAGTTTTCTAGTTCGACTAAGTGACTTCGTAACCTCAACCTACTTTTTTTCTTACTGTAGCATAGGCCTTCGCCACTTCAAACGGGCGCTTCGCCCTTTTTTTTTGAATTAGAAAGAGCGGGGTCTTACTTATTCAGTGGGGATGAAAGACAAATAAAGGGATCAGGGGGCTTTATGATCGGAGAAAGAGAAGGGGCGTGGTTGGTGTGTCACTGGGTCGGTGACACACCTCTATAGGTAGTTATCCGGTCTTTCCCGCTGTGAATTGAGACTATCGGTGGAAAGCAATTAAACTCTGCCCTTAGTACGACTTTGGATGTGTTCTACCGTCTCATCCCTAGTGAAGTTGTCTCCATCATCTGTTTTCAACATATTGTCTGGGCCTTGTCTCAGTCCCAGTTCGGTAAACCTGCTGACATCCCGGCGAAGAGAGTCATTATTTGTGTTACATCTTCGAATTCGAGAGAGGGCTTTCCTCTTATCTCTCAAATTATAGGCATTGAAGCGATCGAGAGAAAGTAAGAAAACTATTGCACACGCCCCCGAAATTTTTTACATAATGGTTCCTGCTTCCTACCCAGAGTTAGCATGTATCTCCCCCGGTCATACTTTAGTATCACATCGTAGACCCCCACCCCAACGCTATCTTCCTTATCAGTGAACCGGAACATAGTGCATAGGTACTCTTCGATGCAGTGGGGATGAGACGACATGACATGCTATGATCACGTACAGAAGTGTTGTCCTCCATCTCGGCAATATGGAACCTCTCAACAGCTCCCGTTCTTTTATGGGGTCCTATCGGGATAGGTAGGCCCAAGCATTTTCCCTCCCCTTTCCCTCCATAAGACCCTCTTTCTCTTTCCCTCTCGGGAAAGAAGATAAGAAAGGATTCATTTTTTTCTTTCATGTGAACAGCCCAATCTTGTATCGAAAGGTTTTTCGTGCTTAGAAAAATTCTTATTTCCCATTCTGGGCCACGTTTGAACTCAAAAAAACACTATGTTTGCCCCTCCGGACCAATGCGCGCCATTAAATTTATCGTCACGGACGCCCACGAAAATGTTTGGCCAAAAAACCGTCGGGCGCACATATCATAAAAAATCCATGGACTATAACACACAAAAAAATGGAAAATCCCTATTTCTAGTTCCGGGCCACGTTTGAACTCGAAAAAACCTACGTTTGCCCCTCCTAACTAACGCACGCTATCAAATAGGTCATCATGGACGCCCACGAAAAATTTCTGCCAAAAAACCACCGGACACAAATATCACACAAAATCCATGGACTATAACACACGTAAACAGAAAAATCTCTATTTCCCGTTCTGGGCCACGTTTGAACTCAAAAAAACCTACGTTTACCCCTACGAACTAACGTGCACCGTTAAATAGGTCGTCAAGAACACCCACGAAAAATTTTGGCCAAAAAAATGCCCGGCGCACATAACACACAAAATCCATGGACTATAACACATGAAAAAATAGAGAAATCCCTATTTCCCGTTTTGGGCCACGTTTGAACTCGAAAAAACCTACGTTTGCCCCTCTAAACTAACACACTCCATTAAATAGGTCGTCAAGGACGCCCAAAAAAAATTTCAGCCACAAAATCGTCAGGCGCACATATCACACAAAATTCATGGACTTATACACACGAAAAAAATGGAAACATCCCTATTTCCGGTTCCGGGCCACATTTGAACTCGAAAAAACCAACATTTACATCTCTGAACCAACGCGCGCCATTAAATAGATCGTCACGGATGCCACAAAAAGTTTCAGCCACAAAACAATCGGGCGCACATATCACACAAAATCCATGGACTATAACACACGAAAAAATGGAAACATCCCTATTTCCTGTTCGGGGCCACGTTTGAACTGGAGAAAACCTACGGTTTCCCCTCTGAACTAACGTGCGCCATTAAATAGATCGTCATGGACGCCCACGAAAAATTTCAGCCAAAAAACCATCGGGCGCACATATCACATTAAATTCATGGACTATAACAAATGAAAAAATAGAAAAATCCATATTTCCCGTTCTGGGCCACGTTTGAACTCGAAAAAATCTACGTTTGCCCATCCTAACCAACGCGCACCAATAAATGTTTCGTTCTGGACGCCCACGAAAAAATTTAGCCAAAAAATCATCGGGCGCACATATCACACAAAATCTATGGACTATAACATACGAAAAAAATGGAAAAATCTGTATTTCCCGTTCCGGGCACGTTTGAGCTCAAAAAAACTTACATTTGCCCCTACGAACTGACGAGCGCCATTAAATAGGTCGTCACGGATGCCCACAAAAAGTTTCGGCCAAAAAATCGCCAGGCGCAAATATCACACAAAATTCACAGACTATAACACATGAAAAAATGGAAAATCCCCTATTTCTCAATCCGGGTCACGTTTGAACTCGAAAAAAACTATGTTTTTTCCTCCGAACCAATGCACGCCATTAAAAAAGACATCACGGACACCCACAAAAAAATTCAGCCAAAAAACTACCGGCTCACATATCACACAAAATTCATGGACTATATAACACACGAAAAAAAGAAAAATATCTATTTCCCATTACGGGACACGTTTGAACTCAAAAAACCTACGTTTAACCCTTTGAACTAACCCGCGCCATTAAACAGATCATCACGGATGGCAACGAAATTTTTTTGCCAAAACACCACCGGACGTACATATCACACAACATCCATAGACTATAACACATGAAAAAATAGAAAAATCTCTATTTTCTATTTCGGGCCACGTTTGAACTTGAAAAAACCTATGTTTGCCCCTCCAAACTAACGCACGCCATTAAATAGATCATCACGGATGCCAACGAAAATTTTTTGCCAAAAAACCACCGGACGGACATATCACACAACATCCATGGACTATAACACACGAAAAAATAGAAAAATCTCTATTTTCTATTTCGGGCCACGTTTGAACTTGAAAAAACCTATGTTTGCCCCTCCAAACTAACGCATGCCATTAAATAGGTCGTCACAGACGCCCCACGAAAAATTTTGGCCAAAAAATCATTGGGCGCACATATCACACAAAATACATGGACTATAACTACCGAAAAAAATAGAAAAATCTCTATTTCCCGTTCTGGGTCACGTTTGAACTCGAAAAAACCTACGTTTGTCCCTCCAAACCAACGCGCGCCATTAAATAGGTCATCACAGACGCCCCACGAAAACTTTTGGCCAAATAATCATTGGGCGCACATATCACACAAAATACATGGACTATAACCTATGAAAAAACAGAAAAATCTCTATTTCCCGTTCTGGGTCACGTTTGAACTCGAAAAAACCTACGTTAAAAACTCCAAACCAATGCGCGCCTTAAATAGGTCGTCACGGATGCCCACAAAAAAATTCAGTCAAAAAACCATCGAACGCACATATCACACAAAATCCATGGACTTATAACACACGAAAAAATAGAAAAAACCCTATTTCCATTTCGGGCTACTTTTGAACTCGAAAAAACCTACGTTTTCTCCTCCAAACTAACGCGTGCCCTTAAATAGATCATCATGGATGTGCACAAAAAAGTTTGGCCAAAAAACCGCTGGGCGCACATATCACACAAAATTCATTGACTATAACACCTGGAAAAATGAAAAAAATCCTTATTTCCCGTTCTGGGCCACGTTTGAACTCGAAAAAACCTACGTTTGCCTCTCCGAACTAACGTGCATCATTAAATAGGTCATCACAAACAGCCACGAAAAATTTTGGTCAAAAAAATATCGGGCGCACATATCACACAAAATCCATGGACTATAACACATGAAAAATAGAAAAATCCCTATTTCCCATTTCGGACCATGTTTGAACTCAAAAAAAAACTACGTTTGCCCCTCCGAACCAACACACGCCATTAAATAGGTCATCACGGATGCCCAGAAAAAATTTCAGCTACACAATCATCGGGCGCACATATCACACAAAATCTATGGACTATAACACACGAAAAAATAGAAACATCCCTATTTTCCATTTCGGGCCACATTTGAACTCGAAAAAAACCTTCGTTTGCCCCTCCGAACTAACGCGCGCCCTTAAATAAGTCATCACGGACGTCCAAGAAAAATTTTGGCCAAAAAATCAACGGGCGCATATTACACACAAGATCCATGGACTACAACACACGAAAAAATAGAAAAATCTTTATTTTCCGTTCTGGACCACGTTTGAACTCGAAAAAACCTACGTTTTTTCCTACAAACCAACGCGTCATTAAATAGGTCATCACGAATGCCCACGAAAACTTTTGACCAAAAAACCACCGAACGCACATATCACACAAAATCCACGGAGTATAACACACGAAAAAAATAAAAAAATCCTTATTTCCCGTTCCGCGCCACGTTTGAACTCGAAAAAACCTATATTTGCCCTTCCGAACCAACGCGCTGCATTAAATAGGTCGTCACAGAAGCCCACAAAAAATTTCAGCCAAAAAACTATCGGGCGCACGTATCACACAAAATCCATGGACTATAACATACGAAAAAATAGAAAAATCTCTATTTCAATTCCGGGCCACGTATGAACTCGAAAAAACTTACTTTTTTTCCTCCGAACTAACGCGCGCAATTAAATATGTCATCACAAACGCGCACAAAAAATTTCATCCAAAAAATTGTCGGGCGCACATATCACACAACATTCATTGACTATAACACACGAAAAAAATAGAAATATCGCTAATTTCCATTCAGGCCACGTTTGAACTCGAAAATACCCACATTTGCCACTCTAAACTAACGTGCGCCATAAAATAGGTCATCACGGATGCCACGAAAATTTTCAGCCAAAAAACCACCGGACGCACATATCACACAAAATCCATGGACTATAACACACCAAAAAATAGAAAAATCCCTATTTTCCATTTCGGGCTACTTTTAAACTCAAAAAAATCTACGTTTGCCCCTCCAAACCAATGCTCGCCAATAAATAATTGTCACGGATGACCATGAAAAATTTTGACCAAAAAACCGACGGATGCACATATCACACAAAATTCATTGACTAAACCACATGAAAAAATGAAAAAAAATCCTTATTTCCCGTTTCGGGTCACATTTGAACTCGAAAAAACCTATGTTTTCCCCTCCTAACTAACGCACGCCATTAAATAGGTCGTCATGGACGCCCGCATAAAATTTCGGCCACAAAACCGCCGGGCGCACATATCACACAAAATCCATGGACAAGAACACATGAAAAAATAGAAAAATTCCTTTTTACCGTTCTGGGCCACATTTAAACTCGAAAAAACCTACGTTTCCCCCTCCAAATTAACGTGCGCCATTAAATGGATCGTCACGAACACCAACGAAAAATTTCTGCCAAAAAAATATCGGGCGCACATATCACACAAAATTCATGGACTATAACACACGAAAAAATAGAAAAATTCCTATTTCCCATTTCGGGCCACGTTTGAACTCAAAAAAACCTACATATGCCCCTCCAAACCAACACACGCCATTAACTAAGTCGTCATGAACGCCCACGAAAACTTTTGGCCAAAAAATCGCCGGACGCACATATCAAACAAAATCCATGGACTATAACACAAGCAAAAATTAAAAAAAATCCTTATTTCCTGTTCTGGACCACATTTGAACTCAAAAAAACCTATGTTTGCCCCTCCAAACCAATGCGCTCCATTAAATAGGTCGTCATGGACGCCCACAAAAAATTTTGGCCAAAAAATCGTCAGGCGCACATATCACACAAAATCCATGAACTATACACACGAAAAAAATAGAAAAAAACCTATTTCTATTTCGGGCCACGTTTGAACTCGAAAAAACCTATGTTTGTCCCTACGAACCAACGCGCGCCATTAAATAGGTCATCACGGATGTCCACAAAAAATTTTGACCAAAAATTCGCCGGGTATGACACAAAATCTATGGACTATAACACATGAAAAACGGAAAAATTCCTATTTTCCATTTTGGGCCATGTTTGAACTTGAAAAAACCTACATTTGCCTCTCCGAATAACGCGCTCTATTAAATAGGTCATCAAGGACTCCCACAAAAAATTCAGCCGAAAAACCGCCGGACTTACGCATCACACAAAATCTATGAACTATAACACACGAAAAACAGAAAAATCTCTATTTCCCATCGTTTGAACTCAAAAAAACCTATGTTTGCCTCTCTGAACTAACCCGCACCATTAAATAGGTCGTCATGAACGCCAATGAAAAAATTTGATCAAAAAATCGCCGGGTGCACATATCACACAAAATCTATGGACTATAACATACGAAAAAAATAGAAAAATCCATATTTTCCATTTCGGGCCACGTTTGAACTAGAAAAAACCTACGTTTGCCCCTCCGAACTAATGCGTGCCATTAAATAGGTCGTCACGTACGCTCACAAAAAATTTTAGCCAAAAAACCATCGGGCACACATATCACACAAGATCATGGACTATAACACATGAAAATGGAAAAATCCCTATTTTCGGTTTCATGCCACGTTTGAACTCTAAAAAACCTACGTTTGCTCCTCCGAACTAATGCGCGCCATTAAATAGATCATCACGGAAGCCCGCAATAATTTTTGGCCAAAAAATCACCGGACGCACATATTACACAAAATCCATGGACGATAACACACGAAAAAATAGAAAAATTCCTATTTCTCATTCTGGATCATGTTTGAACTCAAAAAAACCTACGTTTACCCCTACCGAACCAACGTGTATCATTAAATAGGTCATCACAGATGCCCACAAAAAATTTTGGCCAAAAAATTGCCGAGCGCACATATCACACAAAATCTATGGACTATAACACACACAAAAAAAAAAGAAAAAATCCCTATTTCTCATTTCGGGCCGCGTTTGAACTAAAAAAAAATCTATGTTTGCTCCTCCAAATCAACGGGCGTCATTAAATAGGTCGTCATGGACGCCCACAAAAAATTTTGGCCAAAAAACCATCGGGTGCACATATCACACAAAATTCATGGACTATAACACACGAAAAAATAGAAAAATTCCTATTTCTCATTCCGGGCCACGTTTGAACTCGAAAAAATTTACGTTTGCCCCTCTGAATCCACGCGCGTCATTAAATAGGTCGTCACGGATGCTCACAAAAAATTTTGGCCAAAAAACCATTGGGCGCACATATTTATTCACCTTTTTATACGTTTCAAAAATTCAGAGAAATCTTAGTTGGTCGTATGATGTTGGTGTAATATACCACAAATTACATAATTACAGTTGAAAAATAAAATGAACAAAATTGTATTAAAAATATCTTCAGGCTGAGGCGTGTATATCTCGCTCTCTTTAAGGAGATTCAAGCCCACTGTGGCATAATCTACACCGATTCAGCAGTATCACTCTTGACTTGTCCCCTCTAGGATACAACAGCCCAACAACGTCGTGTAACTCAAGCAACTCCAGATTAGTTGAAGAGTTCAAAGCTCCACTAAAAGAACACCTTCCTTCAACTTATAATTACTCTCTTTTGTATAGTGAATATAGTTATAGACTTAGAATATTTTCTTAGTCTCAACTCTCTCTTTCACTACACACTACTATATCTTTCCACACTTCAAATATTTTTCATCATTTTCACTATATTTTCTTGTACATAATACAATGCAAGACCATCACTATTTATAGGTGAAGAATTCTTTCTTACAATGAATTGGAAGAATATGGGGTAGTAAAGTGGATAAATTAAGGGATAGATGTTACATAAGTTACAAGAAACTAATGACCGTGGAGTTACAAGAAACTAAATAATGTTCGTTCTTTTACATTTACCACAATGATGACTATTTTATTTTTGTATCTTCACGCCTATATTCATATGTTCAATCATTTGTCTTCTTTCAGACATATTATTAGCACTGCTACCATATTCATATAAGAGAATGGAGCAAATCAATGAGGCGGGATCCATGACTTTTCATCAAAAGTTCATCATTTTGCCTCATTATACCATCACTATGGTGCATTAAGACTTAGATCCAATGTCTTACCCATATAAAGGTGTGTTAGGCCATAATTCATTTAGGACTTGAACCCAACATCTTATTATCATGATGCACCAAAATTCAAACCCGATATCTTACCCTCTTGATGTGATAGGATTTGAATCTACCGCCTTACCCTCAATCAATGACATTATAATTCATAGTACACCAAAAGACAAAAGTGGAAAGAAGCACAGATCACATAACATGTGTTAAATCACATATTATTTCTTTACATATTTCCAAACGGGGAGTAATTTTTAAACATGATTAAGTTCTACATGGGATTAATCTTTGAGGATGTGGAAAAGACAATGGTGTTATGGATGATCAATGAATAGGTAAGGGTTACTACTTATCAAGGAGAATTATGGTGTAGAGGTTATTAGAAGCTATGGACATATTACTACACAATTATTTATAACAGTTCGGAAGAAATATTTTTTAAGGGGCGTATAAAAAGAAACACGATAATAATTTGAGATGAAAGTAGTAATATATTTAAAGTAGAAAAAAATTGTTTAATTTCTCTAACATATTTTATATTGGGGTGATTACGTTTTAATATGAACATATTAAGGAGACATCAATATTAATCCAGAAACATCTAGATAAATACATTGAATGACATGCATCAACACGTATTTAATTTGCATGGAGCGTAACCACGTACGTATTTTGAGACACCAAATAATATATATATTCTTTTGGTTTCTCAATCGGTGTCCGATATTCATATTAGAGTCCGACTAAATTCAAATTTGCACGAAAAAGTCCCTCATTGGAGATAAAGTGCTCCCTTATAAAAAAAACTTCGTACCTAGGGGAATTCAAACTCGAAATCTCTGATTAAAAATAAAAAAATACTTAATACTCTATCACTACCCTTATTGATACCAATTAATATATCAGTTGTTTAATAATTAAAAAAAATCAGTTGTTTAATCAATTTTTTCAACCCCAAAAACGTCACCACGACCACTCTTTTTAAATATTATTGTTATGATCCCTAATTCATATACACGATTTATTTAATTTATATTATATGGAGAGAAGGATGTAGATATCTATAATAGAGTTCATCTGAATTTAATAATTTCGATATATAATATAACTTTATATATAGAAATTCATAATATTATAATAAATAGAAGATATGAACTCATAACTTTCAAGATATAATGAGTTCAATAATGAGAACATAAAATGTGAAATTCATAAAACTTTTATTTTGGTTCCGTCTTTGCTTATATGTGTTGACAATATATAATTTTTTATATCGAATTAGTGAATTTTAATATGTTATAACATGAAATTAGTCCTATCTTTCAAATTATTAATTTCACCTTTTTATGAAAAATTATATACTCCATATTTTTAGATAAGTTACATTTTGGCCGATTAGTCAAAATAATTACATATTCGCTAGTCAAATATATAAAAGATATACTCCCTCTGTGTTATTTTATATGACTCACTTTTTTTTTTAGTTAGTCCCCAAAAAAATGACATACTTCTATATTTAGTAACAATTTAACTTTAAAATGTTCATTTTATCCCTAATGAAATGATTTATATAGCTACATAAACATCTAACTAAAACTTATTTTAGACGACAAATTTCAAAAATCAGTCTTTCTAATTTCTTAAAATCCGTGCCAAGTCAAACTAGATCATATAACGTGGGACGGAGGGAGTATATTGTTATGTATAAAATATATTAATTATTACTTTAATAGACGGATACACAATACAAAATTCCCAAAATTATATGAAGACATGCATGACATTAAGCAAATATTCATGGATCACAAGAGTGATGCAGCATCCACATTTGATTCGATTTGGTATCTGTTTCACACCAAGTGTATATATATATATATATATAAAAGAAATGTTACTTTCCCCAATTAATTAAATAATTAGTTTTGGAGATAATATATGTATTATAAAAAGAAGCTTTATAATTCAAAGTTTGTTGAAGGCTATTGAACACCTCACAGCAATACCTAACGACATTCACATAATAACCAAGATTATGTGGGAAAATTGTGAAATTTGAAAAAAAAAATGTTTTCAAGTTGAAAACTAAATTTGAAAATTGAGGTTGTGTTCGGACATGAATATAAATTGAAAAAAGTGAAATTTATACAAGGTCAACAATAGCGGAGCCAGAATTTTCATTAACGAGATTCAAAATATAAAAAAGTAAACACACAAAAAATTTAAAGGGAATTCAACATCTACTAAATATACATAAACATGAGTATAACTTTTTATCGAAAAATATTCACATGACCCCTCAACCCTATCCAGCTCCATAGATAACCCCTCAATCCTATCTTACTAGTATTATTATTGTTTTCTTTTGAAAGGGTGAAAGAGAGGAGTCAACTCTCATGACGTGGTGACAATTTAGGGCAAGTTCCCCCACAAGCAATCCCTATTTTTGTTACAACTATTGTGTGAGCAAATCCAAGGATTATAAGAATATTATTAACTTAATAAATTCATCATCAAATATTAGGATAATAAAATAAATTTAGATAAGCAAAAATAAGTGTACTGTAAGTTATTCATTTCTATTACCCTTTTACAATAGAATTTTTCACGTTTGGTAAAAAATATTTGAAATAATGTTCATACTTGAATGTACTCAAACATAATTTCGAAAGTAAAAAGTGAGTTGAAAAAGAGATTATAAATAATTTTCCAAATATAAAATATAACTTCAAATTGAATTTAAAATTTTTTGTGGCAATATGATTTTCAAATAAAATGAAAAATTATTTTGAAAAAGACTAAACGGGTCCTAAGACCAATTTTTATTTTTTTTAATTTTCAAAGATGAAGAAATGTGGATAACCAAAATTAAACTGTCCACGTTTGTGACCATGTGTAATAATGTGGTTGTAAAGCTAATTCTTTTATCTGATTAATTAATTAAACTTTTAATCAACATTTGTAGACTGCTGACAGTTAAGAGTGAGGCTATGAGAGACCAAATGAGGATCCTTCTTGGTTTGTTAATTAATTAATTAATTAATTAACTTAACACCTGTATCCCTTTAGGTGTACGTGTATGGTTTTGAATTATATTAAATGACCTCACATTGTACCCAATTTGGAAAGTTGGCGTCTTGTACACACAAACACTTGTGTTTTAAAAGATGAAAAATTAAAATTATATATGAAATCATCATGTTGGAAAATATATTTTTAGGCCGAGAATCTATTGAAAACATTATTTCTATCTCACAAAGGTAAGTGTAAGATCTGCATATATCCTATCTTTCCAGACACCGCTTATAGAATTTCACTGAGTATATATTTTTTTTGATTTTCCACCCGGTGTCCGATATCCATATTGGAGCCCGACTAAATTTGAATTCGTGCCGGAAAGTCTCATATTGGGGGTTACTGAGTATATTATTGTGTACACTACTGGAAACAAAGGTTATTAATTTCCACCGCGAGTCAATGAGAATTTGGGCTATAGAACATGATTTTTTCACTCATTTTTCACCGTGTTAGCTCACTGAAAAAATGTATGGTGAAAAAGATTCTCACTGAAATAGTGAAAAACTTCCTAATTTTTTCATATGAAAAAATTTCTATCTTTTTCCTCACCAACTCAATTAAAATATCTGTGAAAATAACCATCAAACATTTTTAATAGAAAATTTAATGAAAAAAAAAATATTTTTTTAGTAGTACGAGTACTTATTTGCCTTCGCTTCTCTAATAGACTTTTTATTATTATTTACCAATAGACATTAATGATATTTATAAAACAATTATTAAGATATCTACAAAGACAATATTAGTTTTGGTATCATTATATTCTTATTGATATGATCACGTATAAAATAAATATTCACAGACTTTACTATTTTTTTATTTGTTCTTTTTTCGATGGGGCCTTATAACAATTTTTGTGACACTCACTTCAATAGAAACCAAAATGCACGACGCTTGTCTAAGCTTACGTTTATATAATGAGTTATTTATTATCACATTTTAGCACTTGTTTCTCTAATTAGCATAGAGTGGCTTCCTTGAAAAGAGACATGTAATAGTGACACTACAAGAAAATACGAAATTAGTGGTGGATAAAATTTTATAATTAAATAATAAAAAATCTATGCTAATCTTATCTAGCTACAAATTAGCGATGACTTATATGGAAATTCAATTAGCTAGGAGCTATTTAGCAACGAATTAATTGGAGATTATCGATAAATTTTATGGTTAATTTCATGTTTTCTTGTAGTAACCATTGCATATATTATTTCACTATTTTAAAAACTTGGTCTCCAAGATTTGGTCCCTAATTGTAGGGCTGATAAAATGGTTTAAAATAAGTAATTATTCAATTTGATCCATTAAATATGATAAGCTGAATAACTAATTGTTTAAAAATGAATCAATTTATGAATATTATTCACTAAAAATAGATATTTAGACGGATAATATGAATATTCATATTATTAATGCTCATTTATCTGCTTGTTATTTTTCATGATTTCTTATTTTCTGGGAGTCTAATAAGCTTATTTTGACTTTTAACTTGTATTTTCATTTGACCATGAATATCTATTTTATTCATCGGTTAACCCTTAAATATAGACTGATCAAATAATTTATCTATTTTTTGTTTAATCTATTTTCGACCCGCTCATATCTGATCCCTTCGGCCATTTACCACTCCTAGTCCCAAGCTTCATAAGGTGACAAGTTGGAATGATGATGAGATCCAATGTAATAAATGAAATTAAATATATCTTTTGTGAAGGAGTACTACTATATAAATTTAAATTCAAAAAGTTAATTTTCATTCAAAAAAAGAACATTTTCACAAAAATTGAACATGAAATATTGTCCTCATAATTGGTAGGGGAAATCTACCAACCATACCAACTAATAATCAGTTTTTGTTTGAAGACTTTGGTGCAAAGTCAAAACCATTAGCTAATAGCCACTTGTCCCCAACTATTTCCTCCAAAATTTTCACATATTTTTTAGATAAAATCCCAAAACTATTACTGTTAAAGAAAATTCAAAAAAATTCCTATTGATATATATTCACAAAGGATATAGTTATTAACTTATATATAATAGTGGAATTTCTTGTAAACTAACAATGTATTTTAGTATTTTAATTTATTACTCTGTATAGCAAGTAAGATACTTTTATTTTTTCAGGTTATTAATCTCATCTATTGAGGACGATTATGTATAGTGTATATCTTTTAGTTGATCTAATACTGATATAATTTAATACTGATATAATTATATTACTCTAAGTAAATTTCTATGGTATGTATTAATTGACAATCTAATAAACATAACTATAATTAATATATGATATACTCTAATAGATTAGACTACACCAATTAAGTAAAATAATCTTCACACAATAATATATATTACATAACTTCATACATTTCAAATCATGATAAATCAGACAACAAAGAGATCGAGACGACCACCTAGAGTTGCGACAGAATGTACATGATCCATCTACCTTTAAATAGGTCTCGGGTCCGAAATTAGGAGGGAGAAAATAAAAACCTTGTAGGAGCGTGTTTTGTCCTTTAATAGATCTTATGCGGCACATATATGAATTTAGTCGAAATTAACACTATATGAGAAGTCAAAAAATTATGAGAAAAAAAAGAGGGGTGTGTGTGGTGGTGGTGGGGGGGGGGGGGGTATAATGAGGCTATTGACTTCAATCTTTTTAAATTAAGCACTAATTATTTTTCATCTATAAATAAGGGTCATAAATCCCCCTAGCTTAGGGACCTACAACTTCACTTTTTGTTTCCAAAATCTCACTTTCTTCTCTTCTTTTTAACACTACTACACATCTCTTTCTGTTTTCTTCAAACAGTTTCAATTTTCTAAATCAATATATATATTCCTAAAGACCAACCAAAAACAAAAAAAAAAGTATGGGAAGAACACCATGTTGTGATAAAAATGGACTGAAAAAAGGTCCATGGACTACAGAGGAAGATCAAAAACTTATTCAGTATATTCAAGTTCATGGCCCTGGAAATTGGAGAAACCTCCCCAAGAATGCTGGTAAATAATTAGATCAATCCATCTATTATATATATTTTTTGTTCCATCTTTTCTTAAGAATAATATATAGGTGTTCTGTGACGTAGATAGGATTTTAATCAAGAGAGTTCGATATCCATTATATATATGCATAAAAAAAAATAGTTTTAATCTTGTATATATAGTTTGATTTTTCGGCAAAGGAGTTCAGATGAAGCGAACCTCTTCCGGCTTTCTAGCTATGTCCTTAAGAATAATATATATTATATAGGTGTTTTATATATATATATATATATATATATATATATTTTAATCTTGTATATATAGTTTGATTTTCCGACAAAGGGGTTTCAGATCAACATCTTCCACCCTTCTAGCTCCGTCCTTAAGAATAATACATAGGTATTCTAATTAACAGTGGCAGAGACATGACTTTAATCAAGAGAGTTCTATATCCATTATATATATACATAAAAGAAAAAGTTTTAACGTTATATATACAGTGTAATTTTCTGATAAAGGATTCATCGAAACCCCTTCCTCCCTCAACAATAATATATATGTGTTTTAACAGTGACAGAGACACAATTTTAATCAAGAGAGTTCGATATCCATTATATATATTAATACATAAGAAAAAGTTTTAACTTTATATATACAGTGCAATTTTTCGGCTCCTCCCACAAGAATAATATATAGGTGTTCTAATATTTGGATAAAAAATAATTGTGTGCAGGACTTCAAAGGTGTGGCAAGAGTTGTCGTCTTCGATGGACAAATTATTTGAGGCCTGATATTAGGAGAGGAAGATTCTCTTTTGAAGAAGAAGAAACTATTATCCAACTTCATAGTGTTCTTGGAAACAAGTAAGATTTTATATTTCGATATCTATTTCGAGGTCCGATTAATTCAAAAAAAACAATTCCCAATCTTTCATGTCTTCTTCTTTTTTTTCTCTTTAGTCTTTACTACTTTTGGTTGTTAAATTGTGTGATCACACGTTTAAAAATTTAAGTCGTTAGAGATAGCACGCTTATTTACTTAATTGTGTCTGTAACACGCCTCTAACGTGCAGACTTGACTTCTTTTCAATGTCAAGCATGTGACGATAGTAAAGACTTGAAACCAACGACCTATATCAGTAATTATAACATGTTGAATTGCACGACAATCTTATCTAAAAACTTAAATTATTAAAAATGATATATTTATATTTTTTACTTAATTATATTCTGAACATTTAACTCACCTATTTGTCAATATGTTTGTGCTCACAGGTGGTCAGCTATAGCAGCACGCTTGCCAGGAAGAACAGACAATGAAATTAAGAATTATTGGAACACGCATATAAGGAAAAGACTTTTGAGGATGGGCATTGATCCAGTAACTCATAGCCCTCGTCTTGATTTCTTAGACTTGTCATCACTTTTCAACTCGACTCAGCTAAATCTTTCGAGCTTGCTGGGACTACAAGCACTCGTAAACCCGGAATTCTTAAAACTTGCAAACTCCCTTTTACTATCCCAAAGTACTCATGAAAATCAAGAACTATTGTTACAAAATCAAAACTCTCAAGGGCCTGATCAACTCTTGCTCCAAAAACTTCAACAAAATCAACTATTGCATAATCAGTCCTCTATTTTCCAACATAATGATCATCAATCGCACAATCAAGTTTTGGAAATGCCAAATTGCACCACACAAAATGTTTCATCTTCGTCTTCCCAGTCCATGCAAGGTAACATGGGACATTATATGATGAATGGACAAATATTTCAAGAAAATATGATGCTACCTCTACAAAACTATAGTTATTCTGCGTCTGATGTGTCTGAGAACTCAACAATTCAATCCTTAAACAACAATAACAACAATCAGAATAGTCAGAATTTCAGTTTTGATACGCCTTTGTCAGGCACAGAAGAAGAGAAAGAGAGTTATTGCAGTAACTTCAATAATTTCATGA
Organism: Jaltomata sinuosa; assembly: GCA_003996215.1. Taxonomy (NCBI): domain Eukaryota; kingdom Viridiplantae; phylum Streptophyta; class Magnoliopsida; order Solanales; family Solanaceae; genus Jaltomata; species Jaltomata sinuosa. The sequence goes on along the minus strand of QJPP01002987.1, from coordinate 230,224 downwards.
AGTTTGAAATTCCAGAGAGTTTAGATTTTGATGATTTGTTGTAATATTGATACTTGCAAAACGTTTGTATCTCTTATTTTCTTTTCTTTTTTGTTTCATTTTCTTATAAATTTTATTTGGATGAGCCATTGTCATGTTATTTTTTTCTTTTTCCAAATTATGAATACTTGCCGGTGTTTGTCATCTTACATTATCTTCTTTTGAATTTAATTTTTGCGAAGGCAACGTATAATATTCTTATATCATCAGGTTAAATTATCTGAAATAATATATAATAAATGTTAATAATAAATATGATATGGATTAAGAAGGTGTATCTCACTCGAAACAGAAAAAAATGAATCTATTCGAAATTGAAAATTTCTTGACATGATGGGTGTACGTCTGCTAAAATAAACAGAAATAATTAACACTCTTTCTGAATTCACCGACTTTTAGATTCTAATTAAAATTTGACGTCATAATATGAGAAAAAAATTCATTACTCAAATGCTACTTTCACTTGTTCATTTTTATCAATGATTTGTATTGGAATGTCAACTAAAAAAAAAGAAATAGGACATGTCAAGCAATCAAGAAAGTAAATTGCTCATCTATTTTTGATCTACAAAGTAGAAACTATTTCTTGTAAAAGAACACTTTATTGCTAGTTACCAAAATTTTAAAAATTTATTCTTTAGACTTTGAATTTCCTAAAAAGTGTGCTTTTGTCTTGGTATACACATTTTTCCCATAACAATCATGTGATGGAGAAGAAAATAATATGGTTGAGTTTTATGGTTTTGAAAAAGGCATAATAATAGACTCTGAATTTTTATTATTATTTTTTTGCAGGGTTCTTATGTTACCCTCGAATTATTTTAAATTGGAATACATATCATTTTAGAATTGGACAATCAAAAATCTAGGATGGGGTGTTGTGCACGCTGCCACATGTATATTTCGTTTTTATCCACTAATGTAAATATGATATTTTTGTAATTTTTCAATCTTTTAAAAATTCCTGAACAACAAACAATTTTTCAACTCTCTTCCACTGTACAAATCTACTACTTGTACAAGTTGATAAAATTGCTGCATATTACAATCAAGCAAAGTTGATGAGACCAAGTCAATCTTGAAGTTTATTATTAGGCTTAATACATAATCAGGTCCTTAAACTTGTCAGAATATTTCATTTAGACACTCGAGCTAAGCTACATGTTTTAATCGAACACCTGAACTCCTAATAAAATGTTTTAACTGAACACCTTCGGTTCAAATTTTGAAATTTCTCTTTGCGTGTGTTCTCATTCGCCTATTAGGTAGTTAAGTTAAACCACGTAATACATGTCATTTCCTTTCATGGTACGCATTCGCCTAAATAAGCCGTAAATTGCAGACATTTGCTACTTAAAGTTGATGTGTATAATTAAAAGAAATGACATATTTTATCTAGTTAACTTAACTATCTAATAAACGAACAAAAACATACGCAAAAGCTTTTTCAAAATTTAACTCGAAAATGTCTAATTGAAATACTTTATTAGGAGTTCGTGTGTTTAACTGAAACAAAGCTTAGTTCGAATGTCTAAATAAAATATCTTAATAAATTTAATAGGCTAGCTATATATTATTATTATTATTATTATTATTAGACATGAAGTAGAAACACTTTTAATTGACCATATATGTCACTTTCTTATTTCTTTATGGTAGGCAAGGTCATTGTAATTACACTGCATATGCTTTTCATATTGACTAAATATATATGATCTTTATCTTAAAAAGGATTGTCATCAATTGTTGTGGGTAGTGGAAATTAGTCTCCCTCACAAATCACAATCAAATCTTTGACATGCAATTCACATTTCTTAGGCTACTAGAAAACAAGGAATTAATGACGGATAAAATTTTGTAGTTAAGCAACAAAATCTCATTCTAATCTCGTTTGGCGGTAGATTAGTGACGAATTATAAGAAAATTCAATTAGCTAAGAGCTTTTTAGCGATAGATTAACTAAAAATTACCAACAAATTTCGTAGCTAATCCATGTTCTCTCATAGTGTTACAATTAACTTGTGATTTGCTTAGCTCAATGGAGGATTACTGTCTTTCCTAGTAGTTTCTAGCTTTGAATTATTACATCTTAATGGAAGATTATTATCTTCTCACTTGTTATTTGATTAAGACCTCATACCATTAAAAATATACATACACTTTATATGTAGTATCTTAATCTTTTTAATTATTAATGTCAGATTTTATTTGCGCATCCAATTAATCCTCCCTTCGAACTAAGTTTCATGTGGTCCATTGCTAAGATCTATAGTTCTCTTTCTCGACCAAAGTTTCACATGGCCTATTACCACAATCAACATGTTAAATTTTCGAGATTCACTATGTGCCACTCACATAATTGACCATTTATGACCACTTAAACCTAGAGCTAGCTTCTTCATCTGCGTGTGTGCCTCCAAGCTACCTTTGACATGGTAAAGGTAATAAACCTAGCTCCACACCATCAATCCACCGGCTCTATACTCGTTCATCGAACCATTGGATTCTACTAGCTCAATATTAATAAAATTAATTAAAAACAAATTTCATAGAGAAGATTAAATTATATGTACTAACCAGTATAAACATTTTTTATACGATTAGTGCAGTTTAACATGTTATAACTTATTAGTCATCATTTTTATTATCACATAAATTTAAGCCGTAATTATCTTATAAATGACCTAATTGAGAAAATAGAAATATACCATCTTAAACACGCTCATTTCTTACTTTATTTAAAGAAAATACAAATCCTACATCATGCTTATACCTACTTTTTTTGTGAACAACTTGCATCTTACATACATATAAATAAAACAATTAATATTTGGGGAAAAATAATTAGTACATATTTTATGTGAAAAATACAGCAGATGGTAAAATTGGATGAATCAACTATGAAGGGTGTCTTGTGGTGACGTCTTGGCCGAAATTCAAGTGAAATTTTTCTACAACATTTGCTTCATCCATCTAGAAATGGAAGGAAAAACAAAATTTCTTTCACAATTCCCAAAAAAATTCTCTCTACTAGTAGGCGTTTGACATGAAATTTTAATTTCAAATCAATTTGATATCAAAAGAGCTCTTAATATTAATAGGGGTTGAAAAATAAAAAGGAAGTATGTCATAATACTTGTTGGTATCCTGTGTTTAAAATACTAAACTAGAAAAACAAAATAAACTGAAAAATAGAAAAGAAATTTTTTTAATTAAGATATTCGAATCCATAGAATTCACTGTGTATTCTTAAGGAATTTAATCTCTTCACTATACCCGAGATTTAGGATTACTTCTTGCTAAGATAAACGAATATACATGTTGTTGGAGTAGCGGTACCATACCTCAAACGCCAATGAATTCATCGAGCCGCAAAGACAGTAACAAATCACATAAAGACTCTATATTTTTGTTTGTAAGAAAAATATGCAAATGAAGTTTAGAAAATTCGATACAGAAAATTGAGAGAAAATCTCTCTATTTATAGCCAACAAAGGGTAGTATGACAAGTAATTGTTATTGTGCCTTATCAGAAAAGTCACAACTCATTGAAAAGGCCATAATCCATCAAAAATATGACAACTCATAAAAGGTCACAATCCATTTAATGTGAAAAGGTGTTATTCAAAATTGCATCCTTTCTCTTGGTGTCTTTTCGGAAAAATACTTTATTTCCCATTCACACCTTCTAAACACAACAATTTATAACCTTTATCGAGTATCTATACCTAACTAAACAAGTAATTTTAAGAATTAAAATTAACAAGTAATTCTTCTACAGAATCTCCCCCCCCCCCCCCCTCCCCCCTTCTTCTTTTTGGGAGCTTATCTAGAAATCCTATAATCTTCTTAAGGTTGGAGTGTGTTTCACCTCTATAGGCACGGGTATATATAATTAAGTGGTGTTTTAACCAAAATAAATAATAAAAAATGCATATCATTTAATCATGATTAAGTGTTAAAAAATATATAATGTATATGCAAGACATATGTCTTAAATTTATTGATTTGATGTAAATATCTGATATGAGTATCTAAATTATTACTAGCCCATCAATATCTTTCTTTTACTTTTTTCTTCTGAAGGGGTTAGATTTTTGGGTGAGAAGGTGATTTTATGAGGATGTTTTTTTCTTTTTTGGAAAGATGAAGGATAGTTAGTGAAATGAAAAAAATATAAAATGTCAAAGTTGCGCCTAACCTAAACTTTGCTAAATGATATAGATATGTCGTTCGTTAATAGTCAATTATCAAGGGACACATGATAACTCCAATTATTAATCCAATTGTTTGAAGATTTTTGGGTGAGAAGGATAGAACTTAGTTTCCTTCATCAATGGTCATGTAAAAAGTTTGAAATGCCAAACTCAAATATGTAATTTTACATATCAATTATCAAAGGGAACTTTTAAATTAAAAAAAGGGGGGTGGAGGGTATGTGTGCCATTTTTGTAACGGTTAGGACACACATAATCCCAACTATTAATACATGATATGTTTAAACCATCTCGCTTTGCATGTCCGCCTCTTTTTTTATTTTATAGAACCACATTTTTACTACACCATCACTTAGGAATATAGTGTTTGCATTTAAACTAGGCTTTTCTTACCACTTTATTGTAAATAGAAGAAGAGAATGAACATATACAAGTCAAATGATACTCACATATATATAGAGGCAGAGCCATTACATTTACCCTTAAATTCCCACCATACAAAAGATAAATTAAATCCTATTTTGAAGACAAAAGTTACTATATTTATAACCAATTTATGCATTACCTTTTCACAAATCCAAAATCGAGTCCACTCGATCAAGTACACACTATTTTGTATTTACAACATGTAACATCATGAGATATTTTATTTTGTGAGTCATTTGATTAACGCTATTTATATGAGTCTATTTTATTTCTTGACAAGTGCACACTTGTTTTGTATTTCAAGGGTTCTATTTTTGGGCTTTCTAAATTTGGGAAACTTGGGCCTCATTAATATCAAAAGGACATAAATTCTTGATAGGAGGATAGGTGAATGGACCTTCCAATAAACTTTTTGTCATCCATTTATAAGCAGCCTCTGTCAAGTGATGTCCATCCCAATTCACATATTTGTTAGGATCCTCACAACTTGTTGATGGAAAATTGCCACAATCAGCAGAAATATTGTAATTATATGGACCTCCACCTCCACAACATGCTATTAGTGCATCCTTCAAAAATCCTGCAAAAATTTACCCCAAGCTTAGAAAATTAGGTACTCCCTAGGTTCCATATTAGTTGGTCACTTTTCTTTTTACGCATGTTAAGAAATCATAAATAAGAAGGTAGTTTTATTAATTCACCCCTTACGAAACTTCTTTGAAACTTTACAAACAAGTGTGAACACTTTCAAAAAGAATTAATTGCAAGGGTAATATAGAAAAAAAATTAATTAACACTTTCTTGATTTGGTAAGGTGACCAACTAATATGAGACAATTATTTTTAGTATAATGGACAACTAATATGAAACAGAGAGAGTATCTTACTCAAACTAATATGGTCCAAATAAATAAGCATCGCTTTAGGAAATAAAAAAGAGCATTAGTTTTCTAAAGGATTTATCAAAACCTTAAACGATACTTATTTTGAACTAGATGGAGTATTACTTTATTAACCAGCCTAACTACTTCCATATTGGTGTGATTTACAAAAATGACATGGGATCTAGGTGATTTTAAACTTTTGACCGCATTTACTTCACATGGGCAAAACTTCAAGGTCAATAAGTTTTGTCTTTTGACTTGAAGGTTTGGGGGGTCAAAAGTTCAAGACCATCTCATTTTCAAGGTCATTAGGTGTTAAAAGTCGGCCGATAATAGCTATTAAGTCCAGGCATGGGTAATTTTTCCATACTATCAAAAGTAATATCGATAATCCGTGGATTTAATAACATGTAAAATAAGATAATTAAGTAAATCTTCTACAACAAATTAAAGTTGCACTAATTGTGTAAAATTTATTTGCATTGTCATTTTCCCCCTAGTGTCTAGCATATACCTATTTTAGGATCCGATTAATCAAAATTCACGGCAAAAAGTTTCACTTTGGGAGGTACAATGCGTCCTACCAAAGGTATTATTAATTATTCCTTGGACTCGAAACCGAAACCTTTGGTTAAGAATAAATTGGTACTTACCGTATTTTCGAGGAGCTCGATAAAGTTGCATAGCAGCATTGTAATAATCAGCATAGATAATATTGACATGAGGATGAAGCTCTCTAAGTCTTTGTAATTCCTTTTGAAGAAGTTCATTATGATGGGAAGCTAAGTAATTTGCCCAAATGAGACAACCTAATTCATCATAATCTTCTTCATTCAAACTCACAAAAGTTGTCAAATAGGCTGCAGAACATCCAGGTGGTAACATACTTGGCACCATTATTGTCTTTGCCCCAAGCTCCACTAGCTCCTACATTCAATAAAAAAATAAATTATTAAAAAAAAAATCGCATTGAATCATAAAATGATACTACTAAATTTGTCATGTCCCAAAGCCTTGATTGGGCGGACCAGCACTTGATGCCTTAACTCAATCGAGCAAACCAGCTCTATATATTTTTTCAATAGAGTTTACATTACGCAAATTCAAATTAGACAGATTCCAATGCAACTACTGATACCTAGTGGAGGGACTAGTGTTGGATTAGGTTACTTATGAGCTAAACTTTTATAAAATGGTTAAACTACCAAAAGAGACATACCTCCTTACCATATTTACTAACTCTCCCACTATTTTATTTTAATTACTTAATATACCACATGTAAACAACTTGATACATCGCTCCAGGTCATGATACATCACCACACCTCGTGATACATCTCCCCGATGTATCAAAGGTAATTATCCAGAGGTGAGGCGATGTATCATGCCTTGAAGCGATGTATCAGAGCGAAGTAAGGTGGGAAAAAGAGTAATTAGCTCCCAAAGATGTGTGTTTTATGTAAGTTACCCTTATAAAATCTACTAATAGAATATATATATACACCTATGAAATAAGAAAAATAATGTGTAATTAAATGACACGACACTTAATTTGATTAAGAATAATTTCAAGGTCAAAATATATATATGCTTTTAACCATTAATGTGTCTTTGATACGTCGAATAAAATGTTCTTATTACTTAAAAATGTTTTCACGAAAAATATCTTTTCATGTTTTGTTTGAAGGCGAAAAATCTTTTTCAAAAAAAAAAATAGTTATTAAGGATCGATAATATTGTTAGCAATAGATGGCTTGTAGCCAATCTGAGAGGTTTCTCTCCCCGGAGCCCTAATAGTACTATGACTAGTGATACTGCGTCAAGTGTCCTATCCATTGTAGGTACCAGCCTGTATTTGTAGCCTAGGTTAGGCAGGTACACTACGCGTCCCCGCGCCTGACAGGTCCGGCACTTTTGTCCCCTTATCCTTTTTCTCCATGTCACTCGGCTCCATCGAAGCAAGGAGGTGCCATCGAGTGAGGCTTTTTCCAAACTCGTCCTGGTTGGAGGTAATCCCTCGTCAATAAAAACGCCTTCCTATGATTCGAAAACACTCTTTTGTGAGAGGTTCCATCTCTCTGGAGCCTTCGGGGATCCTTATCCAATACACATACTAAAGAGCAATAAGCTATCAGAAACAGTCTCTCTATATTATTATTATTATTATTATAGTAAAGAGCATTAAGGAGCTAGATACTTACATGAGCACCTAAGGCAATAGATTGGACAACTAATGGGATTATGGGAAGTAGGTCACTTAAATTTTTGCCTGCATGAAATAGTGAATTTGTATAATCGTTGCCTCCAAATTCCCCAAGAAGAAATAAGGAGCTCTTTAAAAACTCTTTGCAACCTGTCCAAAAGAACCAAAAGAATAGGTAAAATAGTTGTCAAAATTTTCCAATTTCTTCTAAAAGAATTGGATAGTTTGATAAGTAAAAAATATTATCATAATATACATATATATTTATATAAAATATATGATTGGGGTGAAAGTTAGGGTTGGGGATTAAGGTGGGGTAGGTGGCGGTGGGGGCAAGGGCAGGGTTGGAGGTGAGGGTGTTGATAATAATAGCAGTAGCAGAATCAAAATTTTAATTAAGGGGACTCAAAATATGATGAAATAAACATAGAAACAAGTCAAGAGGATTCGATATTTTCTATATGCATAAAAAGTAATTTTGATCTTGTATTTAGAGTAATTTTTTCACGAAGAGGGTTAGGATGCCCTTTACGGTTCCCTAGCTCTACCCATGGGTTGGTAGAGATTAGGGGTCGAGGTGTGAGGGCGAGGTGAGGGGTTTGAGGGTGGGATGGAAAGAAGACAATCAACCTGAGATGTTGTTTATGGAACTTGTTTTTCTTGCTCCTAATAGAAAAATCAATTCATAACCTTTAAGAAACTTATTTTTTTAGCAAAAATATTTTAACCAACCATAATATCATAATTCTCTAAAAAAAAATAGAGAAAATATAATGTGTCCAAAAATAATCTTTCTAGTAAAAGGGTTTGATGAGAAAATTGGAAACACTTAAATTTATCAGTAAATTTATTTAGATATTCAAATTATAGCTTTATTGCAATTGAGCATTTGAACATACGAAAAAATATTTTTATTGGACACTCTCTATTCAATTTTTTTTAAAAAAAATGTGTGTATTCTCATACGCTCATTACGTAGATAAATTAATTACTTAAAAAAATTCATCTTTTTTAATTTTATATATTAACCTCAATAAGTCGTAAAAATATATATTAGGGTATGAAATTCACCTGAAGGATTATGACATAAATGTGGGAGGGTTTGATTGAACCAATCCAATTGGTCCCACATAGAAACATTTGTTATTTTATCATAAATTCCAATCTTCTCATAGAATTGTGCATCCATTGTTCTTGATCCAACAACTGCAAAGTTTATTCCAGCTTGAATATCTCTTCCATCTCTTGCATCAATTGAAGGTGGTGGAAGTGGAAGTCCATAATATTGTGCTGCAATATCACAAATATACAAATTATTAAGAGAGAAGTAGTGAAAACACCTCTGAACTATACGTGAATATTAATTTTAGTCCCCAAACTACTCCTAGCAATTAAAAATACCTTCAAACTTGACTAAACGAACTTAAAAACACTCTTGAACTATACGTGAATCATTACTTTAGTCCCCAAACTACTCCTAGCAATTAAAACACCCCCAAACTTGACTAAACGAACTTAAAAATACCCCCCGATCTGTCACATTGCATAGAAAGTAGGCAGACAACAGTAAAAAGCCTCATTTATTAATATTTTTCATTAATTTTAAACCCACTCCAACGGTTAAAACCCCATCTTCTTACCTATTTATAGTTTTCTTCGTTAAAACATTTTAAATCCCAAGTTTTTACTCAACAGTCATCTTCTACAAATTAACCACTATGAAGAAGATTACTAAAATACAATGAAAAGGAGCAGAAAACATGATTAATTCTAGTAGAAAATGTCGGTGATGGAACTCTAACCCATATATACGATTTGTAAAATCTAACGCAATTCTAAATCAGATTTACGAATTAACCACGCTGGAGTATAAGCATGTTCATTAGATCTGGCAAATCAGGGTGTTTTTAAGTTCGTTTAGTCAAGTTTAGGGTGTTTTAATTGCTAGGAGTAGTTTGGGGACTAGAGTAATAATTCGCGTATAGTTCGGGGGTGTTTTTAAGTTCGTTTAGTCAAATTTGGGGTGTTTTAATTGCTAGAAGTAATTTAAGGACTAAAATAATAATTCGTGTATAGTTCAAAGGTGTTTTCACTACTTCTCTCAATTATTAAATGTCAAATCAACTGATCAAATGTTGATCCATATATATAATTAAGATATATAATTATATTTTGGTGCCACAATGGGCTGTTTATATGCAATATCTAAATTTATAGAGAGTGGTAGATCTGGTAGTATATGTGTTTTTATGCACATGTTGGGGTGCCGTCATGTATCTTGCAGACGTGGACGAATTATCTGAAGAGGAGTGAATCCCTGCTCTCATTGAGTTCAGGGCTCCAATCAATAATTATAAAAACTCGCCCATTTGATTTCATAGAGATAAAAAAATGAAAAGATGGGAGGTCGTGGTCTATGTTAAATTTTTCTTAAATAGAATGAGTGAAAAAGAAGTGCTTGTGTTATGGTTTTCATAGTTGCAAGAATTATTTTTTTCCGAGAAAAGGTCCCTTCCTTCTATCATGATTGAGTCAACCAGGTCGAATCATGAGTGAATAGAAAGAAAAAAAAAAAGTTGTTGTCAAGTGGTGCTTCTCCCATTTTTTTGTTTGTTGAGTTTTACATATTCACTTGGTATAATAATATAATGTTATTTACCAAAAAAATCACTATTAACTAAATAAATAAACTAAAAAGAGCAGGAAATTAAAGCTACCTCATGCGTTTATCAAGCAATAATTTTCACCAATGTGATAAATCAACTATTTGGGTTTAAATGGTCCATAAGGAATGAAGTTGGAAGGTTAAAATGAAATAGGATTTATTGATATAAAAAAATGAAATAGGATTTAGATGGAGTGTCAAAATGAAAATTGAAGACAAGTTAAGGAAATTATCTATGTATTTGGCCTTTTTTTTCTCTCTCCTTATTATGGGCAATATTTACATGCCTATGATTAAAATTATCTTGTATTACTTGTATTCATTCATGAAAATACAAAAATACAACACACAGAGAGAGAAAGGGGCTAAAATATAGAAATACAGAGAGAGGCGACATAAATAGAGGGAGAGGGGATGAAGAGGGGAACGAAAGAGGAGAGAGGCGGGCTAGAGAGATAGAGAGGGGAGGGGAGTGGCGAGAGAGAGAGGGGGGGGGGAGGAAGGGAGAGAAAAGAGAGTAGCGAGAGAGGGAGAGAGAGGAGAGCGAGATCAAGGGCAGAGAGAAAAGAGATGCTAGAGAAAGTAAAATATAGTTATAAAATATAGCTTTTTAAAGTATAATTATAAATAATAAATACATAGCTCATGTTTTTTATACCAGGTAAATTTTCCTATAAGATACACCATAACGTTATGTCTCTCCTTTTTAGTAACTTTTTAGTTTTAACTTTTCGCACATAACATACTTAATATCCCAAGATTAAATAACATTTCAATACATTCTAGTACATATTTTTAATTTAAAATTATCAAATTCAAAGATCTTCTTTATTTTTTAAAACTCTGTCTTATATTAAAATCAAATAAATAAATTAAAATGGAGTAAATATATCTTATAATTGGGACCGGAGAGATATAAGATATCCAACAATTGCATGTGTAAATCAACAGATAGGTACTACTCGAACAGTACTATAGGAGGTACTGTTTCTACCTCTGGATTTTTTGAAATAATATGAATAATGTGTGTTATTTTTTGTCATTCAATTTTTGTCATTTCACGTACAAAGTTATTCACCACACAGAGGTGATATTTTTTATTATTTCGCTGATACGATACTTTCTCTGTTTAAAAAAAAATGACTTATTTTGACTTGATACGAAGTTTAAAAAATAAAGAAGACTTTTAAATCTTGTGATTTAAAATTAAAGTTATGTCAAATGTACTAAAATGTTCTTTAATCTTATGATCTTAAACATGTCATGTCAAAAGTTAAAATTAAAGTGTTGCCAAAAAAAGAAAGGATCATTCTTTTTTAAACGAACTAAAAATAAAGTAGGCGACGTCCTTAAATTAACGGTTATTATATATTATGAAAAGAGATTAAAAAAAATCCTTCATACCAAACACACCCTAAAAGAATAAAAAGAACATGATTTTTTTGTAATCTGGGAGTACTTAGTGCTTATTTTTATATATATAATAAGATAATATGAATATTTATCTATCCGTTGGTTTAATCATTTTTTATCCGTATCAAATATGGGTGGGTCGAAATTTTTTTTGTTTTCGCCCGACTCATTTTCGACCCGCACATATTTGATTTGACCCGTCCGTTTGTCATCCTTATCTGAACTCATAAACCTCAAATCCTGGCTCCGTCTCTGACAGCCACACAAAACATCTATTATGACCACAAATTTCAAAATTCCTTTCTTTTCTTCTTACACTCCGTGCCAAGTCAAACTAACTTGCATAAATTGGAACGAAAGAGAGTAAAACGAAAAAGGCAAATACGCACCAAAGAGATCTATGAGAAGGCGTCCATCGGAGCAACGACCAGTGGGACGATGAAAGTATGTCTCTCCATAGGGAGGAAAATACATGTGATCAAGAGATTGACTACCATGTGGATGGAGGTGCACAAAGTTTCCAACATCAGTAAGTGAATCACCAAATCCAAAAATGGATGTGTAACAACTTGTACAATTAGTTGTAGCATAAGATAGCAATATGAAAATATTGAATGCAAGAAAGTAAATTATTATGGGTTGAGAAAAAGAAGAAGGAGAAGAAGAAGAAGCCATTTGAACTTTTTGTTTTTGGACAAGCCAAAGAGATAGATAGGCAAAATTTAATTGTCAAATTAAATTAATGGTGTAGCCGTGTAGGAGACCAATTTTTTGGGGCATTACTTAATGTGGAAACGTTGCAATAATTGAGAAATGAAATACTTAACTTCGTTATAAATTAACTGATCTATTTTGATTTGGTACGGCTAAGATAATAAAGAAGAGTTTTAAATTTTGCGGTCTTAAATTATTGGAGAACAATGATAAAATCACAACAATAATGTTAGCAAAGTAATAATACTAAAGACTAGATAAATATTACTACCATAACAATATAAGTACTCCCTCCGTTTTAATTTGTTTGACCTACTTTCATTTTTAGTACGTTTAAAAAGGAATGCCTCTTTTCTTTTTTAACAACAGTTCAATTCCAACTTTCCACATGGCACATGTTTAAGACCACAAGATTATAAGACATTTTGGCATCTTTCACATATCTTTAATTTTTAATCACAATATTCAAAAGTCTTCTTTACTTTCTTAAACTTCGTGCCAAATCAAAATAGGTCAAATATATGAGTAGTGTTGACACTGTCCTAAGAAACTATTTCAGCAGTGTGAAATATTTTCTCAAGATTAAACAAGCCTTCTCTAATTAAATAGCGGATACAAGAATCAGCACAATGAACATTAGCAAGTTAAAGAGGGGATTAGTAAACCAAGTTAAAGCCAAAACAATTAAAAATTATAAAGAGAAAGCAAAAGAAGAAGAGTAAGAACGTGAGGGAGAATAGAGATTAAGAAGAATGTTAGGTGTGCTTTGTTGATGGCAATTGATACCTATTTATAGGAAATTGTCAACAATGAAAACATAACAAGTGTTTTGACACTTATCCACAAAAAATCATGCAAATTGCTAACACTATTTTCTTGACATTTCTCCAAGTAAAATGTAGCTTCCCAAATATATTATTTATTGGCTTTTAAAACAAGCTTTTCATTTGGCTTCTTAAAAACACTTGCAAAAATAATTTTTTTGAAATAATAAAATATTTTGTCTACCTAAATTAAAGATACGTCAAATGCACAAAATGTTCTTTAATCTTGTGATCTTAAACATGTCATGTGAAAAGTTAAAATTAAAGAGTTGTTAAAAAGGCAAAGGGGTCATTCTTTTTGAGACGGACTGAAAAAGAAAGTAGGTCAAGCAAATTGCAATGGAGGGAGAAGTTTTTCGGTAGTTGTAGTATTCCTTTTTATTGTATTTTTCCACTATTCGAGCCTAGAATCTTGTTTCTTACCTCGAATATACATCGAATCTTGAATTTGAGAGAGTTTCTTAACGAAAAATATCTGATATAGCACACTAATTTAGTGCACTACATGAATTTTACACGTTGACAGCCGTTAAGGCTAGTTCCATGTTATGCTATTTAGTGCTCTATATGAATTTTTACACATTGATGATCGTTAAGGCCAGTTTTGCATAAAGCCTCATATAACGCACTAATTTATTACGATATTTCTAAAAAATTTCAACTCTAATTTTATTTTTTATTTCGATCACTTTTCTTTTTTCGTCAATCATTTAAGTTCCTGACTCTATTTCATTCAACTCCTTCTCCCAAATAAGTTGTCACTTGTCAACTTCAGACTCTCTTTTAACGAGACAAATACAAGGACATAATGGGGACTGCTTCATCATTTCACCCTTCAAAAATATCACATGCACATAAAGTAATTTTTTTATTTTGTGTAGTAAAAAAATTATTTTATTTTTATCATTTCACATATAAAGTTATTCATTATATGCATGTGATATTTTCGATCACTTCACTAACGTGATAATATTTTATCATTGTCAAAATCAATTATCTCACTTTAATTTTTTTTTAAAAAAACAATTACATATTTGACTGATGAATACATGGCAAAGAAATAAGATGACCAGATGAAAGTTTTTTTAAAATTTCAATAATATTTTATGTATGAGAAGAATATGGAAAGTCATTCGCTCGTGGAGACATTTATTTAGATAAATGATTGTTTAGATCGATTTATAAATAAACCTCTCTCCATATAGATATGTATCTCCGATTAGAATGGATTATCAATTAAAATGGATTGTTGAGCAAAAAGTAGAGGAAATCAAGAAATAATATCTCTTATTTTTAAATGGGGAGAGAAAAAAAGGAGAAATAAGGTGAGATTAGTTTATCTAAGTTATTTCCATGATACGAGCCTAATTTATTTACTGCAGTTTATTTACAGCTTTTTAATTTAATTAAATTTGTATATATTTTGTAAGAAAACTACTACTACACATGTTACACAGAAAAGTACCGCTAAATTTTATAAATAGATTTTTTATTTAATATAGATGCATTTTTTCCCCATAAAATGAGCTAAAATGAGTTGAGCTACTATTGTCCAATTGCTTAACAAACTGTAAATTCCCCTCCTCCATCACATTACAAGATCTTAATTGTCTTTTCAAATTATTTCTCAACTATCTTTTGAAACTTAAGACTTCATAAAATTCTGATATTCTTTTTAATGGATAAAGCCAGGTATATCTTGAACAATCATTAACTAATATCACCCGATATCTCATATTCTGAGCTGAATGAAAAATAAAATTTTCCTCTCTATTCTCCAAAAGTTTCTCTTTAGTGGGCGTTTGACATAAATTTTTAATTTCAAATCAATATAATTTCAGACGGGCTCTTAGTATTAATAGGAGGTTGAAAAACAAAAGGAAAGCCCGTCACAATACTTAGTTCTACCGAGTATTTACCCCCTAATTAAACAAGTAAGTTTAAGAATTAACAAATAATTCTTTAACCGAATCTAATTTATCCCCCTCTTCTTTTTGGGAGCTTATCTAGAAATCCTATAATCTTGTTAAGTGTTGGAGTGTGTTTTATCTCTATAGGCACGGGTATATATAAGTGGTGTTTTAACTAAAATAAATAAATAAATAAAAGTACATATCACTTAACCATAGTTAAGTGTTAAAAAATGTAAGTATAAAATATGTCTTAGATTTATTGATTTGATATTAAATATCTGATACTAGCATGTAAATCTTTACTAGCCCGTCAATATCTTTTCTTTTTTTTTTCTTCTGAAAGGGTTTTGTGATGGAGAAAGATTTTTGGGTGAGAAAGTGGTTTTGTGAGGATGTTTTTTTTGGAAGATGAAGGATAGTGAGTGAAAGGAAAAAATAAAAAAAAGAGTCAAAGTTGCACCTAACCTAAACTTTGCAAAATGATATAAATATGTCATTCGTTAATAGTCAATCAAGAGACACGTGATAACTCCAAGTATTAATTCAATTGTCTTTTTTTTAAATCAAAAGTCACCTTCAGGGTGGGGGTTAGTTCAATTGTTTGAATGTTAATTATATTCCACTTATAATGATTCATATGTTAATAAAGGGGTATTAGGCCATTTTTGTAACGGCTAGGGCACACCTGATCCCAACTATTAATGAATGACATGTTTAAACTATATCACGACATCCACCCCTTCTTTTATTTTGTCATTAGAACCACATTTTTACTACTTCATCACTTAGAAATATAATGTTTGCATTTAAACTAGGCTTTTGTTACCACTTTATTGTAAATAGAAGAAGTGAATGAACATATGCAATTCAAATAATAAAAGTTTTATAAGGCATAAAACAACTCACTTATATAGAGCTATTACATTTACCCTTAAATTTTTCACTTTTTGAAGACAAAAATTACAATACCTAAAAACAAAAAAATAAAATAAAGAATATAACTTATTTATTTATAACCAATTTATGCATTACAATTTTACAAATTCAAAATCGAGTCCACTAGACGAAATACACACCATCATGAATGGATAATTTTATAAAGAAGGCATAATACATAAACGTGCATTGACACTTAAACCATCATAAAGTTGAACCAGTAGCACAGCCGAAGGCAAGTTAAATGACACGTTTTTTTCCTGATTTATAT
This sequence comes from Jaltomata sinuosa, assembly GCA_003996215.1. Classification (NCBI taxonomy): domain Eukaryota; kingdom Viridiplantae; phylum Streptophyta; class Magnoliopsida; order Solanales; family Solanaceae; genus Jaltomata; species Jaltomata sinuosa. The sequence goes on along the minus strand of QJPP01002987.1, from coordinate 213,720 downwards.
TTTAAAGGGTTCCATTTTTGGGCTTCCTAAATTTGGGAAACTTGGGCCTTTTTAACATCAAGGGGACACAAATTCTTCATAGGAGGATAAGTGAATGGGCCTTCTAATAAACTTTTTGTCATCCATCTATAAGCAGCCTCTGTCAAGTGATATCCATCCCAATTTACATATTGGTTAGGATCCTCACAACTTCTTGCTGGAAAATGGCCACAATCAGCAGAAATATTGAAATTATATGGACCTCCAGCTCCACAACATGCTACTAGTGTACCCTTCAAAAATCCTGTAAAAATTACCCCAAGCTTAGAAAATTAGGTATTTTAGCATAGAATGTTGATTGAGAATTCGGTATAGATTTATCTGTATTGTACCAAACAAATAAATGCATGACATTTATTTACACTTTGCTTATCACACTAAAACATGGCTTAAAGTGTTACCCCTATCAGATGGTCCAACATAAATGTCGACATTTTAGTCAAACTAATATGGTCTAAAATAAGCGTCGCTTTGAAAATCAAAAGAGCATTAATTTTCTAAAAGATTTATCTGTATGGGATAAAAATTGCTTTGGTAAGAATGGGCCGACTCGGATTGGTATAGCAAAGATTGGCCCGTGATGGCTCCATCTCGAGAGAAAGTCCGACACAAAGAAATGACTTCTCGAGCAAAGGCAGGGTAGTCCGAGAGGACCAACGATGGCCACTGCAAGTGAAGTAAGGAAAAATGGATGATATGTCAAATTATTCAGGTGCGCGGGCAACTCTCGGCAGAACCGCGTCAAACTCGGTGTACTGGGTTGGTATCCTCCAATGGTTCGAGGACAAGTGAATGTCGATCATTGTTCATGGTACTATAGGCTCGACAAAATGGCATTATCCCATTGGCCAGAAGGAACTCTTTCTACCCTAGAAATAGGCATCCCCTCCTTCATTGTAGAGGATGGAATTTTCGTTGGACCTTACCCTAAAGTAATAAAATATCTTTAGCTTGGTCCTTAAGCTTTCTCTGCTTTTCCTTTAGTTTATTTACTGTTCCATTATTGTTACGCCTGTTTATTCTCTGTTTATTGTTAAGACGCACTCATAGCTAGAAGGATCAAACATAAAGAAATAGGGATCGTGCTACGAGCTTCTGGACTGCCTATTCTAGAGTATCCCATGGCTCCCTGGGCATGGTACTGGATCGTTGTCATTATAAAAAATTTCTTAATCGTTTTCTCGTTGATTTACTTTGTGTTTCCTTTATGTTTTTTACCTTTTGCAAACTTACGTCTATAACAATAAAACTAAGATCATAACACATGCTCTTGACCCAAAAACAAATCTAACTGTCCCAAATCGATGGTAAACATTATCAAAACCTTAAATGATACTTATTTTCCACATTGGTGTTATTTACAAGAATGACATGGGATCAAGGTGGTTTTAAACTTTTAACCCCATTAATTACCTTACATGAGCAAAACTTCAAGGTCAATTATAAGTTTTTTGACTTGAAGGTTTGCCCATAAAGCAAGTGGGGTATCAAAAGTTTAAGACCACCCATTTTCAAGGTCATCAAAATGACTTTTCCGTACTATCAATTCACATTATAATATATCGATAATTCATGGATTTTATAACATGTAAAATAAGATAATTAAGTAATCTTCTCGAGCAAATTAATAGCTTGTTTGGCCAAGCTTATTTTTTGTCAAAAGTGTTTATTTTTGCTCAAAAGTGCTTATTTTGAAAAATTAAGGTGTTTGGCCAAGCTTTTGGGAGAAAATAAGTGTTTCTGAGGAGTAGCAGAAGCTGTTTTACAGAAGCTAAAAAAAGTAATTTCTCCTCAAAAGCACTTTTTGAAAAGCATTTTTGAGAAAAATACACTTAGAAGCACTTTAAAAAAGTTTGGTCAAACACTAATTGTTTCTCAAAAGTGCTTTTTAAATCTATTGGCCAAACACAAACTATTTTTCATCAAAAGTACTTTTTTGAAAAGCACTTTTAAAAAAAGCACTTCTCAAAATAAGCTGATTTTAGAAGCTTGGCCAAACAGGCTATAAATTGTACAAACTGTTTAAAATTTATTCTCAATGTCATTTCTTTAAGTTAGTTATCTATTTTAGGATCCGACTAATCAGAGTTTGCGGCAAAAAGATTCACTTTGGAAGGTAAATTGCATCCTACCAAAGGTAATATCATTTCCAGGAGTTAAACTCGAGACCATTGATTAAGAATAGATTGATACTTACCGTATTTTTGAGGAGCTTGATAAAGTTGCATAGCAGCATTGTAATAATCAGCATAGATAATATTGACATGAGGATGAAGCTCTCTAAGTTGATGTAATTCCTTTTGAAGAAGTTCATTATGATGGGAAGATAAGTCATTTGGACAAATGAGACAACCTAATTCATCATAATCTTCTTTATTTGAACTCTCAAAATATGTCAAATAGGCTGGAGCACATCCAATTGGTAACATACTTGGCACCATTATTGTCTTTGCCCCAAGCTCCACTAGCTCCTACATTCAATAAATAAATAAATTATTTTAAAAAAAATCACATTGAATCATAAAATGATACTCCCTCTGTCCCAGCTTATATGACTTACTTTCCTTTTTAGTTAGTCTCAAAAAGAATGACACACTCCTATATTTAGTACTAACAATTTAACTTTAAAATGTTTGTTTTACCCTTAATGAAATGATTTACAGCCACACAAACATCTATGACTTATTTTAGACCACAAATTTCAAAAGTCTTCCTTTCTTTCTTAAACTCCGTGACAAGTCAAAGTAACTCATATAAATTGCGACGGAGGGAGTACTACATTTGTCATGCCCCAAAGCCTTGATAGGACGGATTGATACTTGATGCCTTAACTCGATCGAGCAAACCAGCTCTATATAAAGACATGAACATGGGAAATGCATAGAACCAATGCAAACACATTTACATAAACATGAATTAAGCTATCGGAAACAGTCTCTGTAATTATAATTATTTTATAGTAAAGAGCATTAAGGAGCTAGATACTTAATTACCTGAGCACCTGAGGCAACAGAATGGGCAATTAAAGAGATTATGGGAAGTATGTCACTTAATTTTTTGCCTGAAAGAACTAGTGAATTTGTATAATCATTGCCTCCAAATTCCCCAAGAAGAAATAATGAGCTCTCTGAAAACTCTTTGCAACATGTCCAAAAGAACCAAAAGAATGTTAGCGTTTGCCCTGAATATTCTATTTTATCTGAATTGTATCATAATTGTGTTTTACTTCAAAAGGGTTTTCTTGGTGGAAAAGGTTTTCTTGTAGGAAAAGATCTCTTCCATAATTGGTTAATTCTTTCTTGGAGGAAAAGTTTTGGACTTCTATAAATAGAAGATCCTCCTTCTCATTCTACAACACAATAGCATCCATAATGTAGTCATCAAAAGAGTCTTGTTTAGGGGGAGATTTTTCTCCCATAGATTTTATGCTTTTTAATTTAGTTTTCAATATGTAGGTCAATTGACCAATCCATATCGAATAATATGTTTTTAAGTATAGTTGTCATTTGATTTATCGCCTCTATGGTTTGCAATTAATAGCTTACGCATGACGTCCTAACGATTTCGATCCCAACAAAGAATAGGTAAAATAGTTGTCAGAATTTTCCAACATATGATATTAGGGTATGAAATTCACCTGAAGGATTAAGACATAAATGTGGGAGTGTTTGTTTGAACCAATCCAATTGGATCCCCATAGAAACATTTGTTATGTTGTCATAAATTCCTATCTTCTCATAGAATTGTGCATCCATTGCTCTTGATCCAACCACTGCAAAGTTTACTCCAGCTTGAATATCCCTTCCATCTCTTGCATCAATTGAAGATGGTGGAAGTGGAAGTCCATAATGTTGTGCTACAACAATATATTGATATGTCAACATCTTGTTAGACTCTATAATAGGTAGAATACAAAGAGTTATCTCATCAAAATTGATTTAAAAAAGGCTTACGTCTCAATTGAATGGGATTTTGCGGAGGAAATGTTCCATGGATTGAACTTTCCATACAAATTTATTAAGTGGTATGTAGATAGTAAAAATTTCACTGTACATTCTGTTCTAACATCACCATTTAATTTTTTTTCACCTTTTTTAAAATGTTACACATATATCAACTTCGTAACTGCAGTATCTGAAGTTAGGTTTAAGAAAAATCAAACTTCAGAAGTTATATGAGTGAATTTCACGCATTCAAGAAAAAATGATTGGACTTCAATCATTTTTGCCTAAAACTTCAGCCATGCAGTCATTTTTGCTGACTTCAATCCATTTTCTGCCATATATATGTGCGTGAGCTTAAAACAAAAAAGACTGACGTCCGAAAAACATGATTGAACCTCAGCCACATATGGTTGAAGTTTAAGCAAAAATGGCTGAAGTGAGACAAAAATGATTGAACTTCATCTACGTGTTATTGAAGTTCCTTGAGACAAAAATGGATAAACTTCAACCATATTTTTCTGAACTTCAGCCATATAAAATTTCAGATATTTATCGAAAGTTGAACTTTGTCAAGACTAATTTCAACCACCATAGATTTAAAGTTGTCCAAAGTAAGTACGCGTACACATTTTTTTTAATATAAATACTATTTAAATGACGTTAAAATCGAGCATCACACATTTTCGCCATGGATATATAGAATTTAGGGTTGTGTATCGATCGGTTCAGTTCGATTTTGAAGTTTATCAGTTCGACTATTGGCTTGTTGAAATGCTAAGCCATTATAGAACCATTAAGATATCGGTTTATCGGTATCGGTTATTGATTGTTATCGATTCAGTTATCGGTTTAATTGTTAGAATTCACACAAAAATAAATCATTGAAAATTACTTAGGAACAAGGTGACAAACCAAATGAACCATGCACATGAGTTGACAGATTTTATCTTGCTCAGAAGCAAATTAATTATTTTATCTGATAATATATCTTATTTTTAAAATTTTATATTTTATAGAGAGTTACCTATTTTAATATTATCAAGTCAATTTGAACGAGGCTTATTTTATTTTTAAATAAAATTTCAAATTTTATATTTAAAACTTATTTACACTAACAATTTACAACTTAACCTCTAACCCAGATGGCTCCTTCAATGCAAAAATTTGAGTACATGCTACTCCCTTCTTTCAATTGTTTGTGTTATTTTCTTTTTTAGTTCATTTTTCTAAAAAAAATGTCTCCTTTTTTTCGGTAACTTTTTAGTTTTTTAACTTTTCGTGCATGACATATTTAAGATCACAAGATTTAATAATAATAGTATATTCTAGTACATATCTTTAGTTTAAGACCACCAGATTCAAAAAAATTCTTTATTTCTTTTAAATTTTATCATATATCACAATCAGGCAAAACTAATTGAAACAGATAAAATATATAATCAAACTTCTTGGCGTACATTTCTTTATATTTTTAACACGTGTGACATAATTAATGTGACATTACATTAATTATGCAGTAAGAAATGTATCACATATCACTTTTTGAATTTGGGTACGAGCTTAGTACGTGTACTTGCAACTAGTGCTATTAATAAGAATTATAAGTTGTCAACTCAACTCAAGTAACATTTGGTTAATATTGGACAATGACCGGCCCATTTATTAATTCGGCCTATTTTAATCCGTTCAAATTCAGTCAAAACAAATAATTTATTATATGTGAATATAGTAAAAATTTTAGGGGCAAGCCTATCTTGACATTGTTATTTAACATGTATACATATTTTTAAAATTTTTGTGCATATATCAACTTTGGACATGCGGTACTTGAAGTTAGGCTTGAGAAAACCAAACTTCAGAAGTTACATATAAGTGAAGTGCATGAAATTCAAACAAAAATAGTTGGACTTCAATCATTTTTATCTGAACTTCAATCGTACAATCATTTTTGCTTAACTTCAACGCGTTTTGCTTGAATTTCAGTTATATGTGCATGGACTTTGAACAGAAAAGACAGAAGTCGGGCAAAAGTGACTGAACTTCAGCCACATATGGCTGAAATTAAAGCAAAAATGAATGAACTGGGGCAAAAAAGACTGAACTAGTTCATCCAGTACATATGGCTATAGTTTCTTTAGTGCAAATATGGATGAACTTCAATCATGTGTTTGAATTTTAGCTATATAAAACTTTAAATATCGTATCTAAAGTTAGACTTTGTTAAATTTAACTTCAAAGACCGTATGTTTAATATTACTCAAAGTAAGTACACGCGCAAAACAATTTTAAAAGTAAATATAAATTAAATGACGACGTCAAACTCGAGTACCTATGCACTTTAAGAATCTCATAGACAAAAATGAATATTTATTACTAGAACGAGTTTAAGTAATAAGTAATCTTTTGTTAGTGTAAATAATTTTTATATCATCAAGTTAATTTTAAATAATAATATATCTTATTTGCCAACGTCGGACTCTCATTTAATGAGACAAATTAATTAGGGGCAAGGACATAAATGATCAGTCTGTTCAAACAAATTCCAGCAGAGAGTCAAGGGATTAAAAATTCACTTTCTAGCCAATTTACTAGCGTTGAAGTCACTATACATATTCTATACAACAATGATACAATTTCTATACACATCTTATATACAATTATTATACAGTTTCTATACACATCCTATATAGTTTCTATTGAAATCTTATACAGATACATATTATATACAATAATTATACAATTTCTTTACACATTGCATACAGTTTCTATAAAAAAAAATCTTAGACAGATATATATCCTATACAATAATTATACAGTTTTGATACATATCCTACACAGTTTCAATACATATTCTATACAATTGTATTTAATTATTTTTAAAAAAAATAGTTGATTTCTTAGCCCAAAAAAAAGAGTAGCAAAAAAGAAACAATAGAATATTTTAAAAATAAATATCAAAATAGTCCAAATTTAAAAATACCAGCGCAAGAAATTTAAATTATCAAGTGATCATACAATGACACTATTTTGAAATGACCATTTTTTATGGAAATAATTTGGCTCACTAAACACGTGATATCCTTTTCCCAATTCATTGTTGCCACCAAATACTAGGACATAATGGGGACTACTTCATCATTTCACCTTTCAAATCACCATAATGGGGATATTCATATTTGAAAGAACCTATTTGTTGAAGAAGAAACATAAAAATTAAAGGTGTTAATTGATTTTAGTTCATTAACACAAATAAGAGATTTGAGATGTTAAAATAGTATAAGACGTTGAATTATTAGACTTCAAAACGTGCTCAAATTTGGGATCCAAAATGTAGATAAACATGGTAGATATATCATTCTAACCAAAAAGAATAAATCAATTTCTGGAACAGTATCGACCTAAGTCACTCTCACTGTCACTTTACAAAATCGTACATGAGATTTTCACCTCATACGGCTTTTTGTTCAATTCTTCCAATTGTTTGTGTTATTTTTTTTTTTAGTTCATTTTCCCAAACTTCTAGATTTGATTGTCTTCTCCGATACGCAATCGAGTCCCTCATGACTAGTGACATCACTCGTCCCTGCAAGTCATAACTAACATAATAAGTCTACCGGAAGTCTCATTTAGAGGAAAAGAATTTTAATACTCAAAACGACTGAACAAATCGTTTCATTATTCCCCTATATATTCGAAAAATATCTATAATTTGAATCTCCTTGTACACTCTTGTCATTCCATTGTGACTTTCTTGGTTTCCATGTTGATTGCTAAGTCTATTCCTTGGTGGCCACTTGTGTCCTGCAACTTGGCATTTTTGGCAAAACTCACTTGTCATATTATTGTCATATTAAAATCACTTGTCATATTTGTTAAAATTTTCTGCCATTAGGGTCCATCACTACAATTTCATTTACTAGCAGAATATTGGTTTGTTTGTCATAAAACAATTTATATGTCAGGTTTGATTTGGTACGGGCATAATTATATTAATATCACATAATTAGATATTTTTAAAATAAAGGGAAAATGTCTCAAAACACACATAAACTAGGGTTGGAATTGCTGTTGCATACTCTAACTTTGTTGAGGTCCTATGACCCCCCTGCACTATTTTATAGTGTAATATTTAGGGTATTATCAGCTTAGTTTGACCACTAAATCACTCAAACTAAAGTAAGTGCTTTCACATGCTATCAAAAAGAGGAGTCAGTTCTCATTAATGTTAATTTATCTTCCATTAACCCTAGAATTTTCTTAAAACTCTCTAACTTTATCTTCATGATTATTGATCAAATAACACAAATCATTTCAATTTCATGTGATTTTTACTTTCAATCTATTATTTTGAAGTTGCTGCTTATACGTGTGTTCACTTGCATGTCCATCTATGCTAATAATACCCACAATATTACACTATAAAATAGTCCAGGAGGGTCATAGGACCCCACAAAGTTAGAGTGTGTAACAGCAATTTCAGCCATAGTTTAGGTGTGTTTTGAGCTATTTTCCCTAAAATAAACTTAACAATAAAATATATTCTTTAATTTGGATGGACAAGTAAATAAACTTTAATGGGTGGAAAATATAGGTGTATATAAAAAATCTTAAATTTTATTATTATTAGGTATTTAAAATATATATTTAATAATTATAAATTGATATTATTTTATCGCAAAGAGTAATCAGTATCTTATCCCCCCACTCATGTGAATATAATAAAGAGTGATTTGTTCCATCTTCTAATAACAGAATCTGATGAGTTTGAAAAATATTTTTCTATGGTAAATATTTATTCTAGTAAATAATAATAAAAGAATTCGGAAAAACATGAAATTATTTTTAACAAGTGTTCCTCACATATTTCAATGGAAGAAACAGAGTGTAAAAAGAATAATCCATATCTATGATAAATATTGGCATAATATATAAATAGACATTCAAATTTGACTTTAATTGGTAAGTAATACTCCAACTTTGAATATGTATATCTAGACACCTCAATTTGGTCTCAACTTGTAACGATCCGCCCGGTCGTTATGGGATGGTTAGGGCCATAGTACCCTTGTTAGAGCCCTTGTAATAAAATTAAGGTAATAAAACTCAAAGTTGGGAGAGGTTTAAAACTGAAACTTTTGTGTAATCATGATGAGTTGTGCATTATTGTGATGTGTTGTGTTCTGTTAGAGGGTGACCTAGTGAACTAGACCACCGTAGGGAATTCTAAGACTTCGAGTGAGTTCGTAACAGATTTTTACAGTGGTTTGCACATCTGGTTTGTGTTGTGGTGTCTTGAAAAGATATGTGTGTTGTGAAATAAAACTCGATACAATTTTACTGAGATTCTGTTTAACAAGGCACTGCCGCAGCGAGGAATTTTTTGCTGCAGCGAGACCGCCGTAGCGGTCAGAGTTCTGTTGTACTGGGTGTTAGCAATAAAGTCAGGTCTCGTCATATGAGACATTGATCGCCATAGCTGGACTGTCGTAGAAAAAATATCGATCGCTGCGTCAAGACAAAATTAGCCTTTAAGTCAGTTCGAGTTTCTCACCTTCATAACTTCAAAACTCGTTCCAGAGAGACATGTGAGACAATTTTTTCAAGGCTAGGGCAGATTTCTTCTTCGAGGTAAGTTCATCCCGTCAACTCTTTCATCTAGTAATCCTCTAACACCCTAGAATCGGTGGGGCTGACTTTAATGGTAAATTGGGAGAACCCTAGAACTTATGAAAACTATGAAAAAATGAATGGGTGGATGTAATTATCGTTTCTTATGCTTCTAAGTTGTTAATTAATATTTCTTAGAATGAAATTTGATGTAATATATAATTGTGGTATTTTGAGACCTAGAGTTCAGTAAAGATGATATCTTTAGCGTAAAAACTAATTTAAGTGGGTTAATGGGATGGAAACTTCATGATTTAGGATGATGTGATCATTAGAGAATTAGACTATGATGAATTAACTTTTGGATAATAATTTAAACCTTGAAAAAAATCAAACTTTAAACTAGAAAAGCAAGTAAAAATAATGCCAAACTTCTTCAATGATCAAATAAGGGGAAAATGGCAAAATATGCACCAAAACACACGCATATTCAAGGGACTAGGCATGACTTTCAGCCCATATTTTGGGCTTGAATTGCGGCCACCAAACACCCCCTTTTGGGGCTTGAATTGCTGCCACCATGGACATGAGTTGCAGCCCATTTTGAAATTCTTACGTAAATGTATGGCTGATGATAAATTTTTTTAACTAAAATAACCGTGTATAACTATGTATATATAATGTATAACTATATATCAGAGATGTATGTATATATCTATATACACTATTATACAATATTTATACATTGTAGTAGTTCATCTTTCTCAACAAGAGGAAGATGATAGTTTTTTTAAATCCTGACCCACTCAAATCTCCTCTAAACATTCTCAAATTTTAGACATGAGCTTCTCTCGATATTTGAAGTCTTTCGATATATTATTTACTCCAAATGATTCATGTTTGCGGTCAGTGAAATTTTAAAATTTGAGTTTTGAAGCTCTACAATTCACATTCGCGGTAGGTTAAATTTTAAAATTTGAGCTTCGAAACTCTTCAATTGCGGATTTCAATGGCAATTCTGTTTTTCTTTTACAGTTCAGGTTCTTCTACTTTCTCCCATCCTGAAAATTTCATATGGACAAACAGAGGGCAACTTGGATTGGCATTTTGATAAGTCGAGATTGGATGTCAAGGTTCCACTGATGCAGATAATTGCTTCTCGAGGAACATCTGCAAGTACGGGTGTTCATGATTTGGGTGAAAATTGATCCAAATTAAAAAATTGAACCAATCCGATTAAACAAATTAATTTTTATTTGGTTTTACATTTTTAAAAATGATAATATATGATTTGATTTTGATTTTGTTCAAAAAAATCAAATAAATAACTAAACCAAACCGATAAAATATATATCTAATTTTTTATAAATATATATACATAATATATAATTTTTTATGAACAATTTAAATCTCTTGTATTTGATTTCATCAAAATTTATTTATATTTTAATATATTGTATTACACGTACGTCATGTCATGTTTTATATGGTAATCTCACAATTTTTTTTTCCTTTTGAGTGAATTGTTGTCTTGTTTTCTCTTTTGAATGAATCGTTTCTTTTGTTTTTGTGTATGATTAATAACCGAGTAATCGAACAAAATCAAATTAAAACCGATAATAACCAAACTAAATATATATTATATTTAGTTTGGTTTGATTTTAATATTTTAAAAACTGATTATATTAGTTTAATTTTGATATTGATCAATAACCGACCCAAACCAACTCGTGAACACCCCAATATGCAAGTCTCAAATGATATTATTGACTTATACAAGGTCGTCTTAAAACATGATTTGGTACACAAAGCCTCTAGAATACTTAAATGGGAGAATGCTTCTTCAAACTTTTAGTCAAGGATTTCCCTTGTATGGAAAAAGACTCTTACCTGCATAATGTTGTCTTTAAGGGTCGTTTGGTAGCTAGTAAAGAAATAGCTTATCCATGTATTAATTTTTGTATAAGTTATATAACGTTTGATAGCTAGTTAGGAAGTAAGTTATTCATATATAAAATCAATAGGATGTTTGGTTTGCAATTTAGAAATCTGCATAACTAATTCATGTATAAGTTATGAGGGAATTGGTGTATTGTCTTATGGGGTATAGAAGGTGGAATAGATAATACATGTATAACTAATACCTGCATAACTCTAACCAGCTTCAAATGATACGATCTATGTGCACCAAATTAATGGCTATCGTGGTGCATAAACTCTGATTACTTCAGCTCAGCATCCCAATGACTCCTCGAGCCAACGATATACATACTAAACATGTTGAAGTGTGTGACCATCTCATCTAAAAGCTTAAGCTATTAGAAAGTGTATACTTTATTCTTTTTCATGGTCCAAGCATGTATAAATTCTTTTTTTCATAATGGGTGGCGCGGTGAGATTCGATCAAAGAACTTCTGTCTGCTCTGATACCATATTGAAGTGCGTGGTCATCTCATCTAAAAGCTTAAACTGTTAAAAAGAGTACACTTTAAATTTTTATTAGTTGTATTCTCAACAAGCTATAAGTTATCGCTCTATATCCAATATATATAATGAAAATCAGTGTCTCAAACCATCATACAATTTTGAGCAAGAAAGAATCACTTCACTAACTTGTTTTATTCTACTTAATTGAAAAAAATTGTATAAAACACACACACAATTACCCCTTATGCACTAGAATATTAAATCAAAATTCCAAATTGGCTAAGATCACAATATCCCTAGCCCATGTTGTCATAATCCATTATGCATCACAAATCCCTAACATTCGACCGTGATCACGGAAGAGATCGGATTGGGAGTGAATCGCGACCCTCGGGGCGCTATTGTGGAGGAACACCCGGAGGTCAAAGACCATGATAGTGGAGTCAAGAAAAGTCCGTGATCATGGACCTCCAATGAGGAGGTCCGCGATAAGTGTGACACATGGGCAGAAGCTTTCAAAAGTGACTAATGACGTTTAAGCCACTCTTAAAGCTATTTTACAGAACTTAAAAATAAATTAGCTACTCTCTCTGTCCCATATTAGTTGCCCACTATATTAAAAATAGTTGTCCCATATTAGTTGACCATCTTACTAAATCAAGAAAACATTAATTAATTTTTTTTGAAGGTGTTCACACTTGTTTGTAAAGTTCCAAAGAAGTTTATTAAGGGGTGAATTAGTAAAACTACCTTCTTATTTATGATTTCTTAACATGCGTGTAAAAAGAAAAGTGACTAACTAATATGGAATGAACGGAGTATCCTATAAATGGCTAATAGTCTGTTACTCCCTCCGTCCATCTTTACTTGTCCACTTTCCTATTGGCACAAGGATTAAGAAGTAGTAAATGATAGGGGTAATTTTACAATATTACCCTTTGAAATATAATAAATTTAATGCTTTGGAAAATGCATTAGATAATGAATTGTATTTAATGCTAAGGGTAAAATGGGAAGAAATAAGTAAATTATCCATTGGTTTTATAAACTGAACAAGTATTGTTGGACATCTCAAAATAGAAAAGTGGACAAGTAAAGATAGACGGAGGAAGTATGATTACCCTTAACATTGATGAACAGACATAAAAATTGAGTTTTCTTTATGAATATTTATTTTTTGTTAGTGTTTAATTAGTGTTGATTAGTGAGTAATTAGTCGTGAAACTTAAATTGCTTTGAAACTTCTGCCCTAGGATTTGCAATAGTTTCGGTGCATTAATCTCTGAGGACCCTAATAGTTAAGGTTCATTTTTTATTGTTTCTAAAGGTGTTTAGAATTCTAATTCTAAATATTACTCCCTCCATTCATTTTTATTTGTCAATGTTTCACTTTTCGAGGTCAAATTGTATGAACTTTGATCAATATTTTAAAATATATATTTTTCATCATATTAATATGAGAAAGTTTGCAACTTATAGTATTTTTCGTATAATTTTTTATCATCTAAATTTAAAATTTAAAATACTAAATTAATCTTCTTCAATTTAACTTTGAAGTTTAGTCAAGTTGACTTTCGTAAAGCGAAATGTGACAAGTAAAAATGAACGAAAGGAGTACTAGATTTAATTATTTTAAATCAATTTCATGTTTAACTTTATATCTTTCACTTCATAGTTAATTTCAATTTCTTGTTCTTGCTTATGAATATGATTAAATTAATATTAATTTATTTGTGATTGAGACATAATTATTAGTATTATATATTAACAAATAAATTGATGGATTGAACCTGCTCCCCCAATCAACCCCAAAAAAATAAAATAAAAATGGGACAACTGTAAAAGATATTATAGGAGTTTGTGATAGCGTCCAAAAAAGTCTTATCTGTTCCATGTGATGAAGAATTGTAATCAATGAATAAAAATGGGACAAGAAAAAATTTATGAGTTGTTTCTTTTTTTGCACTACTATTGAATATTTATATTGGAGTCAGATGAAATTTGAATTCGTATGATGAGTTCTATAATTCTTTTGAATTTGAGTAGAAATAGAAACATATTCTTTTAATTTAGTTAAGGTACAAAATATGAAAGAAATAAACGTTTTTATAACTCTATCTCTAAGTTAATTTTGTTTCACTTTAATTTCTCTTTCTTGACCACATATATGTATTCAATATTTGTATTAGAGTTCGACTAAATTTGAATTCACGCCGGAAAGTTCCATATTAGAGGTTAAAACACTCCTTAACAAAAGTAACTCCGTACTCAAAAAACTCGAACTCGAGACTTTTGATTAAAGATGAACAAATAATTACTACTCTATTTCAACTCTTGTTCTCTTATTACATGAATCAAATTTTTATTTATCCGGGAACAATCATTCATTCTCAATATTAATATATCTTTTGGTAAAATGTTTTTAATCAAATTCAAGACCTCTAGTTACGAAAAGATAGAATGACCTTTGTAAAGAGTATTTATCACTCTATTATGACCTTTGTGGATTTTGCAAATGATGCTTCTTTGACTTGTTAAACCAATTACAAGCCACACTGTTAGCATTCAATGTCGACAGCAAAATTTGAATAAAAAATAAAAAATCACCAATAATTGCAGAAAATTGAATTGGTCATATTAAAGAAGAACCATTCGTTTAACCTTTCCATAATAATACCAATAATGATAACGTATTTGGTGTAATTTCATAAATAGAATTTAAAAAAATGGTGTACATACTATCAATTTTACCTTGTAAAAATGTTGTCTCAATAGACCCTCGATAAAATAAAGCATATCAAAATCACTACAATAACAATAACAATAACATACTCAGTATAGTGTTATAAGTGAGATTTGGAGAGAATACTGTGTATGCAGAAGACCCTACCTCTACCTTGAAAGGGAGAAAGATTATTTTCGATGAACCCTCAACTCAAGGAAAAACATCTCAAACCAATTTAGGAAGAAAAAAAAAACGTATCAAAATCAGTATGAAAAGTAAATACAATATAGTCAATAAGTCATGTCAAAATAATGATGAAAAAAAAAACAATAGCCACAACAAATATATACGTTCTATAATAATACCAAAAACAAATAATCAATTTCAAGAATCATCTTTCTAGGAAAAGATTACAAATTTAACAAGATTAAAATAAACCTAAATTATTCTCTCACAAGAAAAAAAGAATTACATAAAATAAATTAAAAATAATTTTTTATACATGGTATTTTTTTTTTCTAACAAGGAATTTGTTCAGTAAACCACTTCATAACCGAAAAGGGTGCTTTGATCAATGCCAAGGCCATCTCTACCAATACTGTTACGCAAATACAGCATGGACATAAACAACTCAATGTAATTCTGCAAAAAAAAAAAAAAAAAAAAAAAAAGAATTAAATAGGTTATAAATAGTTAATTTTGTGTTTATTCAGAAACAAAATTGCAAGAATATCACAATTGGGATTTCTAGACTTGTAACTAGAAGTTCCCCTTTAGGTTAAGGGAATTCAACCGTTCATATAATTAAAAAAAATATATTTATTTTACTCTGTTTTTTCGTAGTAAACTTTAATGGACAAAAGAAGTTTAATGGAACTCCTTAATTAGACTATGCAGAATCGAAGATAGAATTTTAATTTTATGGGTTCTGAAATTTTATAACAATGATTTCAAACATTAGTAACCGACTTCTAAATTTAATATTTATACATATATAATGAATTTGTTAATAAAAATACATTTATATCAGCAAAAGTTACGGGGTTTGACCAAACTCGTACCTAAACTTCTAGCTCCGCCCATGAGACTACGTAGAGTGTGGCGGAGCTAGGTTGGAAAAAAGGGATCTAATTGAACCCTTTTCATTAAAAAATTATTACCTTTAGAAATATGAGAAGAACAAATCTTTTTATATTACATATAAATTGTTGAATTTCTTTGACACCGAGAAAAAAAATTCACTACTAAAAAAAACGGAAATCTCCAATGAACTTTCGAGTAAAAAATCCATCAAAATTTGGCTCATCAATAACGTTTCCCATGAATTTCCGATCGAACATTTGTAAAAAAAAATTCCTTTTTTAGTAATGATTTAGAAAATCCAACTTTTTTTAGTGAACTAACAATAAAACTCATAAACTCGTAAAAATTCACTACTAGAAAAACGAAAATTCCGATCGAAAATCCATAAGAATTTGGCTCATTAGTAACGTTTCTCATGAATTTTCGATCGAACGTCCGTAAAAAAAATATATTCCTTCTTTAGTAATGATTTAAAAAATTCGACTTCTGAATCCCCTTGTTTAAATTCCCGGCTCGATATAATAAGAGAAAGATATAAGGAACTTACCCAACAATCCATATGATAACACCAACAATGGATAGAAGAAGAGCAACAAAAGCAAAGGGAAGACCCAATAGAAAACCTAAAGGTCGACATTCACAATCATCTCCACAACAACAACACATATTTTCTTTTTTTTCTTTTTTTTCTTTGTAGTATCAAGATTTGTTTTTAACCACACAAAAAAAAAATCAAGTTTTTTTTTTTTTTTGGTTTTCTCTTTGTTGATCTAAAGTTTGTTGAAGAGAAAAAAAGAGAGAGAAGGATGTATAATATATAAGAGGGGGTGGGGGTGTTGGTTGAGGGGGAGGTATTAATAATAGTGAATTGAATGTTATTTTTCCAATGGAATATGGGGTTATGTAATAAAAATTAAACCTTCTTCGTGGCATGTTCTACTTTTATTCTAGGCTTAATATATAAGTCAAACCTCTTAAATTTGTTAAAATATTTTATTTAGACATTCTTATTAAATATGTTTCAGTTTAACACCTCTACTCCTAATACAATGTTTTAGTTAGACATTTTTTATTCAAATTTTGAAAAAAAAAATCGGTGTGTTCTTAGTTATCTATTAGATAGTTAAATTAACCGTATAAAATATATCATTTTCTTTAATTATACGCATCAAAAGAAATTATATATAGGGGGGTGTGGGGGGTGTGGGGGAGAAGCGGTGTAAATAGTGAATTGGATGTTATTTTTTTAAGGGGTCATTTTGTACGCGGATTAAATTATTTTTATCTTAAACTTAATTTTGGGATATCCTGCCTTATCTCTCGTATCAAACGATTCCTAATAGAATATGGTTTTATTAAACCAAAATTAAACCTTCTTCGTGGCAGTTTCTACTTTTATTTTTATTCTCTATTTTCAGAAACGTATAAAAACACATAGACAAAATTTCACATCTCACCAAACACGTTTTGTTGTATTTATTACGTAGTTGACCAACCCCCTTTCATTATCCACAATTCTTTTTAAAAAAATTATAGCTTTGATTAATTCTAGATGAGTAAAAGTTAAGGTTGAATTGGATATAAAGTAACTTGTTTACAAAAATAAAATTTAAATATTTACGCGGTCAAGTTACTTAAAAGATAATTACAAAGTTAACTTATATTATGAAAATTAATTGTTAATCTGTTAAATGTAGTAACCTACATATTGATAAGTTACTTTTTACTACTATCATATTCAAATTGAGAAAATATATAATTACCTCCAAATAAGACATATTTTAAGAAGATACTCGATTTTGTGAGGGTCATTCAAGGTCATTCAAATTCACATGTTCCTACTAGATACAATGGATCATCTATTGTTCCATATATCACATTTACTATGAAGTCAATGCGATAGCACATCGACTAGTTCTATGAGAGTACCTGGTCCTCGCATGAATTAGATATGGATGAAAATACTTGTTGGAATGAACATCCTTTATTTAATTTGTTGCCTTACTTTATCAAAATGATTTATTTAGGGTTGCATCTTCACAATCAATCCATGTTTTGTAACAAACTTTAATTCTTTTTGCTTTAATTTAAGTCTTCTTATTTTTTTTTAAAAAAAACACACTTGATAGTGTAAGTCGATATTAAAGTGTTAAACGACTTCATCAATAAAATCTCTTAGAAGTCATCAATCTGTTAAAAAGTCTTATAGAAAGTGGCCGATCGAAAGAACGCATTATTTTTCTTGATATTAATTCTAAGGTCAACATTGTCTAGCATTAGAGCCAACAAGACACAAATTTATTTATAATTCCAAATATATCGATGACAATCCCAAAGACAAACATCACAAATTGCACTTTTATTCTTTTCTTTTTTTAGGTTCTTTTTTTTCTTTTTCTTTATTGGCGGGGGAAGCTTCTAGGTATATACGACCCAAGGGGTTTCAATGTAAGGAGTCACTCCTCTCCCTCAGCTCCCTCCTTACTGGCTACCTCGAAAGCCATTTGACCATGAGTTCACAACTTAGGTTCATGTGTATATTTCCACTTTGCTTAAATCTAATGTCATAAGTCATATCGTTTTTACTTTTTCAGAAAAAATCGATTTTCAGGGATAAAGGAATAATCATGAGAAATCTAAAATCTAAAATACAGTTGGAAAAAAAAAACTAAAACTAAATAATAAGTTTGGTATAACAAACCACATGTCACACGTGCTAATGAACTGGCACCTCGAGATATTGATTTTTTATTTTTATTTTTTGGTTAAATGATATTGATTATTTGATTTATATTAAAAACTGATTTGAGAAGCTACATAAAATTATACGTTTGAATCTTATTTATTAGGTCAAATAATTATTTGATTAATTATAAATTGGTTGAAATTGAAAATTATGATTACATTCTTCAATTGGCAAGAAATATATTTTCTTAACTCTTTTATTGGTTGGTCAAAATTTTTGAAAATATTTTTCTAGGAAAACAAGTTTCTTAATGATTGAGGAAAATGATTTCCCTAACGCAACTAATAGAAAATAGGGGTGTCAATGGTACGATTCGGGTGGCCATTTTATAAAATTTGTATCATACCAATTTTTTAATTATTTTATTTCATATAACGAAAATTAGACTTTTCAAAATCGTCCCATCACCTCGATTTTTTTTCGGTATCAGTACGATTCGGTTAATTTTCAGTATTTTTTTCTTAAAAAAATATAAAAGTTAGAACACTCTATCATGCATACTTGTATACTTGTGTATGACTTTGACAAAAACTCTTTAATCATTTTTATTGTTTAAAAGGTGATAAGAAAACAAGAATATAAATTCATCTCATTATTTTATGGTAGTGTAAAATAATATTAAGCATAGATAAAACATATAATGTAGATTACACGAGCAAGGAGAAATTAATGAAGATGAAACTCAAGAATTGAGTCGTACTGCAATTAATTATTGAATAAGAGAAATTTAAATCATAAGAAAGGAAAAATATCTAATAACATGTAGCTTGTTACCCAAGATTAGGGGTGTACAAAACCCAACCGTAAATCGAACTAAACCGCAAAAAAAAAAAACGACTAGTGGTTTGGTTTGACTTGATTTGATGTTGAAAAAAAAATCGAGTATAATTGGTTTGGTTTGATTTTAACTAAAAAAAGTCAAATCGAACCGAACCAACCCGATATTACATATATACTATTTTTAAAAATATTTTATACATAAAAATATTTATTGTGATGTAGTTTATAAATATTTCTTTAACTTTTTCATAGTTTTTATCTTTCAATATGTTATTTCAAGTTTAAACTTAAAATTTTAAATGGTTCAATAAGTCTTTTTACAACCTATAGATATTAGTAACTCAAATAAAACTCATATCAATACGAATGTTAACAAAAGATTATTCAATCCAACACTAGGAATGACAATCATGTTAGATATTTATTTTTTAATTTTACATAAATTCATAAACTAATTTATTTTTCTGTTTAATATTTAGTATGTAGTTAATACTTATTAGACTTATTTTAGCATGACTTAATACTTTTAAATTATGATTATTTTTATTATGATTTATTAATATGCAATATTTATTCCATGCAATTACATTATTTTTTTGATTGAATATTTTATTGTCATGACTCACTTCATAAATTTCAAATAAAATAAATATATTGTGTTATTTTTTTAAGAAATACCTTAGATAGTTGTATTTTGCTCAGACTAAAGAAATATTTGAAGCACAAGTTAATTATATATTTGTATGAAGACTTTATCAGAAAAAATCCGAAAAAACTCGAAAAAATCGAGGAAATCGAAAAAACCCGAGGTTGAAAAACTCAATTTTTATTGATTTGGTTTGGTTTATAAATTTAAAAACCCGACACTAATGGCTTGGTTAATTGGTATTTACAAAATCCGAACTAACCCGGTCCATGTACACCCCTACCCAAGATCATTGAAATATCTTGTAGCTTACTAGTTACTACTCAAGAGTCAAAATTGTACAACAAATTTAGTTTTGATCGGAATAGTATAGTAAGTTTCAATATTAGAACTTTGAGTGTTAATTATGTTACAACTTTTCATCATTCCGGGTCCTAAGCAAAATTTTAATATTTTATTTTTTTTAAATTTAATATATAAAATATATTTACACAGTATTATTGTGTATGGTTCAATATTTTTTTGGTTATTTTTCATAAAATAAAAAATCTACCCAATTATTCGGTACGATTATAAGCTTATATAAAAATCGTCGATTTTATTAAAGAAACTTAAAAATTGGTTCAGTTCGATTCGATCGGTTAAGTCAGTTTTTTAAAAACCATTGACACCCCTAATAGAGAAAACAAGTTCATCAAGTGACATTTCACATTAATCGTTCCACCCTCTATTCAATACACCTTTTCACCCCTAATACACCTTTTCACCTCACCCCATAGTCCCCATCCTCACCACCCTACACTTCTATCCGCACCTCCAGTTCTTATAGTATTTGTCTGAATTATATACAAATATTTTTAAGATAATATTGATTGCTTACGTATTAAACACAAGAAAAAAATTTAAAACTCACTTACTTTCATTGAAAATATTTTTCCTTTATATCGAACACATCTTTAATGATAATTTTTCTTGAAGAGACTATAAACGCCTTAAAATAGCACATAAATAGAATAAATATTCAATAAAGTAAGATTATTTTGGCCTTAAAACGTCAATGCCCTTTTCAATCAAGATATTCCACTTCCTAATCTGTTTGACCTTTTACGGCTTGTTTGGATAGTTGCTAATTAGTAAAATATTATTGTTTTAAATATAATATTTATTTTTATAATTATTTAAATTTTGTCATATTATTAAATTTGTTATTACGTAACGATGAAAAATATCATTTTATGTAATAATTGATTTGATACGATTGCATCGTCATCTTATTTTTTTCTCTCGTCTTGTCTGATTTTATCTTTTACTTTATTTGTTTTTTTATAATAACTCTATTTCATATTCTTTTTTTATTTATGATATTCTAAGTATAATTTTAGATGGCTGATATATGATATTATAAGAATTATAATTTAATTAAATAATATAATACAATATATTATAGGGGTGTGCATCGGTCGGTTCGGTTCGGTTTTGTATATTATCGGTTTGGTTTATCGGTTATCGGTTTGTAAACATGCAAAACCGATAACCAAACCAATAAGATATTCGTTATCGGTTTTCGGTTAATCGGTTTTTGGTCCTTAACGGTTCGGTTATCGGTTTAACCGATAAGAAAGTGCTCCTATATTATTTTTGATTTCTCTTATTTTCTTCTTCATATATAGACTACTTTCATGCATAAACATCTATACAAATTACAAGCATAAGCAAATTCAAATACGTTATTACTAAAATAGACTTATTTTCTTTCTTATTAAGTAGAAAACTTGAATACAGTAGCAACTGTAGCAATTTCTCAAAAAGAAAAGCAACACTAATAGGTAGAATGCTATCAAACCAATGACTTTAGAAAGAAAACAACAACACTAAGACAACAACTATAAAATGCAAAAAATAATAGGGTATATATTTAAAATCTAAAGCCACTATTATATAATTATGAATAAAAATATAATCTAAATATAATCTTATTGGGTTATCGGTTTAACCATTAACTAAAACCTTAAAACCGATACCGAACTGATAGCCCAATAAAAATTTTTACAAAACCGTTTAAAAACCGTTAACCCAATAACCCAATACCAATAAACCAATAATATTTTTATCGATTCGGTTTATCGGTTAAACCGATTTTTGCACACCCCTAATATATTATGAAACGTAATAATCATCCAAACACGAAAGCCCACGTGTTTGTGAGTCATAAATAGCTGATTTTACAGGCCTTTGGACGTCCTAGGCCCCGTGGGCTTCATGGGTATTAGATACAGGCTCATTTATACAAATGTCCTTTTTAGGTTATTATTTAAAGTTGGAAAATTACGGATATAGATATACTTAAGATTATAATTAGTCAACTCAGTTTAAATTTGTATTAATTATAAATTATATTTAAATAGTGATACTTTGAAAATCTTGCTACCTCCATGTATTCGTGTATTTGTATCAACTGTATTTGATTCTTATATAGTTGACACATCGGTTCTTATATGAACAGACTCAATCTCGTGTTTAGACCATGATCTAGTGTTTTCTCATAAAATTAATATTTATATAATCAAAATATAATAGCTTTTTAGATCGTGATCTAAAAGCCTATAAATTACAAAAAAAAATAATACTTGTTGTAAACAATTGTGTTACCATACAATGTTGTCATCTTGTATTGTGGATGTTCACACTAATATTTCATTGATGAATAGTAACCTCCATACCACCAATCTTATCCATGATGTGTAGTTAATCCTCCACTACTTCACACACCATTATAGATATAACTCCCACACCTTGTAACCTCCCTCATAATATTCTTGTTTAATGTTATGTTGTTACAACCTTTTGTATGCCTCTATGAACACTATAAATAGAGGCATAATGGTTCATATGATATACACTTGAAGATTTGCACTTGATACTTGGAAGAATAAGAAATACTCTTTTTTCTTATCTTCTTCATTTCTTGTTTATTTTCTTACTTCATATTGTTACTCTTTTAGTTTAGTTTTACAACACGTTATCATCACGAGTCTTTTACTAAGTTTAATTTTATTTGTGATTTCAGGAAGATACGTTAATGGTGATTGCATATCGATATTCTCTTAAAAGGTAATGCACTGCCTAGTAGATTGACATGGACTTTCAGGAAGTCTTAGTATGTATATTCACTGGTAAAACAAACAGATGAATAGTTCACAATTAAAGATATATTGATGCTATTTTTGTTTTAAGTGAATTTCGTTTTCCTTCCTACGTTATTTCTTTTTCCCTGCATATGAGAACTGGGAAATTAACTCCAAATTTGACATAAGGTGGAGGGAGGCTTTTACTGGCCAATAATGGCATGAGTAATGCGGGAATAAATTATAACCATTTCACACCTTCTTCCTTTGTGTAACCGATCTTGTTTTCTTTTTCTTTTGTTGAGATTTTCTGTTTGTGGTATATTTTTCATTACATTTGGTTACTTCCATACTAAATTTTATTTGTGCAACTAATATAAAACATGAATTTCTCAGTTGACTTTTGGATAAATATATGTATGTGCTCTCAAGATTATTTTCAAAATAAAGTGAAACTGAAAATAAATACTTTGGCTTATTATGCCATTGATTGAAGGTAAGACGGTAGATTCAATTTCTATTGCACCAAAAGGGTAAGACATCGGTTTGTATTCCGGTGCACCATGATGATATGATGTTGAGTTTGAGTCCCATCGAATTATGACCAAACACATCATTATAATGGTAAGACATTGGGTTCAAGTTCCAATGCACTATATTGATGATTTGATGATGACTAAGGCAAAATGATCTACTTTGGATTAAAAGTCATGAAATCTGCCCAATTGATTTGCTCTATTCTCTTATATGAATGTGGTAGCAACGCATAATATGTCTGAAAGAAGACAAGTGGTTGAATGTATGAACATGGGCGTGAAGGGACAAATTAAAAATAGTCATCATTGTGATAGTTGGGTTCAAATCTCACCAAATATGGCAAAACATATGGGAAAGACATTCGGTTAAAGTACCAATGCAATATTGATAAATTTGTGAAGCCCGTCGCATTGAATATGCTCCATTCCATGAAGTGAATGTGGTAGCAATATATGATAAGTCTGAAAGATGACCAAATCAATATCATGGTTGTACAAATGATTGTGTACGTGAAAAAAAAGATAAAATATCATCATTTGATAATAATAAAAGGAAGAACGCTATGGGTTCTCCAAATGGTCCTTCAGAAGTGAAGGTAATTTTTATCATCAATTTGGTATGAAAGGTATATATTGGGCACACAATTTTTATGGACATAATTTAATAAATTTTATAAATCCTCCATCAAAATAAGAGAATATAAAGTGGTTGTGCACTTTACTTTTCAAAGTGATGTTGATGTGGATCATATAAATATGATAAATGTCAAGGTATGACAATGAGCTTATAATGCAAATTTATGAAGCACATATATATGATTATAGTCCAATTCTTGAAAAGAATGTGACTTGTGATAAACATTGAAAATGCCAACCCATTCTTGAAAGTGAATTTTTTGAATGTGGTAAAAACTATTGTGTTAAAAATTTGCTTATATATGGTTGAGCAAATATCAAAACTCACCTCAACGGAAGGTTTGAGAGAAAAATATATTGGTATTAACGGCCATTGGTCAAGTACTTTTAGTACATCACAAATATTGTGGCATGTCTCAACATGAATTAGCAAAGGGTAAAAGTACCAAAAATGAATGTTATTGTGTGGCTACACAAATTTGTTATTGATTGGGTACATATAATTTTCTCCTTAAAGGAGATGTTCACCATAGGTGTGGTGTTTTAAAATATGAGGTAGTACACAAGTATTTGAAAGCTTCGAAAAAGCTAATGTGTCACTACACGATGAAATAAAATTGTTCATGATATTGAGATTGTAGTAAGTCTCCAAAAGAAACTTTTTACGTTTCTAGAAAAATAATTATTATTATTTTGAGACTATAAATTGTGGAAAGATGTTATATCTTCATATTACTACAATCAAAATGGTTATAAATATTCATGTGAAAGACTACCATTTTCCTCCTGTTTGTTGATACAAATACGGGCATGGTGATAAAATCACATGCGATAGTAAACTAAAAGTTTACAAGAAATAAAGAAGTTGGCATGACTGGTTAACCATCCCGGTTCAAATGTGATGCAAAAATAAGTGAGAATTCATGTGGTTATATATTGAAGAAATAAAAGATTCTTCAAGAATTCTCATGTGCTGCTTGTTCTCATGATAAATTATTTATCATACCAGCTAAGATTGGGATTGTATCCCCTAAATTTTGGAACGTATAAAAAGGTGAATATGGGCTCGTTCACCTGCCATGTGGACCGTTTACTATGAAATGAGATGCATCTATAGCTGGTCACATGCACTTTGCTATCAACTTGCAATTTGATTTTTGCAAGGTTGTTTGCTCAAATTGTTAAATTAAGAGCATGGTTCCAAACTATAAAAGTTGATAATGCTGGATAGTTTAGCAGAAATTGTATGCCTCCAATTATAGCTAAACTCGTTGGTTATGAGAACAAATCTCCAAAAAGAAATTTGGTATGAGATGTTATTTTAATGCAGCAACACTTGTATGCATCAAGCCAATAAGGTTCCCCTATATTGTTGGTTCAAGGTCAGGAGCCAACTATTCCATCTAAATTTTTTGAATGTGCGGTATTTAATTTAATTGCTCCACCATGCACAAAGATGGATCCGAAAATAAGATTGGGGTGAATGTTAGATTTCCTAACATTAGGGGGAGATATGATTAACAACTGAAATTGATGGAATGAATCTAGATCCTCGTAAAAAAAATGTGAACTTGAAAGTTCAAGAGATAATTCAGTTGTAAAATATTGAAAATTAATTGACAGATATATTTGCTGACTCTATGCTATAATTCAGTTGTAAATGCTCCAATGAGAAGTCTTTGAAGGACATGGTCTATGACATGCCTGAAGCGTGATAGACTAATCGATTCCAAAGGTAAAACTCCTTGAAGAAGGAGAGGAGAAAATGATAAAAATGGTCATGGTAATGAGGCAAGTGCTTTAAAAGAGCACCATGACATAACTCTTCATAAAACGTTGGCAAAGGTTCAGGTGCCTGAAAATGATGAAATTAAATGAAGAGATCTCGATAAGTTATGTCGTATTGGCATCGATATCAAAATGACCGTCCACGGTATTTTTTATATAATGTAGCGCTCACCATTATAAATGGTAACGAGGATCTTGAATTTAAATATGTCAAACAGTATGGACAGATAAATTATTGGACAGATAAAATAAGCAATTCAAGTATATTTTATTTCACTTGATAAGTGATGGTCTGGACTTAGTCTTTAGACTAAAGTATAATGCCAGTGGGGTACAAATGAATTATTATGCGAAATGTAAAATCGTAAGATATAAAGTACGTCTTGTGCCTTGAGGCATAAAGATTTTTCGCAAAAGTCCTGGCATTATTATTTGGAGATGTATTCTCCTGTTAGTGGATGCAATGAGGTTTCTTTCAATCTAGCAATAGATGAAAAACTTGAAAGCATATAAAGAATGGTTGTTATGTCTAGCTAGACAGTAAATATTGTATGAAAATCCTTGAAGGATTCAAAAAGTTTTAAAGTGATTTCATTGAGTACCCCAATGATTGTGATATCACTATAAATAAAGCAAGATCAATTTTGATCTGATGAAAATGGTTAGAAAGTACCATGTCTTAGTGCAATTGGTACGCTTATATATCCTGCTATTTATACATGAAATAATATTTTTGATATGCAGGAAAGACATAATTTCACTTTTATGTGAAAATATTTGAGCGAAATTAGAAATTGGTATAGATGATTATTTATAACCAATATTGTCAAAAGTTTGTTGGATATAAAAATGCAGGAGATTATTTGATCTACAAAATATTTGATCATACGAAAGTTCTCTATTTGCATGTGAGGTCATTGCCATATTATTATATTCAACAAGACAGTCAATGATTGACATTTATTCAAGTCAAGTAAAGCTACTAGCAACTTATAAAGCAAGTGACTCTACACATGAGAAGATGTGTGATTTTCTTTGAGATTGAGGTTGCAATACTATATGAAATGATGCTTCTTGCATAGCTTAATTGAAAGAAGAATATAGAGAAGAGGACAAAACAAAGTATATTTCAGCAAAAGACTATTTTGTTCAATTTTGGTAGAATATTTGATGGAGGCATTGTCGATCCCAACACTTTGAGAAGCTGGATTGGAATGTATCATCTATAAGATTAAGTGATGTCTTTGTCAGGGGGAGTAAATACGCGCTGCACTATTTTTTCCTTGGCCTAGGTTTTGTCCCAATGGGTTTTCTTGGTAAGGTTTTTAACGAGGCAGCAAATAATGCGTATTACAAGATATGTGTACTTTTTTTCCTTCACTAGGATTTTTTTCCCACAGGGTTTTTCCTAGTAAGGTTTTAACGAGGCACATTATCTATCAATGGACATCCAAGGGGGAGTGTTGTAAACAATTGTGTTACCATACAATGTTGTCATCTTGTATTGTGGATGTCCACACTAATATTTCATTGATGAATAGTAACCTTCATACCACCAATTTTCTCCATGATGTGTAGTTAATCCTCCACTACTTCACACACCATTATGGATATAACTCCCACACCTTGTAACCTCCCTCATAATGTTCTTGTTTAATGTTATGTTGTTACAACCTTTTGTATGCCTCTATGAACACTATAAATAGAGGCATAATGGTTCATATGATAGACACTTGAAGATTTGCAAAACACTTGATACTTGGAAGAATAAGAAATACTCGTTTCTCTTGTCTTCTTCATTTCTTGTTTATTTTCTTACTTCATATTATTACTCTTTTAGTTTAGTTTTACAATAATACTTAAATAACCCAAAAAAAAGGAAGATGTGAGATGAAATAGTAAAAAAGGCCTCAAGTAAAAGAGCAAAATTAATATGAACATCCAATCGAAAACCTTAATACAGTGAGCGAAGTAGCCTACTATGAATTTTTCACTTCAATCGCTATTTTTCTTTTTGTTACTTTGAAAGTAATTTCTTTCGATATAACGAAAAAGAATTTTTCTAAATTCCTTTCTTGGGTAGAAGATTAGGAAGACAAATAATCTCTCCTAGAATTTTTTGTTCCCTACATTTATCCCCTGCTTTCTTATATCTAGGATTTAGACAAATTTGATGTTTTTCTATTTAGAATAGAGAAATTATTGATATGTTTTGTGACAGTGAAATTTGTCAATAGTAATAGTTACACTACTTCAATTAAAGAAATAAAATCAAAATAATGAAAGTCAAATACTCTTCTTCAGATTCTACATTACATATTCTTTGTCTACGAGATGCTGGAATCCTTGTACCACATAGTATATTGAGTATGATAATTGACAAAGGAGTTTGTAGAATTTCATTGTTTTATCATAAATAATTGCCAACAAGAATTTGCTTTATATTTTACATACTTGATAATAATAAATTTACGAATCTATAAATTCATTTTGACCAATGGAACCTTCTCGATCTATTTGCTTATAAGAAGTAAGAATCAAAAAGTTTGTGTCAAAATAACAAATGTCAAGAAGAACAAAAATTCTCCATTATCACTATTTAGAATTTTCTTTTAGAAACCAACCTTAAATAGTTAATAGATAAGGCAAGTCTCCTTAAAATATAGAATATGTAATCATGAAAATAAGATAAGTTCTCTATTATAACAATAAAGATAAGGGAAAATTACATAACACGCTAATATTAGAGGCCTAATTACGCTCCATGTCTATAGTTTAAATTAATTACGCTCCTTGCCAATTAATCAAAACTATTGGTATATAGTCACTCCTCCCTCTCTCCTATTCTGCTCTCCTCTCTCCCTCTCCCCCTCTCTCTCCCTCTTTCTCTGCTGCCTCTCTCCTCCATCCATTTCTTTCTCTCTTTTTTTACAGGGATTTTTTTTTACAATTTGTATATTTTGTATTCATTGATTCATATTGATATAATTGTATTCGTTGATATGAATTGTATTTTGTATTTATTAATATGTATAATACAAAAAGGAGAAAAAGAGAAATTATATTCGTTGATACAAATTATATTTTATATTTATTGATACAACTTGTATTTGTATTCGTTGATATGATTGAATACAAATTATGTTTTGCTTACGAATTATATTTGTATTTGTATTCGTTGATATAATTGAATCCAAATTGTATTTCATTGATACAAATAATTTGTATTCATTGATATAATTGAATATAAATTATATTTCGTTGATACAAATTGTATATGTATTTGTATTTGTTGATATGATTGAATACAAATTGTATTTTGCTTACGAATTATATTTGTATTTGTATTAGTTGATATAATTAAATACACGAATTGTATTTATATTCATTGATATATTTGAATACAAATTATATTTGTATTCGTTGATACAATTGTATTCGAAAGAAGAAAAGAGAGAGAAAGGGGTGAAAATACAAAATACAAAGAGGAGGAGAGAGACAGAGAATGAGAGGGAGAGAAAAAAGTGAAAGAGAAAGGGAAAGAAAATACAAAGAGGGAAAGAAAATACAAAGAGAAAGGGATAGAGACAGAGAATGCGAGGGAGAGAAAAGAGAAAGAAGCAGAAAGAAAAAGAGAGAGGCAAAGAACGAGAGGGAGAGAAAAGAGAAAGAAACAGAAAGAAAAAGAGCGGAGAGAAGCGCTGCTTTTTTTTTTTAATTTTATTTTTTTAGTTGACATTTAAATAGTGGAGCCCTTAAATAGTTGGTATGGATTATAATTAGCAAAATGTTGGTATAAAAGCCCTATAAATTTTAATTGGGCCGATATTTATAAAATTTGCTCGATAGATAACCTGATGATATAAAAATTCCATACACCAATAAAACATATAACTTAAACTCTACTTTATATTATATGCCAAAGAAGATTAAAAGGACATAAGAGATCTCCTCTTTGAAGACAAAATGATACATTCGCAAGGTTATTGTGAGTAGCCGATCTAAAACAAGTTTCGTTGGTTCAACTAAATACATTACTTGGGGCTTAAAATTATAATACACGTGCAAGAAGATACGATATATATGCATATAAGAAAATAAATTTATTCTGAATTGTGGATTCTGAATACATTAAGTGATGAAATCACATGCAATAAAAGGAATTCAATTGAATCCCCTCAATCGAAAAGTTATACTTCTAAATAGGGCAAAACCAATCTTTTATACCCATATATAAAATCTTGTAATCCCCTTAACGTGAGAGAAATACACGTTCAAATTTCAGGTGTAGCATTTTTTGAATTTCTTGAATCTACTTATCAGAATTTCTGACTATATCGTTGTTGCTAATGATGTTGAGGATCAGGTCCTCCCGGAGCCACTCTATCTGCATCCACCAATGCCCTCCTATTATTAATTTGCATATTCTTCATCTTCCTTCCCAAATCAAAAATTATTTCATGTAAAATTTGTTGGCTATTTATCTTCCTTCTTATGCTTTCAACCCCATGATAGCTAGTTGATGTTGAATTATTTACCTTTGCAAATAATAATAATAGAAGGAATACTAAGCTCAATGTGGAATTTGAGTTGGCCATATGGATGATAGGAAAAATTAAAACTCAAATAAGAGAGCTTATTGTAAGCTAAATAATCAAGTAAGGCATTAATAAGCATCATCCATATATATTATAAGCGAAGTATCAATAGTGAAAACTTTTTAAATCATGTTCATATAGAAAGAGTTTTTGGATCTTTTTGTTTAATGATATTTCAATTGATTTCATGTTAAGTCCATTAACCAAAACTTACATCATCCACATGTCACTTGTCCCCTCCTAATACACTCAAAACTTTTGTTGTATCCTTTTGTCTCCTTAATCCATTATGAGGTTTGTCTTTATAAGTTGGATGAGTAGTCATCTTGTCCTATAAGTTACTATTTCTTGGATAGTTTTGCAAGTAGGTTTGGTGGTAGTCACTAATCTCACTTTTCTCTAGGATAGGCTTGTAGTAATTTGGTGCATCGTATTTATTTTTTCCTGTCACAAAAATAGTAAAAGTAATAACAAAATAATAAAAATGAAGAATGCAAATTTGAATGACGAGGTTCTAGTTTACTGAAGTACACTCACATTTATTTATTTATGTCATAGTTGCTTGGGAGGAAGATCTCTGACATACCTTCGACATGTATGATATTTTCTTTTCTCTATTATGTCATACTTGGGATTTAGCATCCGCGAACTTCTTTTTTTCTGGATAGTGGAGAGAAACTTATTTTCCTGAATTATTCAGTGAACTTTTCAAGATAAGCATAGTATGTCAAAAGTTTTTCATAGTTGGTTTTTCATTTCTTTTGAGCTTGACAGATGATAAACGTCAAATCCCTAAATCTTTCAATTTTTTATATTTCCAAGGTCAAGCAATAATGCTAGCATAATAATGATAATATTGATAAAAGAGCATATATGTGTTCCAACTTATTGGATTTAACTATTTATCAATACATTTGTTTCACTGATTTAAACAAACCTTCGGACAAATAAAATAGAAGTTGACCACAAGGTCACTGGTCATCTCCGTGGATGGCTGCCAGCTTGCTACCTATAAGGCCATCTCGAGCATGAATAAAAAGTGAAAAAATTAATTCAAATTCCCGCCGAATAAGCTCTTCAAAGAGGATAAAGTGCAATCTATTTTTTTTCTGAACCTCGCACATAGCAAGAACTTTAGTGCATTGGAGGCTGTCCTTTGTTTAAAAAAACTATTTATCAATACTTTTTTCACTGTTTTAAACAAACCTTCCAACAAACAGAATAGAAGTTGATCACAAGGTCATTGGTCATCTATGTGGGAGGCTACTATCAGTGGCGGAGCCAAAAATTTAGCGAAGGGTGCGCAAATTTTCTTCTCAGTTGCATTAAAAGTGTGCAAAATTAAATATACACTCATAATAACTAACATTTAACCTCTGTACACCACATAATTTTTTGTCAAAGAATGTGCAGCAGACCACCCTTCGCCTAAGTTGGCTCCGTCCATGGCGGCTAGCCTGCTACCTATAAAGCCATCTCGAGCATGCAAAAAAAAACAGTAAAAGAATTAATTCAAATTCACGCCGAATAAACTCTTTAAGCTATCTATATTTTCTCCAAATTAATATCGCACATAACAAAAGCTTTAATACATTGGGAACTGCCTTTTTAAAAAAAATAATAATTCCCCACTACCAAATAAAAAAAAAGGTACCAAAAGTTCTTATGTCGCCTTTGTCTTAGAAGTGACGTGAGATAAAGGTTTCTTATCCAATTACAATAGATGTTGTGGTGGTGCCCATGTTGCATATGTAAAGATTAAACAGTCTTTCAAAAAGTGGTTCATCTATAGTTCCATTTATCAAATATGAATAGGTCGATGACCTATCATGAAATCTAAAAAAGGAAATAAATAAAGGTAAAATTAAATAAAATATTAATAGAAAAATATATAAATACTATCCTAAACTTTGATCGAATTTTCAGTAACATATCTAATTTTTGCGGGTTTTATTATCCTTTAAATTATTTTAAAATGAAATAAATATATCCATTTAAAATGAAAAGGGAAAAAGCTTGAGATCGAATGAAAAGGGGAAAAAATGACTTTTTGGTTTAGTTCGACATACGATAGTGAAAACGAAAATGAAAAAAGGAACAAATGAGAAAAATGAGAAAAGAAAAAGAATAAGACGAGAAATCAATTTAAAAATATATAAAAAAATCATATGTGCTTAATTTGTTTATAGTGTTTGACGGAAATATTTATTCTATTTTAAATAATTTAGAGGAGTTTTTAAAATAATTCAAAAGAGTAATAGAATCTCCGTAAAAATTAGGTGTGCTACTGAAAATCCAGTTCTAATTCATGATGGGTATTTATGCATTTTCCCAAATGTTAACAATAGAAATTAAAGATACCACCAAAAGTATATATATTTTGTGGTGGAGTAGTAAGTTCTCTCCCTCCCCTCCCTCCCCCCCTTTTTTTTTTTAAATATAATTATGGTGTCTTGGGATCAGCTTAGCACACCTTGATTAATTTTTCAGTGGCACTTTTTACCATCAATACAGATATCTGATAATTCTGTCCATCAGATCTTGTATAATTGAAAAAAATTACCAAGTAATTTTTTTTGCTTTTATTGATGTTAAAACTTGAGATGTCATAGTTCTTAACTCATTTTATTGACTAGGTCAGATCCTTGGATGCATAAGTATTTCTTCTTCTTTTTAACTAGAGTTTTGAGTTTGATCTCAAAAAATAGAATGATCGCCTTCAGTAGAAAATGTTTTACGCTCCACATAAGAACTTCCGGAGACACAAAGTCAGATTAATGAAATTTCAAAATAAGTATCAAATATCGAATAAAGAACAAAACATATTCCCCCTATCCATCTTTACTTGTTCAATATGTTTGCCTTGGCACACCCCTTAAGAAGTAATAAATAAAAAAATAATATAATTTTACTATATGATCTTTGAATATAATAAATTGAATGCTTTGAGAAGTGCATTGGATAATGACTAGAGTTAATAACAACGGTAAAATAGACTCAATATGATAAATTATCTCTTGATTTTCCAATTGAACAAGTAAAGCTGAATAACTATTTTTAGTATACTGAACAAGTAAAAATAAACTAAGGAAGTATATATACACTAAGGGCCTGTTTGGAAAACCACACTGGTAATTGGATTTGGTGTAATTGAGTGTAATTACACAGTTTGACATGTTTAGTTGACCAGATAATTACTCAGTCAGCAGGTAATTGGGTGTAATTGACAGTGGGTAATTACACTCTCCAATTCACAGGGGGGAGGTGTGAATTGCTGGTAAGTACATGGTGTAATTACAAGC
Organism: Jaltomata sinuosa; assembly: GCA_003996215.1. Classification (NCBI taxonomy): domain Eukaryota; kingdom Viridiplantae; phylum Streptophyta; class Magnoliopsida; order Solanales; family Solanaceae; genus Jaltomata; species Jaltomata sinuosa. The sequence continues at coordinate 179,738 of QJPP01002987.1, read as the reverse complement.
TGATTACTTTCTAATTTTGTCCTTTTATTTTTATTTTTATTTTTTTGTTTTAATTTATTTTTTATTTCTATTATTTTAAATTCTTTTTTATTTTTATTATTCTAATAATTTTAAAATATTTTTATTTTATTTTATATTATTTATATCTCATTTCCTTCTCATTTCCAAACCTTTACTTCTTGTGATTCCATGTAATTGTTCGTATTATCTATTTTATATTTATTTTATGTTTATTTTTTTTCATTTAGCATAATTTAGTTAGTATTCTAATTTTTTAATTAAAGTAGAGTTCATTGTTGAATAAGGTTATACACTTAGGTTTCCTTTTCTTTTGAATCATATTTAGATACGTTATATTGAAATTTGACATAAGAGTATTATGTTAATTTTTTTGTTTTGAATTTTGAACTTATGTTATATTTCAGTTCCAATTTATTTATTTTATATGTTATATTTCAGTTTCAATTTATTTGTTTTACTAGTATTGACTTGATACTTCACATTGCAAGCCATTCAACTTTTAATTAGAATTGATATATTATCTTTTTGTCAAATATTTTAATAATTTTATGACATTATATTTATAATATTAATTTTTTTGCTAAACATGCATTTCATGATGTTCTTAAAAATCATGTATTTTAAGTTTTTATGATTAATTTAATTAAAATATACTAATTTAAAAAATATAAATCAATTTTTTTTATAATATTATTAGTTAAGAATATATGTTTATTAATTAATATATTTCAAAAGATAATATATATATATATATATATATATATCTTAAATATTTAATTTAATATTATTTATAAAAACCCTTATTTGTTTAGTATAAATTTTTAGTTTTTGATAATTAGCTTTTATTAAATTTTAATATAATCATGTGATTACACTTGTGCATCAAACAATACACTTGTAATTACACTGTAATTACAATGTGACAGCCAAATAGGTCGATGTAATTACTAGACTGTGCAATTACTATCCTAATAATTACATCAATTCTAATTATCATGTGACTTTTCAATAAGACCCTAAATGAACTTCCAGACAAGATTTACTTTAAAACATGACACAAAAGTACTATATGCATAGAGCTAAAGTTTCTTTTGTCATTGTTCTTGCACATTTACTCCTTTACTTTTGTATTCGAATCGCCGCACCGAATAGGCATTCCCCACTAAAGATTAATCAAGAATCTTTTGGTCATGGACACTTTTTAATGTATTCATTTTTAAATACAATGTTGCTCTTTCATGTTCCTAAATAGGCAAGTAGTCGGTTTCTTAACAATGTGCTTATCAAATTTTGATAATTTTTGTAAAGGTATGACATTTGGGACAAACTCAATCCGAAAGCTAGCTCATGAGGAAATTATTGTCCAAGTCCGTATAAGCAAATCATCAGTCTATTCCATAGTCAATGTGAGACTCTAACTTATTCTAACACCTCCTTCACGTGTAGGCTCAACTGGAGCGTGAATCAGGAGTCCAAACGGGGATGGACCTGGTTCTAATACTATGTAAACATATGACACTTTGATCTAACTCAACCCCAAAAGCTAGCATTTGCGGGGATGATTGTCCCGAGTCTATATAAGCAGACCACAAATCCATTCCCCATCACGATGAAATTTCAAAGATTTCCCAGGCATGTCGTCCAATGCTATAAACTCATTGAATGCATCAGTGTAGTGCGCATGCGACCCATAACTTCTAACTTCTAAGGGCATCACAGACCTGTAATTGCCTCAAATTTTAGCGGCCTAAAAGGTCGTAGTTCCTCTATAAAGTTGGCCGCGAAGGGATACCTCCGCATAGCTAGTTAGCAAGCTAAGATTTCGTTCGTTAACAAAATTAACCAAACAAATCGGTCCACCAACGAGACTCTAACCCACTTAAGCCCATTACCTATAATTTGCGTAATCCATGTTGTCACTTGTCCCGAAGTTCACAAATATTTGTTCTTGCCTTCTTGGGACCGTCATTTAATTTTTATCCGAAGTTAATTTTTTTTTAAGTTTATCCATTTTGAAAATAACTTCAGATATACGCGACTGAAAATTAAAAATTTGCACACGATTAACATCATAGGTCAGAGATAAAAATATTTAGGAAAATAGGAGCATCTCTTAAACCTAGAGAATAAAGAAAGTAGGAAAAAAGTCACACACTTTTCATATATTGATCTCCAATTATGACTCTAGATCCATCAAGATTATCTATTATTTGGGCGATTGGTAGGTCATATAATACACGATTAGCATCATAGATCACAAATTTTGTTCTCGATCAAATTAAGACACATAAAATAAAACAAAAAGCAAATTAAAGAGATTATCTTTTGGACGAATTTAGTACTTCCACTTGCATCAAATGCAACAACATATATAAGATGAAAATGACATACAAGACTATATGAAATTGTCTTTTTTGAAGACAAATATATTTTCATGATCCAACATGCATTTCATGGATGGAACTAAATAAAAATGGTGTAATACATAAATATGCCCTTTAACTTGGTCTTGGTTGACATTTATGTCATCCAATTTTGGGTGTACACAAGTAGACACTTAAGCTATCATAAAGCTAAACAAGTAGGCATATATACACATCCTACATGACAAATCGCATGAGATTTGCTATGTAGGATGCGTGTGCCTATTTGTTCAACTTTATGACAATTTAAGCGCCTACTTGTTCACACCTAAAGTTGAAGAACATAGATGTCAGCTGAGGCCAATTTAAAGAGCACGTCTCTATATTATGCCAATAAAAAATATTCACAATTGAAAAGTTGTTGCTAATGATGTTTTGGATCAGGTCCTCCAGGTGCAACTCTATCTGTAATATCCACCAATGCCCTCTTATTACAAATTTTCTTCTTTCCCAATTGAAAACATATTTCTTGTAAAATCTTCTTGCTATCTATCTTTGATCTCCTTATGCTTTCAACCCCACGATAGCTAGTTGCTATTGAAATATTTACATTTACAAAGAGTAACAATAATAGAAGGAATATTACTAATCTCAATGTGGAATTTGAGTTGGCCATATGGTTGATAGGAAAATACTAAAAACTCAAGAATTGTGAGAGGTGAAAGAGCTTATTGTAAGCTAAATAATCAAGTAAGTCATCAATAAGCATCATGCAAATATATAAAGGGAATTCAAAGGGGGAGTATCAATAGTGGAAACCATTTTAATCATGTGCATATAGAAAGGGTTTTTGGATCTTGCTACCTGAATTTTTTTGGACTATATGGGGTTTTGTTTTAATGTTTTTTTTTTTTGGTTGTTTGGCTTTTCATCATGTTAAGCCCCATTACCTAAAATTTAGATAATCCATGCATGTGTGGTTACTTGTCCCCACTAATCCATTATAAGATTGGTTTGTATGAGTTGGATAACTAGTCATCTTGTCCTATAAGACATTACATCATCAACAAATCCAATATAATTTCATAAGTAGATCGAGTTTGAAATAGTGATGTATATGCAGTCTTATTCCTATCTTTTGAAGGTAGAGAGACTATTTTCGATATACTTTTGACTCAAGTAATGCATAGCAAAAATTAAGCATGTAAAACAAATACAACGGCAAAGTCATACTAAAACAAACAACGAAGAAGAGAAACTAAAAATAGTCATGACCATTCAACTTCTAAAACTAAAAATAGTCAATGAATATATAATATGTGTGTAATTGTATATAATCAGTGTGCGTATAGTTTATGAAACTGTGAATCTGATAGACTATTTGCATAAAAATCCCAAGTAAGTTTGGCCCTATAAAATGAACGAACATTAGAAGACTTTTTATCTATAAGTAATTATTTAAGGTTTGACACTAGGTAAATTCATTAAAGAGAATAAAGTGCTCGATCCCTGCCAAAATTTTATTATGAAATTTGAGTTAGCTAAAGGTGACAACTCAAGAATTATGAGAGGTGAAAGAGCTTATTGTAAGCTAAAGGTGAAAATTATTTGATAATTCTAAGTAAGGCATATTCAATAAGCATCATCCAAATATATAAGGGAAAAGTGTCAATATATAGTGAAAACCTTTATAATCATGTGCATTAAAAAGAGCTTTTGGATCTTTTGTTTAATGATTTTTCAATTGATTTCATGTCAAGCCCAATATAACCAAAACTTACATAATCCACGTGCCTCACACTATTTGATGATAAGGATCAATCCATAATCGCTATTTTTGGGTGCTCACAGGATACTCGCAAATTATACGAGAGAAGTAAATCACATTAAGTAAGTCCCGCACGACAGACTCGATCAAGAGATCATGTAAGGGTTCGAACATGAAACTCCCCATTTAGAAAATCCCTTGCTCAACTAATTAACTCGGCCACCCTTGTGGATAATCCATGTAAGTCACACTTATCCCTCCTAATACACTCAAACTTTTAATTTTAATTTGTTGTATCCTTTTGTCTCCTTAATCCATAATGAGATTTGGTCTCTATAAGTTGGATGACTAGTCATCTTGTCCTATAAATTACTATTTCTTCGATAGTTCCGAAAGTAAGTTTTGTCCCCACAAAATCAACACTAAGGGAGTACTTTTTATATATAAGTGGGTTTTTGTATTTAACTATTTACAATAACAATAATAACATATCTGGTGAAATCTCATAAGTGAGGTCTGAGGAGGTTAAGGTGTACGCAGACCTTATTACTGCCTCGTAGAGGTAGAGAGATTGCTCTCGAAAGACCCTTGACTCAACTGTAGCAATTCCAAGTAACAAAGGAAAAGAAAACCGTGACAAAAAATATAGCAATTAACAAGAGAAACAATGCAAAGTCTATAAGAAAGGACAAGAACTACAATAAAATAGTGCGATAATCGAGACACAATAGACAACATAATATGGTAGATATCACAAACAAGAACTACGATACAACAACTAGTACAAGAATAAACGCCTACAAACCTAACCTCTCAAAAAGCACAACAACATTCCTACGCAACTAATAACTATTTGATATTTAAAATTTACTGAATGGATTAATTCAAAATTTAAGCTAGGTAAGCTCTAACAAAAAGAATGAAGCGCTATCTACCTATCAATAAAGGTTTGTTATCCCATTATAATAGTTGTTGTGGTGACCATATGGCACACGCAAGACTAAATAGTCTTTCAAAAAGTGGTTCATGTATATTTATCTAACATGAATAGGTCCAAGGACTATTATGGATTCATTTTTGTCAAAAAGAAAATAAATAAAGGCAAAATAAAAATAACATATTAAAAAAGTATTAACAATAGAAACACCTACATATTGTGATAAAATGATAAATATAACAAGGTATCTAATATACCTTTTCATTAGCATAAGAAATAACATGTAATTCTGTCAATCAAGACTAGACGATGAGAAGAAATTACTTATATTCTTTTGCTACCGTTGAGATTAGAATCTGAATTCTCATATTTCTCAATCCGTTTTATTAACCATTTATCACCTCTATTTTAACACATGAGACAAAAAGTATGTGTTGAGTATGTAAACAAAGTTTCAGATTAGTAGTTGATAAAAAGATTGAGAAATTAGATTAATGGTGTAAGAGTTTTTGAGGAAAATTGTGTGGAATAGGTCTAAAATGGACATATCACACCATGTTAAAGTATTTTATTTGAAAAAAGAAAAAGGTATTTTTAAAATGATTTGACCCAATAATTGACATCAAAGCCTAGATTCAATAAGACCAGTATGACAGATGATGGTGTGGGGCTTAGTTTACTTCCTCTTGCGAGCTTAGAGACACAGATACAAAAAAGAAGCTAGTGCGGACTTCAGTTGCCATAAATACTCAGAAAATGTGAGTCATACAATGTGAATATCAAAAATTGACTGGTCATTTGCATGAATGCTCCTATTTTGAGGCAGTCTTTAATTTTTGTCCCTCAAATTGGTGGTCTTTAATTTTTGTCTTTCAACACTTAAAGTAATAAAAAAATAGCTAAAAATACCCCTGACATTAAAAAAAAAGACAAAAAAAAATTGAGAGGCATAAGTTATGCCATATAAGGCATAAGTTCAGTTTAAGAGAAGTTCATATAGTTCCTACAAAATTTATGTCTTATCAGGCATAAGTTCAGTTTTACAACATTATGCTTTAAGAAGTTCATAATCCACAAGGCATAACTTAGTTCCTAAAAAACTTATGTCGATGGATACGTAAGTTGAGTTTCAAAACCCACTAAGTTATGCCCTAAAGGGGATAACTTATCCCTATAGAACTTTTGTCGGATAAGACAAAAGTTCTCTAAATCTTGCCTTGCGAAATTTGGTCATAGTTAAGGTACTTTGGCCCATAAATTTTGACTAAATGAAGCAAAAGAAAAAATTAAAAACCACCAATTTTTAGGGCAAAAATTAAAGACGATCCCAAAATAGAGGCAATTCATGCAAAACCTTGAAAATTAACTCGTGGATCGTGGTAATAAGCCACGTAGAACTTAGTTCAAGGGGGAGATTATTGGGTGTGCAAATAAAGTCCCACATTAGTTACTGAAAAGATTGAAAAGCTACATATAAAGTGTAAAATCTCTTAGGGCCTATTTGGAAAGCCACCCTGGTAATTGAATTTGGTGTAATTGGGTGTAATTACACAGTTTGGCATATTTGGTTGGCCAGGTAATTAGGTGTAATTGGCAGGGGGTAATTACATTCTCCAATTCACAGGGGAGAGCTGTGGATTGCTGGTAATTACATGGTGTAATTACAAGTTGATTACTTTCTAATTTTGTCCTTTTATTTTTATTTTTATTTTTTCATTTTAATTTATTTTTTATTTCTATTATTTTAAATTCTTTTTTATTTTAATTATTCTAATAATTTTAAAAAATAAATTTTTTATTTATATTATTGATATTTTATTTCCTTCTCATTTTCAAATCTTTACTTCTTGTGATTCCATGTAATTGTTCATATTATCTATTTTATATTTATTTTATGTTTATTTTTTCCATTTAGCATAATTTTGTTAGTATTCTAATTTTTAAACTAAAGTAGAATTCATTGTTGAATAAGGTTATATACTTAGGTTTTTCTTTTCTTTTGAATCATATTTAGATACGTTATATTGAAATTTGACATAAGAGTATTATGTTATTTTTTTTGTTTTTAATTTTTAACTTATGTTATATTTCAGTTCCAATTTATTTGTTTTACTAATATTGACTTGATATTTCACATTGCAAGTCATTCGTTTTTTTTAGTTAGAATTAATAGATTATCTTTTTGTCAAATGTTTTAATAATTTTATGACATTATATTTATAATATTAATCATTTTGTTAAACATACATGTCATGATGTTCTTAAAAATCATATACTTTAAGTTTTTATGATTAATTTAATTAAAATATACTAATTTAAAAAATATAAATTAATTTTTTTTAATAATATTAGTTAAGAATATATATTTATTAATTAATATATTTCAAAAGACATATATATATATATATATATATATATATTGTAAGAGATGTGAATCCGCCTGTCCAACAGATTTCTTGAGTGTCCGAGTTTATTTATGGCATGAAACAACTCGCAGTATGTATATATATATTAAATATTTAATTTAGTATCATTTATAAAGGCCTTTATTTGTTTAGTATAAATTTTTAATTTTTGATAATTAGTTTTTTATTAAATTTTAATATAACCATGTGATTACAATTGTGCAACCAAACAGTACACTTGTAATTACACTGTAATTACATTGTGGCAACCAAACAGGTCGATGTAATTACTAGGTTGTGTAATTACTAGGCTGGTAATTACTACCCTAGTAATTACACCAATTTCAATTACCAGGTGACTTTCCAAATAGACCCTTAATGGTGTAAGACCTTTTAAGAAGAATCACGCGAACTTGACTAATAACGGACAATATCACATCATATAAAGAATATCTTTAGGCTGATTTAACTCAACGGTATGCATAGTAGGCCTTAAAGTTTCTTTTGACATTGTTCTAATTGCACCTTTAATTTATATATTCGAATCGCCGCACCGAAAATGTCATTTCCCACTAATTAATGAAGAATCTTTTGATCAATGGACACTTTTTTGTATTATGAATTATTAAATACATAATTGTTCTTTCATGATCCTATATAGGCAAGTTGTCTGTAATTGTTTTTTTCTTAACAATGTGCTTTTTGGATCTTGTAACCTGAAATATTTTGGAAGGGGTTTTGTTTAATAGTAATTTTTTGCTTTCATGTTAAGCCCATGATACCTAAAATTTGCATAATCGATGTTGTCATTTGTCCTTACTAATAACTGTTTTTTCTTGAGAATGTGTTTTATTCAACTGACAGTTTAAGATATTCTAATATTTTGGACAATTAACAATATTATACTAAGAAATTACAAAGTTTTAAGATTATTTAATTAACTAATCTTCAAGCTTATGTGGAAAGAACAAAGACAAGGTACAAAATGATGTAATCTTGTTGGAATTTAGGATTTTCTTTAATATTAAACATTTTTGGCTAGTCATATAGGATCAATGTGAGATGCTATGTGTTTTGTAACATAATTTATTTAGAACGAAAAAACTATTTTTTTTAGAATTCAGAACTCATAAATTAAAAATTATGAATTCGCCTATGTTGTTTTGCTTCCGTTGAGATTAGAATTTGATTAATCCTCATACTTCTCAATCCACATTATCAATCACTAAGCAATATCTTTGGAGTCATAAGTAACCCTTCATCCTTAACTAGAAATTTAGCGTTTGAAACCAACAAATTAAATCATCTTTGGTCTGAGCCCAAACCCGAATTCCCGACACTAGTATTAGATATCGAATAGAAAACAAAAAACAATAAGGGCTCCTTTGGTCATGCAAATTGTGAAATTTGAAAAAAAGCAATTTTTGTTCTAAAGTGAAAAATAGTATCTGAAAATTAGAGTTGTGTTTGGCCATGAATACAAATTGATATTGTTTTTAATTTTTTTTTTGAGTGATTTGGAGTGAAATATTTACACACACACACATATATATAATTTTTATATATTTTTTAAAATTTTACGGCCAAAATACAATTTTCAAAATTCAACTGCAGAAAAAAATGAAATATATTCATAGCTAAACGACAAGCTAAGAAAACTTCTGGACGAGGTGGTTTCAGGAGAGATAGAGGTGGACCGAAGTATTGAGGAGATGTGATTAGACAAGATATGGTGTAGTTTTAGCTTAATTATTGAGGACATGGCCTTACCTAAGGTTGTGAAGAAAACAAATTAGGGTAGAAGGTTAGTAGGTAGCAGTGCAATGTCTTGTTATTCGTCCATACTAGTAGTTGTAGTATTGCTCCTGTAGTTTCTTGTACTTCGACTATCATATTAGTTTGTTGTAGTTACTGTCCTGTTACTATCTGTTATTTCTTGTACTTCTGTTATTTTTTTCTAGACTGCTTTGAATTATTTTTTCTTGAGTTGGGCGTCTATCGAAAATAATCTCTCTATCTGAAGTAGAAGTAAGATCTGCGTATACTCTACCTTTTATAGACCCCATTTTATGTGATTATACTGAATATGTTATTGTTGTTGTTATAGGGTAGTTTACTTTGCTTATTTCTAGGGCCTAGGCACCTTTAATTCTTATTTATGAAATGTGTCTTTTATCTAAATAGAAACTTGGAGAAATGGAGAGGAGCCGAATTCACAAGGATATATTCGAATTGCCGCACCAAAAAATGGTGCATTGTCCACTAATTAATGAAGAATCTTTTGATCAATGCACACTCTTTTTTTTCAATGAATTTTTAAATACATAATTGTTCTATCATGATCCTAAATAGGCAAGTTGTCTGTAATTGTTTCTTAACAATGTACTTATATCAAAATTAAATATAGAAGAGTTTTTGGATCTTGTAACCTAAAACATTTTGGAACATGGGGTTTTGTTTAATGATTTTCTGCTTTCATGGTGTCACTTGTCCTTACTAGTAACTGTTTTTTCTTGAGAATGTGCTTTATTCAACTGACAGTTTTAAGATATAAGTACTAATCTTTTGGTTAATTTAAGATTATTTAATTAACTAATCTTTAAGCTTATGTGGAAAGAACAAAGACAATTTAAGATTACATATAAAATGATGTAATCTTGTTGTGTTCCTCTAAAGTGTCTTTTCTTTACAATGTTTTTGGTTAAAATTAAACATGTTTGGCTAGTCATTTTGTAGGTGGACTTGTTCATTTAACATCAATGTGTGAAGAATGAGATGTTATGTTTTTTGTAACTTAATTTTCCGTTTCAATTAGTTTGACCTATTTGTTTTTAGTCCATTTAAAAAAGAATAAATCTTTCCCTTTTTAGCAACTCTTTAGTTCTAACTTTTCATATGACATGTTTAACACCACAAGATTAAATGATATTTTGGTACATTGGTGATATCTTTAGTTTAAGATCATAAGGTTCAAAAGTCTTCATTATTTTCTTAAACTCCGTACCAAGTCAAAATAGACCAAACAAATTAAAATGATGGAAATAATTTATTTAGAACAAATAAACTGTCTTTTTTAATTCAAAATTCGTAAACTTAAAATTATGAATTCGCCTCAGATTTGTAAAGCAATGTTTTGAAATAAGAAAGAAGGAAGAGTTGTTTTAAAGATAACTACAAGAGAGCATTGTTAAAATAAGGCTTAATACATAATCAATTCCTTAAACTTGTTTGAATATTTCATTTAGACATTCGAACAAAGTCATGTTTCAATTAAACACCTAATTAAACTCGTAATAAAGTATTCCAGTTAGACACTTTCTGTTCACGTTTTAGAATTTTTTTTGCTTGTGTTATCATTCATCTATTTGGTAGTTAAGTTAACCTCGTGATTTATGTCATTTTCTTTCAGTATGCGTATTTGCCTCAATAAGCCATAAAACCCCAGATATTTTTATACTTGAGATTGATGTGCATAATAAAAGAAGATGACATATTATATCTGATTAGCTTAACTATCTAATAGACGAATGAAAATACGCGCAATTTTCTTTTTTTAAAAAATTGAATCAAAAGTGTCCAATTTGAACACTTTATTAGGAGTTCAAATGTTCAATTAAAACAAGACTTAATTCGAATGTCTAAATGAAATATTCTAACAAATTTAAAGAGCCACTTATATATTAACTATTAAGCCTTAAATTAAACTATATAATCCAACAAGGCATGTTCTTATGTTCTATAAAATCTCATGCTTTAAAAGATTCCATTGAGATGTAAGCAATGCATATATATCTATCTACAAGCAAATAATCAAATACATCAATCCCTCAAAAGTGTTATGGTATTTGCCCTTTTTGGCTATTTATCAAATACTTTAATTAAGTACATTCAATCCAATCTGAAAAAGTGGTCATTTTGCAAAATATTCAAAACTAGTCTTCATGTAGGAGCCCAATGAGTGCCCCTTGGTTGCTTGGAAAGACCATATTCTCACCCTTTTTGAGCAGTTAGCTCTGGTTTATCATAGTTTCTTGTCCAGTCTATTTACGCACCAGGTTTTTGATGCCCTATCGATAGGGTGTGCATCGATCGGTTCGCTTTGATTATCGGTTTTTGATTTATAAACATGTAAAATCAATAATCAAATCAATAAGATATTCGTTATTAGTTATTGGTTAATCGGTTTATGGTCCTTAACAGTTCGGTTATCAGTTAAACCGATAAGAAAATACTCCTATAATTATTATTTTTTGGCTTTCTCTTATTTTCATATGTTCATATATACACTACCTTCATGCATAAAAATCTACACAAATTACAAGCATAAGCAAATTCAAATATACGTTACTATTAAAACAAACTTGCTTTCTTTCTGGTTAAGCATCAAACTTGAATGCAGTAGCAAAGGTAGCAATCTCTCGAAAAGAAAAACAAGGTCCGTTCATAGTTTACACTCATGGGTAGAACTCCACCAAGCCAACAACTTTAGAAAGAAATCAATAGCACTAAGACAACAACTATGAAATGCAAAAAACAATAGGGTATATATGTAAAATCTAAAGCCACTATTATATAATTAGGGATAAAAATATAATTTTAATATAATATTATTGGGTTATCGGTTTAACCATTAACTAAAACCTTGAAATCAAAATTGAACCGATGATACTGGACAGAACATGATATCTAATGAATCTTATAGCATATTTAAAAATGTAAGATTATCCATAGCTGTTATTTCAGAATAGTTTCAAGTTTTTGGTTAAAAATGAAGTGTTTGAGTTACATTTTGATTATAGATGGAATCAGATTGATAAACGAGACTAAATTCTTACACCTTTCTATTTGATCCTGGCAAGTCTATTCCTCCACACATTATGTTTGGGAGCATGAGTATACATTGGAGTATTTTGTTGGGATCGAAATCGAGAGTGCGTCATGCGGAAACTAATAATTGCAAATTTGAAGGCGATAAATTAGATGACAAAGAAAAACATACTAAAAAGCATAATATATTATATTAATATGGTTTGGTCAAGTGACCTATATATTGAAACTAAAATTAAAAAGCATAAAGACTTATTGGATGAATAATATAATCTCCCCCTAAATAAAACTCTTTAAATGACTACGATGCTATTGTGTTGTGTATGAGAAGTAAAGATCTTCTACCAAATATGGAAGAGTTCTTTTCTGACAAGGAAACTTTTTCCACCAAAAAAACCTTTTCGAAGTAAAACACAATTATGGTAGAATCTAGATAAAGTAGAAAATTCAGAGCAAATCCTAGCACAATTTTGGCTGCAACAGGTCCTCAATTGTTGCTTTTGCAGAGTAGTTGCAATCACACCAGCGAGTCTTTTTGCAAAACTTCACGGTTTTAGACCGCGCTATGATTGACTACATACTTGTGTTGTGTAAAAATATGATACCTGGGTCTAACTCAATCTCAAAAGCTAGCTCTTGAAGGGAGAATTACCCAAGTTCATATAAGCAGACCGCCAATCATTTCCCCAACCAATACTAGACTTTCACTCACTCTAACATGCTGCAAACATAATACAAAATACTTATGTTGCAACTAGGCTGCTTGTTGCAATTGGAGGATCCTATACCTATGTTGCACTCTTATTGAACAAGATGAGATATGTACTGCTCCATCCATCTGTTCACTTTTATTTGTCCACTTTAGACCAACATATCCCTTAAAAAATAATGATTGATATGAATATTTAAAAAAGAGCATGTATGATTGTGTGGTAGAATTGTCCAAAGTCATAAAAAATACTTGGGTTCAATTCCAAGTAGCTACATTTTTCAATATTTTTGAGAAATCGACCCTGTCCGTCAGAATCGACCCTCAATTTTTAGTAGTGAAGGTATTATGATTGAAGTTTTCTGAAACCAATATAATGAAGGATCAAAGTTTTTCTTATTTTAGCTTGCACTCGATAGAAAATGACTTGGCACTTTTGCAATCCTATTCCACATTTGCAGGTGATAAAACCTTGTCCAATGTATCAATGGTTGGCTATATCTACATTGCACTCCTAGAAATAGAGCAACCACTTCCAAGTGCACAAATCTGTTGGTTCAAACTCATGGCATTTTTCTGAGTAACAAGAGGTGAAAGTACTCAACCATTTTCATTGTGATCAAATAGACAAATTTATAGTAAAGATCATTAAGGATTCATCTCAGAGTTTTCACTTCAAATCAAGAGAAAGAACTCTGAAACATGGTTTATCACTGCGATATCGAAATTGCTCTACTCGAACCTTGAGGACAAGGTTCTTTTCGAGCATGAGGGTATTGTCATGAACCTAATGTACAAATATGTCCTCGTGAAGGTGTGAACTGAATGATGGAGAAAATACATTTAAATAGCAAAATATGAGGCAAGCAAAGGAGTCATTATGTATTGTGTTTAGGCTAAGTCTATGCTTCTCACCTCTGATTCCTCTGGCATCTCATCCCCTTCTTTTTTTATTTGTTTCATTGCTTAGTTTTCCTATTGTAAATTCTCTATTTCAGTTCGTTAAATATAATTAATTTCGCTATTGTTGTATATTTGAAGTAGTGTTTACTTCACATGATATAGACAATTTTTTCACTTCGAGCGTTGATCTTTTTTTTTTTTTCTATAAAATTTAAAATTTATGAATCTCCTTTTTATATATAAAATATAAACTTATCAGTCAATTTTTTTTAATTTAGAAAAATAAAATCTCAAACTTAAAATTTAAAATTCTACCTTTTGAGTGATTTGAGAATTGAAATCAAAATTTCAAATTAAAGTTAGATTTTATTTAAATAATATTAGGGCTAAACAAACACAAATTTCAAGTCAAAACTTGAAGTCCAAATTACATTATCAAATGAGCCCATGAACCCAATGGATCAAAACATACTAAAAAACAAAAAACTTTGCCTCAGGGCATAACTTCTGTTACTAAACTTATGCCATGTGGCATAACTTGTGCAAGTGAACTTATGTCTTGAGGCATAATTTGTGTTACTAACTTACTATACTTATGTCTTGTGACATAACTTATATCACTAAACTTATGTCTTGTGGCATAACTTGTACCATTGAACTTATGTGTTGCACAATTTTTTTTTGGTGTCAGGGGAATTTTTAACCCTTTTTTTTACTTAAAACTTTGAAGGGTAAAAATTAAAAATAAGTGATTTTGAGGGACAAAAATTGCCCTCAACATTAACCTTTTGGTCATGGAGGTTTACCTTTTTGGCCCGGAAAGTTAAAGTCAAGGGTATTTTTGACCGTAAAAGTCAAATCTCATAGTTCAGAGACATTTTAGGTCCTTCTCCAAAATTAAAATCCACCATTTGTGGGAATGATGACCCAATGGATCATAGGGTAAAAATCCGAATGGATGAAATCCAATAAAGTATGACCCGGAAATCTATCGTCTTATCCAAACACAACACCACAAAGCCAGTAGTTAGCAGTGACCAATAATACACTAATGCCAATAATTCTTCTTCTTCTTCTTCACTGAGTCCTTCACAAAAATGGCTTCACTAGGAACTTCCTCTTCAGCAGCAGCTATATTAGCTTCTACACCCTTTTCTTCTCCTTCTTCCTCTAAGTCTGCTGTTTTCTCACTCTTCCCATCTTCAGGTATTACTAATGGGTGTTCAATTTTTTAACTTTTTTTTTTGTATATTATGCTTTAAGGGCTCGTTTAATTGGGGAACAAGTTATCCCGGGATAAATTATCTCATGATTGTTATATTGTATCCTCAATGTGAAATAATAATGACACTACAATCTCGGGATAACTAATTCCGAGATAAGTAAGTTATCCCAACCAAATATAGGATGAACTCATTCTAAAGTTAATCCCGGGGATAAGCTGTCCCTTATCTCTCGTACCAAACGAGCCCTAAGAGATTACCATTTCTTGTTTTCCTTTGAATTGGTTGGGGGTGGGGGTGGGGGTGGGGGTCTTTGAATTTGGGTTCTTGGAAGTGGGTATGAGCTTGAATTTGATGAGTACTTTGTTATGATCAATAAGTTTGTACTAATTGTGTTCTCATTGTTAGTGGGTGTTTACATTTTTTGTGTATTATGCTTTAAGACATTGTCATTTTTTGAATTGGTTGGGGTGGGGTTTGGGGGGTTATGAATTTGGGCTCTTGGAAGTGGTGTGGTATGAGCTTGAATTTAATGACTACTTTGTTATGATCAATATATGTGTACTAATTGTGTTCACATTGTTAGTGGGTGTTCAAATTTTTTGTCTATTATACTTTAAGGGGTCGTTTGGTATGAGAGATAAGGGATAATAATCCCGGGATAAAATGCAAGAATATTTTATCTTGCTTTTGGTTAGGGGTATTAGTTAATTCCGGAATTATTTATCACACCATTTGTATTATAATGATGGGATAAGTTATCCCATATATATGGTGGATAATTAATCCCATGGGATAATTTTGTCTATCCCACCCCACATACCAAAGGGTTATGAATTTGGGTTCTTGGAAGTGGGTATGAGATTGAATTTGATGAGTACTTTGTTATGATCAATATTTTTGTACTAATTGTGTTAGCATTGTTAGTGGGTGTTCAACTTTTTTGTATATTGTGCTTTAAGAGATTGTCATTTCTTGTTTTCCTTTGAATTGGTTTGGGTGGGGGGTGGGGAGGAGGGGGGGGGCTGTGAATTTGGGTTCTTGGCAGTGGTATGTGTATGAGCTTGAATGTGATGAGTACTTTGTTATTGCAGAAACTCCATGTCATTTTAAAGATTAAGATTTCTGTACTAGTTATGTTCGCATTGTTAGTGGGCGTAGTTTCAGTTTATCGAAGACATGACCTTAAGATAGAAGTTGTGGAGGACACGAATTAGGGTAGTAAATTAGTAGGTAGTAGAGTATGCTCTCGATTATCTTTCCATACTAGTAGTCATAGTATTACTCTTGTAGCTTCTTGTTCCTCGATTTCTATTATTCTTTGCTGTTTTTTGTACTTCAAGTATCGTATCTTTTGTTATAGTACCATGCACGATGCTTTGTCATGCTTTCTAAAGTATTTTGTAATGTCTTCTTCATTTCTGTTATTTCCTTTTCTGAACTGCTTTTATCTGTATTTCATCGAGCCGAGGGTCTATCAGAAATAACCTCTCTACCTCCAGATAGGGGTAAATGTTTGTGTACACCTTCCCACCCAAACCCCACTTTGTGGGATTACACTGGGTATGTTGTTGTTGATTGTTAGTGGGTGTTTGCATTTTTTGATATCTATGCTTTAAGAGATTGACATTTCTTGTTTTCCTTTGAATTGGGGTTGGTTATTTTTTGTGAATTTGGGTTTCTCGCAGTGGTTATGAGCTTGATTTGTAAGTATGAATTGATGGGCTTTGTTATTGCAGAAACTCTTATCATTTAAAGATCAATATTTTTGTACTAATTCTTTTCGCATTGTTAGTAGGTGTTTACATTTTTTGATATCTATGCTTTAAGAGAGTGTCATTTCTTGTTTTCCTTTGAATTGATTTTGGGGTTCTTTTTGTGAATTTGGATTCTTGGGCTAGAATTTTGATGGGTAAGTAAGAATT
Organism: Jaltomata sinuosa; assembly: GCA_003996215.1. Taxonomy (NCBI): domain Eukaryota; kingdom Viridiplantae; phylum Streptophyta; class Magnoliopsida; order Solanales; family Solanaceae; genus Jaltomata; species Jaltomata sinuosa. The sequence goes on along the minus strand of QJPP01002987.1, from coordinate 162,657 downwards.
GATGGGCATTGATATTGCAGGACAGAGCCAGGGGAGGAAGTTTTATGGAGGAATTAGACTCCCAGTTAAGAAAGGGAGGTCCCAATTCCATGTGGCAATTTCCAACGTCGCAACTGAAATCAGCCCTGCTCAAGAACAGGTACCACAACTTTCGTCGTTTTATTATTTCTTGATATGGTAATTTCATCAGGTGTTTTGCCAAACAGTGGGTTAATTGTGTGGATGATTTCTTTTTTTTTCTACTTGGTTGTGGAGTTCTCCAGAATTTAAGTTGAGGGTATGAAACAACATTGTGTGAGAGGTAGAAGATTATTAAGATGCATATAAAATGTTTGCTGCTTGGACACTGTCTATGTAATGCTTCTTGAACGTGGATGTATTCCCTTTGTCCAATTCTATATGACATGTTAAGATGACTTTATATATTGTATTATTGATGGTGTAAGTGAATTTTAAACGAATAGTTGAAAATTAGTTTGACAAAGAAAACACGATAACGGAGTTAAAATTGGATATGTGAATGAATTTGAGTTCTTGAACATTGTAAAAGTTTTACAAAATGATGTCAATCATGTTTAGGCGCCCCAAAGAGGAAAGATTGTCATACCAAATAGGTCATGGGGAGTATTAATTTTGAAGGCAAGGATCGTCCAAAGTAGAATTCAAAATAGTATTGTTAGGTTCAGCTTAGAAAGTTCCAACATTTGGGAAAACTCATTTATTTGGAAGGCAATGTATTTCGCAACCCTTTTTATTTTTGGGGGGTTTACCAAGTATATTGATTCCTTTTTGGGGCTGCTTTGGACTGGTTTTCCTTGAGTCGGAGGTCTATTGGAAACAACCTCTCTACGTCTGAGGTAGGGGTAAGGTCTGCGTACACTCTACCCTCCCCAGACCCCATTTTGTGGGACTATACTGGGTATGTTGTTGTTGTACCAAGTATATTGATAAGATTTTACCTACTTTGTAATTTTTAGGCTCAGAAACTTGTTGAAGACAGCCAGAGACCGGTGTATCCGTTTCCAGCCATAGTGGGGCAAGATGAGATGAAGTTGTGTCTTTTGCTGAATGTAATAGATCCAAAGATTGGAGGCGTGATGATAATGGGTGATAGAGGAACTGGGAAGTCCACCACGGTTAGGTCTTTGGTGGATTTACTTCCTGAAATCAAAGTTATTTCCGGTGATCCTTTCAATTCAGACCCCGATGACCAAGAAGTAATGAGCACTGAAGTACGTGACAAATTGAGGAAGGGAGAGCAGCTTCCTGTATCTCTCACCAAAATCAACATGGTTGATTTACCACTAGGTGCTACTGAGGACAGGGTGTGTGGGACAATCGACATTGAGAAAGCTCTTACCGAGGGTGTGAAGGCATTCGAGCCTGGTCTTCTTGCTAAAGCTAACCGAGGAATACTTTATGTCGATGAGGTTAATCTTTTGGATGACCATTTGGTAGATGTTCTTTTGGATTCTGCAGCATCAGGATGGAACACTGTTGAAAGAGAAGGAATATCAATTTCACACCCTGCTCGATTTATCCTTATCGGTTCGGGTAATCCTGAAGAAGGAGAACTTAGGCCACAGCTTCTTGATCGATTTGGAATGCATGCCCAAGTGGGGACTGTAAGAGATGCAGAGCTGAGAGTGAAGATCGTTGAGGAAAGAGCTCGTTTTGACAGGAACCCCAAGGAATTCCGGGAGTCATACAAGGGAGAGCAAGAAAAGCTCCAGAACCAAATCTCCTCAGCCAGGAGCGGGCTTTCTTCTGTTACGATTGATCATGATCTTCGTGTTAAAATCTCTAAGGTCTGTGCAGAACTGAATGTCGATGGATTGAGAGGTGATATCGTCACAAACAGGGCAGCAAGAGCATTGGCTTCACTTAAAGGAAGAGATAAGGTAACCGCGGAGGATATTGCCACTGTCATTCCTAACTGCTTAAGACACAGACTTAGGAAGGATCCTTTGGAGTCTATCGACTCGGGTTTACTTGTTGTTGAGAAATTTTACGAGGTTTTCGGCTAAGGAGAGAGAGGGCTATTTGCCTGCACAAGCTGTTTTATAGAGTAACATACTTGTTTTTGTCTTAATTTTCCATTCTCAAATCATCTAAAGATTTGACAATTGTAAAACTAGAGATTGTCTTTGTACTGTGGTAAAGAAATGTGTTCAGAATTACCCTGTAACTAAACATACTGGTATTTGATTATTATTAATCTGTTTGATTTGGTTTTAATTGTTAAAAACTGACTAAATTGGTTTGATTTGATTTTGGTTTTACCATGAAATGGCTCAAATCAAACCATGAACACGTTGTATTCCACAATGATTGTCTCCTTCCGACCCACCGCCAGCCAGCCCATCAATCCCTCGACCCCCATACTCCCACCACAACCCACCCACTCCGCTCTCATAGTATTTGATTATATTATATATAAATGCTATTGAGATAATAATTTTTGCTTACTAACTAAACAAAGAAAATAAATAAGCAAACCACTTAACTTTCCAGGAAAATAACTTCTTTCATACCAAACACCTTTACTATGGTTCAAGTTTCAGCAGAGACAAAATATTAAGTAATTTCTTTTTAGGCATTATACATAAATAGATACTCAAACATGGCTTCAACTGGCAAGTAAACACTCTAACTTTGATATGCACGTCTAGACACCTCAACTCGTCTCCATTGTATCAGTTGAACACTCCAACTTACAAATTGGTCATCTATACACCTCCAAAATTTATGTCACGTCAACATCGGGTGTCTACGAACACAATGGGAACGAGTTAGAGTGTTTAGTTCCCAGTTAAGGTGTCTAGATGTGCACTCTCAAAGTTGGAGTGCTTCTTCCAGCTGAGGCCAAGTTTGAGTGTCTGTTTATATATTATACCTTCTTTTTATCTACCTAAGCTTTGGAAGATAGAAATTAGCCAACGATACCTATGCTAATGGGAGGTAGCAAATATCAAGTGCAATAGTTGAGATGCCCACAAATTAGCCAAACACCCACCATTACTTACAACAACATACCAGTGTAATCCCACAAGTGGGGTCTAGGGAAGATAGGATGTATGCACACCTTGCCATTATCTTTGCGGAGTAAAGAGGCTGTTTCTGATAGACCCTCGGCTCAAAAGGACACCCACCATTATTTTATTTTATTTTTAAAAAATAAATAAATCAAACTTCAGCTTTCAGATCAAGAATAAGGTATGTTTCACTGGCAGCAAAAAATTCTATAAAAAATTGGCTATAGGTTAGCTGACCAGTAGAGAAACAGATACTAGTTAACATCAAAAAGAAACTGTGTTTCCTTTCCATTTCACTACTTAGTTCTTTGCCAACTTCTTCTCCCAATAAGGTATTGATGCATAATACTAAACAACTTATACAACATTGTTTCAACACAAATGTAACTAGTAATAACACACTGTTGCTCGGACTCTTCAAAAATGTTGACAGGTGCGTGTAGGATCCTCCATAAGTATTGCATTTTATGGAGGATCCGACAAACGGACACGGCATCATTTCTGGTGTTCGAGCATATACTTTCACTATCAATAATGCTAGTTGCTACTAAATTAAGATCTGTTACACTGAAAGCAATGGCTATAATAGGATACAGATGAAGGCACATATTTGTAATTTGATTTACTTCATTTGGAAGGAACTATCCCTTATGTTCAAAGATCAAAGGACAAAAGTCTCGCGAGAGATTTGTCAATAACATCTTTCATTGGCGACTTCTGTTCCAAAGTCTAGGCATTCGTTCTTGAAAATCAGAGGGCCGCTGGTACACAATCGATGCAGCTTTAATCAAAATGGCAGCAGTAAAAGCCCATATTATATACTTCCCATTCTCTGTTTCATGATCGAAGAAATGGATTACATATTTATATCCCGTGTCTTCATACTCTTGCTCTCGTCGATTCTCATCCTAAATCAACCAATATGTCATCGTAAGAGCAAGTGAAGACACAAAACTAGTAAACGAAAAGGGAGTTTTTAGACTTACTAACCTTAAGAAACATTTCTAGAGGTGCATCAAATATTGCTGCCACTTCTGCAGTATTTATTACCGGGTTGAATGTATTCCGGTCCCAAAGTATACCCACAACCGGAATCACTATAATTCCTTTCTGAGGAAAAACAAACACCAATTTCAGCCCAGATCATAAAGATCTTATAAGACCTTGCTGTAACAAGATGGTTAAGACAGGAAAGATTCATAGTGTAAGCATCAATGCAATAGAACTGTGATATACTGCTATTTAGAAATCTCCCTAGACCTATTAATGTCCCACGAAATGAAACCAAAATAGTTTGCCTTTAAAACTTGCAAACGTATCTTCTTTACTTGTACCAGCAAAACATTGATCATAAGTTCCAGAGGGGTAACAGATCGATTAAACTTTAAATAGAAATGACAGAAAATGAGTAGATCATAGACTTGACATTCAGCTAGAACTTTGCTTGTATGACCATTGCTTCTCCTGTTTAATGCACGTGCTCGAAAAGAATTTCAAAAACCATCCTTTCTTTTTTACTTCTCTTGCAATGTCGATGGTGTGATGGACATGAGTATGACATCAGTATCAGCCAATCTAAAATAGACTTGATAAAAAGTTTCATTAGTCTTTCTTTTTGGGTTTTGAACAAGCAATCCGTTTTGCACAATGCTCTCGACAACTGATTACTTAGTATCATTCTACAACTATTGTTGTTGTTACAACTCTTGGCATATATATGGTCTGTGAAATTTGATCCCTTCACCTTCGATACAAGGAGACGGGCTAGTATTATCAACTCTGTCCCTACTTGGTATTAATATTTAAGGAGCTGAGAAACCTTAAAAAGGCATGAGAAAAAAATAATATATGACTCAAATGAAGCTAATGAAAACAAATGCATTACCTTGGCGGTAAAGGATTCAAGAACAGCGACAACATCTACAAGTGAACGGTCTAATCCAATCTCCTCCTCGGCCTCCCTCAATGCTGTCTCAATGTCATTGGCATCACCTTCTTCTACTTTCCCACCAGGCAAAGAAACTTCACCTAAAAACAATAAAATGAGGGGTTAGCTCAATCGGCAAAGGTTGAGGGACTTACGTGTGAGGTCACAAGTTCAAACCTTGCGCCAAGCAAACCAAATCCAGTCTTTAAGTGGAGAAGGGCAAAGGGGAAGCCCATCATCCCTGAGTTTCAAATGTTGTGATTGGCCTAAAGGATTCGCTCCAGACGGGTTTCTTGATCATAAAAGATGACTATGCATTTTATTCCCAAAGTTAGACTCAGACCTCCAGCCTTGGTGGGCAGGTTTATGTGACACCTAAGTTTGACTGATGCAATCTCGATGTTTCATTTTATATGGCGTTTATTGATTAGGCAAGTAGTTTAGGAAAGAAAAGAAAAGACATGTCAAAAGTACTATTAAAACCTATTGTCTTAAATATGTCATCACATTTCTATAACAACAATAAGACCATATCATTAAGAACAACAAGTTGATTCTCCCACATCGGTTGTGGATGGGTCCTTGGTCTCGGCAATTCTGCCTTCATGAGCTAGCTTTTGAGGTTGAGTTAGGCCCAAGGTCCATTTCTTTATCATATGCTCATCCCAATTCATTGTTTACCCGACGTTTGGCCCCCATCTTATATTGTCCACGCTCTAGATGTCCAGTCCAGGGTGTGGGAGGTATTGACTCTCCCACATCAGTTGTGGATGGGTCCTTGGTCTCATATGATGTTGGGCAATCCTCCCCTCATGAGTTACCTTTTGGGGTTGAATTACGCTCAAGGTTCATTTCTTTATCACAACAACTACGCCTCAGGCTGGAACAAGTGAAGTTAGCTAATATGAATACTTACATCTTCATTGAAACTCATCAGCCAGTAGATATCACCTATATGCATCTTTTTCTCCTATTGTAACCCATCTCTAACTAAATCTGCATTGATACCAAGGATTTGTCGGTGTATCGAGCATATCACTAAGAGAAAAATTAAAAATTAAAAGGTAAAAGCTTCAAAATACAAAAATGTGTCTTTTTTGTACAAGAGATTGTGCCATATAAAATGGAAAAAGACTACTACTAGGCTAACAAGTGAAAAAGCCGAGGTACACACAAACTAACCTGAACATTGTTGTACAAATTTAATCTTTAAAAAAAAGAGATGATAGTCAAAAATACACTTGAAGTATTATCTTTTTGTGAGTTTTCTACCTGAACTATCGCCACCTATTTATTAAAATACATCTAGACTAGTATCTGATGGTGCGTGGCGTACACTCTCTTTTTTTCATTTGAAAAATGAATTTAATTGGAATATTAAAAAAAAAAAAAAGAGATAATGGTCAAAAACACATGAAGTATCACTTTTTATGAGTTCCCTAACTCTTAGGTGTTTACATTTCATACCTGAACCACCACCAACTCTTTGTCAAAACATTTCTCGAAATTAACGAATCAGCTGTCATGTGAACAAAATTTTATGGGCAAATAAGTTGTCACCCACCTTTTGGCAATTGTATTTAAACACTTGCTTCGATGTGTATTCTGATAAATACTTGATGATAACTCCAGGTAGAAACGCAAACACCTCATAGTTTAGGTATGAAAACTCGCATAAAAATGATACTTCAAATATGTTATTGACCATTATCTCACAAAAACAAAACCTCAGCAAATCAAATACTCGTCTGTTTCAATTTGTTTGACTTATTTTAACTTGATACGTAGTTTAAGAAAATAAAGAACTTGTGATTTTAAATTAAAAATATGTCAAATGTACCAAAATACCCTTTAATCTTTATGATCTTAAACATGTCCCGTGAAAAAGTTGAAACTCAAGTATTGCTAAAAAGGGAAAGTAAGGTCAAACAAATTGAAATGGAGCAAGGAAGCAGTAGTACCAGAATGTGAAGAGAGTGTGGAAGCTCTTTTGGTGAGTATTACACGAAGATGGCCTTGTTGGTCCTCAAATAGACACACCAAAACAGCAGCCCTATTTGATTTGGATCTTCTTGAATTATCATTATTATTATTATTATCTATTTGGTCTGCCCCAAATTGTTGAATTCTTGAATTGGTATTGTTGGAGGAGCTATGATTAGAGGGACTATAAAGACGAAGCCTTTCAGATAATTTCACTAGGCTTTCTGACCTGTTAGATGCCATGGCCAATGATGACAAGGAGAAATGAAAGGTGTGGTATGCTAATAGACTAAATTTGGGTCAATGGAAATTTTGGGTTGCTTCCTTCTTTATATTTTTGCCTTATTTGTTTGGAATTCAAGATTTGAAGTAATTGAGTTTAATTTTATAATTTTTAATACTTCCTCCGTCTCAATTTATATGAGTTATTTTAACTTAGCACGGAGTTTAAGAAAAAAAGGAAGACTTTTGAAATTTGTGGTCTAAAATAAGTTATAGATGTTTGTGTGGCTGTAAATCATTTCATCAAAGGTAAAATAGGCATTTTAAAGTTAAATTGTTACTAAATATAAAAATGTGTCATTCTTTTTGGGACTGACTAAAAAGAAAAGTGAATCATATAATTGGGACACAGGGAGTATTAAACTTATGCCCAATATGTTACTCCCTCAGTCCCAATTTACACGAGTTAATTTAACTTGATATGAAGTTTAAGAAAGAAAGAAATACTTTTGAAATTTGTGGTCTAAAATAAATCATATATGTTGTGTGACTATAAATCATTTTATTAAGGATAAAATAGATATTTTAAAGTTAAATTATTACTAAATATAGAAATGTATCATTTTTTTTGGGACAGACTAAAAAGAAAAGTGAATCATATAAATGGGGACACATGGAGTATTTATTACTCCCTCTGTTTTAAAAAGAATGATTTGTTTTGACTTGGCACAAAGTTTAAAAAAAATAAATTGAATCTTATGGTCTTAAATTAAAGATATGTCAAATGTACCAAAATGCCCTTTAATCTTGTGGGCTTAAATATGTCATGTAGAAAGTTGAAATTAAGAAATTGCTAAAAAAAGGAAAGAATCATTCTTTTTGAAACGAACTAAAAAAAAAGTATGTCATTCTTTTTAAAATGGAGAAAGTACAATTTTAGTAATTTTTACATATAAATTTATGATCCGCATTAAAAGTTATGAATTCAGATCAACCATTACCTATAATGCTAGACTAGATAAGCCTCTGGTTTGGATGGTTGTTGTTATATATATTTGGCATAATACATAAAGTTAGAGAAATCTCTTTCTACCGGAAATTCCAAAAGTTTTTTGGTACGCCAAATAAAAATAAATAAGTAATAAAATGGTAATAATTGAATAATTTAATAATTTTCCTTTTATATTACAGTTTCTATTTCTATATCTCTTTCTTCCTCACTTTCCATCATTTTTTTTGTTTTTTAGGCTTATTTCAGTTTCTTAGTAAGAATGAGTGAGAATATTCTGCCTAAATAGTAGACACATGTAATAAATAAGAGAATATTAAAGATCGATGCCTAGACATTTTAACTAGCCTTCAATGGTAATTGAATACCCTAACTTTTATTGTGACTATCTATACACTTCAATTTGACATAGGTGCGTCTGGTGAGCACCTTAACTTTGAAAATGCACCTCTAGAGATATCTCTAAATGGGCACATTCTAGATGTGCATTAAGTTAGAGTGTTTACGGTGTCAACTTAAATCAAGTTAAGGTGTCATGAACATTTTCAAAGTTGGGGTGTGTAGTTGCTTGTTGATGCCAAGTTAAGGTGTCTATCTATGTATTATATATTTATTGTATCGTATTATTTTGATGAATAGAATGTTTAGATAGATTATATTATTTTTCATCATTAATAACGCCACACGGGATTTAAATTCCAACAGTGACAAAACCACTAGGTAAATTCTTTTCATCTATCTAAACTTTGATGGACAGAGTTACCGATACCTATACTAATAGGAGATAACAAAAATCATATACAACAGTCGAGGTATGCGCAAGTTGACCAAAACGCCCACCATTATAGGAAAAAAAACACTTCAGCTTTCAGATGAAGAATAAGATATGTTTCACTAGCAGCAAAAAATAATCTAGAGGAAATTGGCTATAGGTAGCTGCCTAGTAGATAAACAAACATATTCTAGTTAATGATACATAATCTCAACAAATTAAACCAGTAACAACACATAATACTTTCACTATCAATCATGCTACTAAACCAAGATACTTTCGAGAAAGGACGAGCACGACTGAAGTGGCTTTACATATGTCACACTGAAAGCAATAGGCACATATTTGTCATTTGATTTACTTCATTTGGAAGGAACAATCCCTTATGTTCAAAGTTCAAAGTACAAACGTCTCGCGAGAGATTTGGCAATAACATCTTTCATTGGCAACTTCTACTCCAAAATCTAGGCCTTCGTTCTTGAAAATCAGGGGGGCGCTGGTACACGATCGATGCAGCTTTAATCAAAATGCCAGCAGTTAGAGCCCATATTGTATACTTCTCATTCTCTGTTTCATGATCAAAGAACTGAAGCACATATTCATCTCCCATGTATTCACGCTCTTGCTCTCGTCGATTCTCATTCTAAAATCAACCAATATGTTGGTAAGAGCAACAGAAGACGAAACTTTGTAAACGAAAAGGGAGTCTTTAGACTTACTAACCTTAAGAAACATCTCTAGAGGTGCATCAAATATTGCTGCCACTTCTGCAGTATTTATTAACGGGTTGAATGTGTTCCAGTCCCAAAGTATGCCCACAACAGGAATCACTGTAATTCCTTTCTGAGGGAAAAACAAAACACCAATTTGAGAAATTTGTGTTTTAACAAGATGGTTAAGACAGGAAGGATATCATAGGGTTAGCATCAGGCAATAGAACTGTGCTATTGAGAAATTTCCCTAGACCTATCAATGTCCCACGAAATGAAACTGAAGCAATTGAAACTTGCAACCTGATACTTCTTATACCAGCTAAGCATTGATCATACGTTCCGAAAAGGTAACAGATCAATTAAACTCTAAGTAGAAATGACAGCTAATGAGTACATCACTGATTTGACAATCAGCTAGAATATTTCTTGTATGATCATTACTTCTCCTGTTTAATGCAAGTGCGCCAAAAGAATTTCAAGAACCATCCTTCGATTAGGTGGACACGAGTATGACATTCAGGTCAGTATCAGTAAATCTATGTTGCTCAGACCCTCCAAAAATACTGCCGTACCCTTGTTGGATACTTCAAAAATGCATAGCTTTTGAAGGATCCGATGCACACCGGCAGTATTTTTGATGAGTCCAGGAAACATAGATTAAAAGTTTCATTACTCTTTCTTTTTGGGTTTTCCAACATAAAACCCATATGTCATGTCTAATGTAGCATAATGCTCTCAACAACTGATTACTTAGTACCATTGTATAACTATTATTGTTCTTACTGTTCTTGGCACATATATGGTCCATGAAATTTGATCCCTTCACCTTCGATACAAGAAGACGGGCTTGTATTATCAACTCTGTCCCTACTGGTCACTAATGTTTAAGGAGCTGAGAAACCTTAAAAGGGTACGAGCACAGAATAATATATGACTCAAATGAAGACAAATGCATACCTTATTGGTAAAGGATTCAAGAACAGTGACGACATCTACAAGTGAACGGTCTAATCCGATCTCCTCCTCAGCCTCCCTCAATGCTGTCTCAATGTCATCGGCATCACCTTCTTCTACTTTCCCACCAGGCAAAGCAACTTCACCTAAAAACATTAAAGTGAAGGGTTAGATCAATTGACAAAGGTTGAAGGACTTGTGTCTTAAGTTACAATGCCAAGCAAACTAAGTCCAGTATATTAGTGAAGAAGGATAGAGGAGCTGACCCATCATCCTCAAGTTTTGAATGTTCCAATTGGCTAAAAAGAGGGGTTAGCTCAATTAGCAAAAGTTGAGGGACTTGTATGTTAGACCAGAAGTTCGAGCCTTGCGCCAAGTGAACTAAGTCCAGTATTTAAGTGGAGAAAGGTAGAGGGATGAACCCATCATCCTCGAGTTTCAAATGTTGTGATTGGCTAAAATTAGGGGTTAGCTCAATTGGCAAAAGTTGAAGGACTTGTGTCATATATCACAAGTTTGAGTCCTGCGTCAAGCGAACTAAATCTAATATTTAAGTGGAGAAGGGTAGAGGGGCGGGTCCATCATCCCTGAGTTTTGAAGGCTGCAGTTAGCTAGGTTAGCTTCAGAAGGATTTCTCAATCTTAAAGAAAATGAGTTCCTGCAACGGATTAAGAATGCCAAGACACACAAAGAAGCTTGGAACAGGCTGGCAACGATTTTTACAAAGAAGAATGATGCGACATTATAATGGCTTGATAATGAACTTTTGTCAATCCCGCAGCGGAATATGATGATCAGTCAATACTTCTCAAAGGTAAAATCTTTATGTGATGAAATATCAAAGCTAGATCCAGAGAATGCTATCACAGAGACACGGATGAGAAGAATCCTTGTTCATGGTCTGAGGCCAGAGTATAAGCATAATGGTAGGCCACAGAACCAACTTTATGTAAGTTGGAAAATTTGTTTTGTAAATGAAGAAGACTTGGAGAAGCTATTATCAAGTCTTTCTATAAAGGATGAAGAAAAGACTTCAGCAAAAGACAAGGCTATCGAAAAAAGGATGAGGAGAGGAGCTCATGGCCTAAGGGATACTAGAAGAATCAACATCAAAGAAGTCAGCGATATAACAAGCAGGCGAATCAAGGTTTCAACAATCGACCAACGGAGAAGTGCTATAATTGTGGAAAGAAAGGACACTACGCCAGAGACTGCTGGTACAAGAAAGCTGAAGGTAACGTAGTTACGTCTACCCAAAAAGCAAGACAAAGAATAAGATTGAGATTTTGAGACTTCCAATGCAGTTGAAGAACAGAGGGACTAGCTTTTACTTAGACCCTATTTGATTGTGATCCAATTAGCATTGTAGTATTAAGTGGAGATCGCAATAGGAAACCATAAATTTCAAATCATGGACCCGCCTCTGAGTACTAGGCTACCAACAAGTGAAAAGCCAATGCAGGCACAAACAGGAGGACCATTGTACAAATTTAATTTATTTTTTAAAAAAAAAAAGTTAAAAGAGCTTCCAGATATAAAAAATGCTTCTTTTTTTCCCGAAGAAATTGTCATTTAGAATGGAACAAAAGGACTACTAGCCGGGGTAGATCTAGATGTTCAGTTATAAGTTCACGTAAATCTAGTAGCTTTTACTTAGACCCTATATATTAGCATTGTAGTATTAACTTGAGATCGCGATAGAAAACCATAAATTTTAGATCATGAACCCACCTCTGACAATACAGACCCAAACTGGAGGAACACAATGGTAAAAAAAGCAGCCCGGTGCACAAGTAGGCACTTAAACTATTGTATAAAGTTGAACAAGTAGAGATACGCGTCCTACATGACAAATCGCGTGAGATGCACGCGTCCTACATGTCAAATCGCGTGAGATTTACCATGTAAGACGCGTGTGTTTACTTGTTCCAACTTCATGATAGTTTCTTATTCGTGCACACTCAAAATTAGAGGACATAGATGTCAAGGGCATTCCAAATCATGGACATAAAAAAAGGGCATTACAGTGCACTAAAACTCCTGCTATACGCGGAGTTCGAAAAAAGGGCCGGACATACAAGAAAAAAAAAAGAAAAACTTGAGTAAATCAAGTAGTTACCAGAATGTGTAGAGAGTGTGGAAGCTCTTTTAGTGAGGATTACACGAAGATGGCCTTGTTGGTCCTCAAATAGACACACCAAAACAGCAGCCCTGTTTGATTTGGATCTTCTTGAATTATTATTATTATTATTATTATTATGATTATCTATTGGATCTGTTCCCAATTCCTGTTTATTGGGAACAAACTCATTCACACTACATTCTTGAATTCTTGATGAGCTATCAGAAGAGTGATTATAAAGACGAAGTCTTTCAGCTAATTTTATGAGGCTTTCTGATCTACTATGAAAGCTGTTGGATGCCATGGGAGTTGACAAAGGAGAAAGGAGAAATGGCAAGTGTGTTGTGCTAAAAAGCTTAAAATTAGACTAATTTTGGGTTAAAGGGAGATGTTTGGGGTTGCTTCCTTCTTTATATTCTTTACCTTATTTGTTTGGATGGTTGTTACATGTGTTTCGTAACGTATTATTTTGATGAATATAAAAGTTAGAGAGACATAAATATATGATAAGGTGGTGTATAATAGATTCTTATAGTTTGGTCTTTTTTTTGGATTTTGCTTATAGTGAAAACTTAGTGCATCGAGATATCCTATAAGATATTTGACTCGTTTCAATTTGTTTGTCTTAGTTTACTTTGTAGTACGTTTCAAAAAAAAATGTCTTTTTTGTTTTTTTTTCCAACAATTTAATTCTAACCTTTCACATGGCATGTTTAAGACCATAAAATTCAAAAGTCTTTTGTAGTTTCTTAAATATTCTATCAAGTCAAAATCAGACAAATAAATTAAAATGCATGAAATAGATTATAAATTTTTGTTGTTAAATAATGTGATACATCATCGACAATCTGAAAAATAAATTTATGATATTATTAAAAAAAAAAAAGGGGGGGGGGGAGTACAGGATAAAGTTATTATAAATAAAAATAGAATAAAAGATAAAATAAAATAATTAATACTAATATAACCAAGCAAAATGAGAAACTGAGGTAGTAATGTGATCAGTGGCGGATCCAAGATTTAGGAATCGTGGGTGTCTGGAAGGTTCGAACATACATTGACACTCAAAGTTTTAAAATTTCGCCTGAAAATCAAAGCACTCGCCTATCTTCTTGGTTTCAAGAGTGCTTTTTTTCATTCTATACCATTTTTTATACATTTTTTATATAATTATACTTAGTTTGCATCGAATTTAACGGATACCGAAGCACCACAAAATTGCATACAAGTCTGGCCCAGAACGTGATCATACTAAATCGATACTTACATAAAAAGTTTTCAACATTGCATAACAATATATTTAACGATAACATACAAAATTTAAATAATAATTAAAACAACAATATTATAAGTTACAACCATACAAACAAGTGGTCAATTTTGTCCTCCAAATCTAATAAATACTATACACCTCCACATGACTATGCCATTGCATTTCCTTTTTTTCTTTTTTCTTTTCCATTTCGATGGCTGGATGAAGGTGCAGTATTTTGACGTGTGTAATGAATTTTCATTGATTCAATTAATTCAAATTTATATTAAATAAATTTATATAAATAACTAGAAAATTCTCCATTTCCAGATTCGAATTCAAAATACTTTTGATTAAAAATAATATATCTCAATCATTCCATCATAGTTTCGTGACAATTATAATATGATGGTAAGTACTTCATATGATTTTTCCTTTTGCTACACGCAAAATTCATACATCGAAACTAGAAGAATACAAAATTTGAAATTTATGATATATCATACGTTCTAATTATAAAATGTACAATAACATAGAAAAATTTCAACCAATACAAACATGAATCATGGCTTATTCTTCCGTCCGAAGAAATAATTTATCGAAATAATGAGTCACCATTAATATCGACACATTTGAAATCGCGAAATACATTTTAAAATATATTTGTCCCATTAGGTGATGGCAGATGCTGTCCTTTCTTGGCTGGCTGGCAACCCATTTATGGTCAAGGCAGCCTCACCAGAAATAACACCAATTCTTTATTGAACTCATAACTCTTTTTTTTTTTTGGGCTATTATATAGTAATAATTATTATTTTTTTGTGCTAATGAACTAGTACTAATAACTTTCTCATTTAGTTTTTCCCTAAAGTTCTAATAGAGCCTTTTCATCAACTTTATATAGGGCCTTAAAATAATTAGGTAAATAAATCAAGACCTTATCTACTGCCTACTTCAACCAGTGGCTTTGTATAGTTTGTTGGCTATTTTAGTAGAAATTACACCTCAAAAATTGAAGCAGATTCTAGAAATAAATCAAAAATAGCAATAAACTCCATCACTGAATATGAGTTCCCGCTAAATCTTTTATTTTTTTAAAGTTTTCATCAAGTTTAACGGATACAGATTTTTAAATGAGACACTCGATTGATTCACAATAATCGCTCTACTTGAGGACCAACGACCTCGTTGATCAAAATTGATACCACTTTTTGGATTCAAGCCATCACTTCTAGTACCTCTCTGGCCCAATTGGTCATGGCTGACTTCTCATATTTTATTGGGAAAGTTACACATTTAGCCGCTCACCCATTGCTTAGCTAAACATATATAAATTATATATTAAATATATAATTTATGTATACTACATATATATTATATATCTATCAGCTAATATTTTCCTTTTTTTCTCCCTTATTTTTCCTTTTCTCAAAATGCTATGAAATGCTTTTTCTTGAGCCGAGGGTCAATCGAAAACAATCTCTCTATCTTCCAAGACAGGGATAAGATTTGGGTACACACTCCTCTTCCCAGACTCCACTAAATGTAAGATTTGTGTACATGCTCCTCTTCCCAAACTCCACTTGTGAAAGATTTCACTGGATAAATTATGTTAGAAAAAAAAAATAGATTGTTATAGCTAGAAAACAGAGTGTTTTTGTGGTAAAAAACCTGAATATGCTTTAAGTTGTATACCTTACTTTGGATCGCTTTCCAAGGAGAATTAATTGTTCCTTACAAATACTCTCCCGGGATAGAATTAAGCAAAACCAAGAAATAATGAAACAAGACTCTAAACACACAAGAAATAGTACTGCGGTTACCAAACTTATGCAGATTTTAATTGAAGAATGTTGGTACTAGATATGTATTCTTATCTTCAAATATGCTACGGATGTTCCCCTATTTATAGAGGACTCATTAAATTCTGAAACACAATGTTTCCTAAAAGGCACATTCTTTCCGAAAAGACACAATGTTCCTGAAAAGAAACATTATTTCCGGAAAGACAAGGTTTTCGAAATGACACATTGATTCTGAAAAGACACATCTTTTCTGATATGACGCATCGTTTCAAAAAGCAACGTGTTGTTTCAGGATTTTGTGCCTATAACCGTTTTTCCTTTTGCTTATTTCTGCTATTTTCTCTTGAAAATTCCAACATATTATCGTTGTTGTTAGGTCACAGCTGACACCTTCAGTCTCAGACCCCAGTATTGGCACTTTACCATACCACACTCTTGAGCCGCGGCCATAAACAGTTGATCAACCTGCTCTGCTACCAATCGTTACAGATTGAATGAGGGCGCCCAACCGAAAAGACTAGCCAAGTAGGTAGAAGAACTCACTCAACATATAAACTCATTACCAATACTCCTTGCAATTAACGGAGGACTCAATTGGTTCACCCCATCAACATTGCCGAACATTCATACAACAACAACATACCCAATGTAATCCCACAAGTGAGGTTTGAGAAGGTAGAGTGTATGCAGCCTTACCCCTACCTTATGAAGGTAGAGAGGTTGTTTCCGATAGACCCTCGACTCAAGAAAAGCATACAATCGCCAAACATTCATATGGAAAACATCAATACTCCACTGTGTACATATTAGGGGGAAAAATGTTGTAAAATTTATGATTCATGGTCTTAAATTCTGTGACTACATCATATGGTTAGAAGAATACACAATACTCCCTTTGTAATGCATTTAATTTATGACACAAGCTGGATTATATTATACAAGAAACAATGATCAATATAAGTTTAACTCATTGTAGTATTCTTGTCCACTACCTTAGGGAGTTTGAATATAGGATTTTGTTCCAAGAATGCAGGTGGTCTCTGATACACAACTGATGCTGCTCTAATCAAAATCCCAGCAGTTAGACCCCAGATCAAGTATTTCTTGTTGTCCATCTCGTAATCGAACAAATGAATCAAATACTTTTCTCCCATCCATTCTCTTTCTTCCGATCTCCTATTCTCGTCCTGCATAAAGACGCTGCACGTAAGTTTTTAAGAAACGGAAGAAACTTATTCATGTGACCTTCTGAGGGAAATGTTCACGAGTACAAACCTTGAGAAACATCTCCAATGGGACGTCAAAAACTGCTTCTACTTCAGAAATATTAGGAGTGGGATTGAATTCCTTTTTATTGGAAAGAATACCAATCACCGGAATTACTCTAAGAAGATGCTGCATGAATAACAAATGTATTAGATATATGCACACAAGCTAAAGGTACAAAGGGATTAAGCATCCTAAAGCCAGCATTGCTTCGTTGCTAGTGAAATGGTGTCACCGGTTATTTCAGCACCAATAATAATCTCATCGGGGTCAGAATTTTGGGGTCACTGTCGCGTAAATGTAAAACCAGCACTGAGTTAAGAAAAACATGGTAAAGCTTGAATACAACGGATGAGCTAACTACACACAAACTGAAATGAGATCCGCAAAAGATATTCACATATAAACTCCTTGCTGCTAAAAGACGAGCAGAAGAAACTGCACCAAGCAAGGACCTTTTTTTGGAAAGGAAAATGGTTCTGAAAGTTGTTAATGATAAAGTTGGATGCCAGAGAGGTAAAAACATCTCTATAATCTGCACCCAAGGGTGTGGCCTAGTGGTCATTGAAGTGTGTTAAAACCATGAGGTCTCAGAAGATTCAAATCCTAGCGGAGACAAGCATTAGGTGATTTCTTCTCATATGTCCAAGTCTTGATGGACTAGAGTTACTCGGTACTTGTGCTTACTGGAGGTAGCAGGCACCCCGTGAAATTAGTCGAGGTGCATGCAAACTGCCTCAAACACCACGGTATTTAAAAGAGCACCTCTACAATCAGAAACTTTCTCCAGATGCTTATGAAACAAAGAAATGATAAATAACCAACAGTTCAGCTTTGAGGAAACCAATGCTGGACCTAAAAGACCGACTATGTCATTAAAAATTTTGCCAGCTTGTAAAACCACCCCGCACTACATGCGTAGCAGCAAATTCCCACCATAGCTGCTAGAATATCAGAATATTGCCTAGTAATATTAGAAACTATAAGTGATAATCTAAGATAACCAACCAATTCTTACCTCCTAACCGATCAAAAAAAAATTCTTACATCCTAAAACACAGTATTGTCTTTGCTTAATCAATATGGTAAATCATGTAAATAAGAGAATTCCCTTTTATTTGCCATTATTATCCATTCTATTAACATTATATATTTCTTTAATCTTTTCCTTCTTTTTATATATTTTTTCTCTTTATTTCAGATGGTGGATTGCTGATGACAAGCTACTCAAATTGGAGGAAAATAAAATGGAAATCCTACTAGCAGATGACAGGGTAACATTCTAATTAACCCAAGTGAGCAACTGTATCTCCACCAAAATCTAAAATCATATATACCATATGTGCACATTGATTATTTTCTTGTCTGCTTTATGCTTTTTCCAGTATTTTCCTTAATATAGGTTAATTTTTGTCTGAAAATAGCTTGATGTTTTTTTTTCATGAAATAGAATCTGCTGATAACTGATTGGTCACTTCATCAAACCTTATCCATGGCCAACCATCTTCCATGCTAGATAGTACTACCAGTAAAACCCTATCACGACCTTCCTTAGTTTAGGTACTTCAATGACGGTGGTGTCTGGGCCAATTTGTGCGCACCTCGGCTACATCACAAGATATTGCTACCTCCCACCAGAACAGTTACCAGGTAACTTTGTCCACCAAGGCTTAGTCAGATTTCCCCAGCTAGAATTTGAACTTGGTTCTCCTCCAACTTAATTAACCACTAGGTCACCCACCCTCGGGTGCCATGTTACAAGTATGCTTTAAGCTTTTACTCTCAGATTCTTTTCTGATCTTCACCCACTGAATCTGGATTCAGAGAAGAACAACTGAAGCATCTTTATAGACAATACCAATTGGTTGTGACTAAGGTTAGTCGTTATCGGTGCACTTATATTAGGTCTATTGTTCGATAAAAGTCTTTTTAGTTTAGTTATTGTATGGCAATGTAGGTTTAGGCATTATACTTACATAATCGTAGTTTCTTTTAGAGATCTCTTGACAAATTATTGAGTAGTGGAATGACACAAGGAAGTCCTTTTTCAAAATTTCTATTGAAAAGGGGGGAAACCATAGAAACAACAAAGGAAATAAAACATTCCACATTCCACTTATTTGGCTTGATGAGTAATTTATTCCAGCACTTATCTATTAAAAGGTCTTAACAAAAGGTACGGGCAATTAAGCAACAAAAGAAAAAGGGAAACCAAAAAGTAGTTCCCCTTTTCCTCTTTTTTTGTTAAATAAAGTTCTCGGGTGGAGGATTTTAACGACCTTGGATTGCATGAATCACAGATCTATCTCGTTCATCCAGGCCTTTTTAACCTTCTTCAGTTAACTGATGTTATTTGAAAAATAATGCAGACGTTGATACGTGATGCATCTGGAACAATAGTCAAATCCTTCAGGTTTTTTGTTATATTTGATAATATCCCATAGACTGGTAAGATAGCTTTTCAATCATGTAGAGATTTAAATGAATGAACATGTAATTAGTTATACAAGTAAAAGAACATTCTGCTGATTGAAAAAAATGGTTGACATTTCAAAAGTCTACTAGAAAACAGTGGAATGCTTTAATGAAGATATCGACATTGATCACCTTCATTAACTCGCTCCATCCTAAGACGATTAACATTTTTCATTTTCGATTTCTAATCGGAAACAGCCCTCTCTACCTCGCCCCTGAGGTAGTGGTACGGACTGCGTACACTCTCCCCCCCCCCCCAGACCCCACTGTGTGGGAATATACTGGGTATGTTGTTGTTGATTTCTAATACAACAGCAGCATTCGATCTTTTAAAATCTGTGCAGCTCAAATATATATGCAGTATATTAACTAAGCTCACAACATTAAAACCAGCACCTGAATACTCTTAACGCCACAAAAACTTGGAATATGATAGGAATACCAAAGATACGTACAAAATTACAGCCACCTAAATCAAGTATTAGCATAATACTAGTACAGTACGTGCAGTGTCTTTCTGTCTAATGTACATTAACTGCACCACTGCTCTTTTAAGACACTAAGAGATCTATAAATTTGGGAAACGTAAGAGCCGGTGATTTTTAAGTAGGACATAGAAGGAAGAAACAGTGAGCAGGATTGTTTCATTTTTCTGATATAACATTTCAAAATCTCGTTTAGAAGGCTTATTTGACTCCATATTCAGCCAATGATTTGAAAGTATCAACTCGTGCTATTAAATATAATATGAACTTATCAAATACCCAGCATTATTGAAGATTTGCATGAGATCGTACAATATGACGGATAAGGAAAGAACGCACAGTCAAGCACTACACATACTTGAGGATATTAAGGCTTAAATTAACATAGTTCTAACATCAGTAGAGCACAGCTAAAAGCATTTCGACACAAGGAGGCAGGCGACCGAGAAGCTTTGCTTCTAGAATGCTGACAACATGGGAACAGATGTTATATAGGTTGATTCCAATTCTTGCTGCCTGCTTACTCCTCCGTGGAAGAAAGCTCTAAATAGATTTATCTTGTTGAAGAAATAATTAAGGAAAAACTAATTGGGCCTTATGGAAGTGTGTTGTCCACACTAAATTCATCAACTGGCTAGCACAGAGAAGAGTTCCTCAGCAGATTCACCATTACACTCCAGATACATCTCTCTTATCATTTATGTAAACTAACAAATCTGATTAAGATCATGCGGTTTCCTAGAAAGCTCAGATAACAATTCAGCAAGCTATCAGGATACAAGTTGTCTTTTGACCAAGCTATGAGTTTCTTGACAGACTAGAGTTTCTCTTATTATAGACTTTTTTGGTGCGACTTATTATAGATGATATCCACATACCTTAGACAAGAATGGCTCGAGGCAAGTCACAACATTAACCAACGAAGGATCTAGTCCTATCTCCTCCTTTGCTTCTCTGGTAGCAGTGTCAGCATCGCTTGCATCTCCTTCTTCTGCTTTTCCTCCGGGCAATGCGACTTCACCTGCATGAATAGCATTTTAGGTAAAATCAGATAACCTAGCACGGTATTAGAGAACATAGCAGAGGACAGAAGCAATAAGAGAAAACTTTAACTAAAAATACTTTAAGCAATTTGGTAAAAAGATTATAGATAGTTCATATCTTGTATGAACAAAAATGATGCTAAATTAGACAAATCTGGAAGCCCCAAAATTTCAATCACAAGAAAGATAGTAAATTGCCTAAACATCCAAGTAACAATTTTTTTAGCAGCAACACATATATGTATCAAACTGGTTTTCAGAAGCATCCAACCACAATCTCTAGAAAAAAACAAGATAAGAATTAAACCATTATGCCAGCTTAGTTTTTAGCAATCAATTTAACATCGTGAAATCAATGGACGAGAACAAGGATATGGGATAGACCGAACATCTCATTACCAATGGTGAACTACAATCCTTCTTAATAATCTAAAGAAAGATCGTTTATATTTCAAGACTTGCACACTATTTTAACAAGCAAAAACAACACAAGAATTTGCCTTAACCTAGGAGTTAGGACAAACACATTATAGCTGAACAGAATCCAATTTACTGACTAAAGTTCCAACCAAACATCAAAGCACACTATCAGCATAGACAATATAAACTGCATACCTCTTTCATGCATCAAATCACATATCAAAGCAGTCAATCAACTACATCTCAATCCAAGAGATTGTTTGGAATCAGCTATATGAATCCCTGATCTCTACATGCAAACAGTTCTATTCGGACCCAATTCATCCCATTACTAAAAAGTTTATCCTTCAAGATAAATTACGAGTTCTGCATATAATCTGTCATACCCCTACTACACTATGATGATCAATCAACCACCATAGCTCCTCCTCTCACCTCCAGCCCAAACATTTCTATGCATCTTCATTACCAATTGTGGACTAAAATCCTCTTAATAATCTACTAGAAATTACGCACTATTATAACATGCAAAAACAGCATGGGAAATTGCCATTAGCTGGGACATATACATTACAGTTGAGCAGAATCCAATTTGCTGACTAAAATTCCAAACAAACATCAAAACCACATTATCACCGTCGACAATACAAACTGCATACCCCTTGCATGTATCAAATCACAATAACATATCAAGAAATCAATCAACTACATCTCAATCCAAGAAACTATTTGGAGTCGGCTATATGAATCCTTGACCTCTACATGCAAACAGTTCTATTCGGACCCATTTCATCCCAATACTAAAAAAACTTATCCTTCGAGAAAAGAAAAATTACGAGTTCTCAAGAAAAGATAAATTACGAGTTCTGCATATAATCTGCCAAAACCCCACTACACTATGATGATCAATCAACCACCATAGCCCCTCCTCTCACCTCTGGCCCAAAAATTTATATGCATCTTCATTACCAATTGCGGACTAAAACCCTCTTAATAATCTACTAGAAATTATTCACTATTATAACATGCAAAAACAACACAAGAATTTGCCATTAGCTGGGACATATACATAATAGTTGAGCAGAATCCAATTTGCTGACTATAATTCCAAACAAACATTAAAACCAGCACCATCAACAAGATAATCTTCACACCTCTTGCACATTAAATCACAATCACATATCAGAGCAATCAATCAACTACATCTCAACCCAAGAAGCTATTTGGAGTCAGCTAAATGAATCCTCTGAACTCTATATTCAAACCGTTCTATTCAGACCCATTCATCCTAATACTAAAAAGATTATCCTTTAAGACAAAATACTAGTTCTGCATATAATCTGCCAAAACCCCACTACACTATGATCAGAGGTGGAACTAGAGTATAGGCTCGAACGAAGCTAGTAGCTCTTGCTTAGACCCTCTATGCATTAGGAAACTAATTGAAATACATATATAAATATTTAATTGCGAATCAGTAACTAAGACGAGATATGAGTTCTGTGGCAAGTTCAGAATGCATAAACTTCAAATCCTGACTCCACTTCTAACTATGATGATCAATCAACCCCCATAACCCCTCCTATCTCCTCCAACCCAAAAGTTTCTGCACAACATAAAAAAAGGGCAGCCCGATGCACTAAGCTCCGCTATGTGCGAGGCTCCACCGATTATGATGATCAATCAACCGCCATAACCCCTCCTGTCTCCTCCGACCCAAAAGTTTCTGCACAACAATTAAAAAAAAGAAAAAGCCAACTCGGTGCACTAAGCTCCCGCTATGCACGTGGTCCAGGTAAAGACCGGACCACAAGGGTCCATTGTACGTAGTCTCATCTTGCATTTCTGCAAGAGACTATTCCCACATCTCGAACCCATAACCTCCTATCACATGACATTTCTGCAAGAGACTGTTCCCACAGCTCGAACTCATAACCTCCTATCACATGACAACAACTTTGCTAGTTAACGGTTTCTGCACAATATATACAGTTACAAAAAATATGTAAAGATTCACTGACCAGAGTGAATATTTAATTGCGAACCAATAACTAAGACGAGATACGGGTTCAATGCCAAGTTCAAAAGCCATAAACTTCAAATCTTGACTCCACTTCTAATTGTCATGATCAATCAACCCCCATAACCCCTCTTATCTCCTCTGACACAAAAGTTTCTGCACAACATAAAAGAAATAAAAAAAGGCACTTTGGTGCACTAAGCTCCCGCTATAGACAAGAGAGAGTTGCTCGGATGGTAAGCACCCCTCACTTTCAATCATAAGGTCGTGAGTTCGAGTCACCAAGGGAGCAAAAAGGGTGCTACTAGGAAGGGGTAAAAAAAAAAATCCAAAGACTGGATCACAAGGGTATATCTATTTCCACAGCTCGAACCCATTTACCTCCTAATCACATGACACCAACTTTACCAGTTACGAAAAAAATGTGTCCAAGATTCACTAACCAGAGTGAGTAGATAGTTTCGAAGATCTCTTAGTAAGAATAACCCGAAGTTCCCCATCATCCCCTTCAAATAAACAGATCAAAACAGCAGCTTTTTTGGGTCTAAATCTCTCTGTCTGTTGCACAACACCAACTGGTGTCACCGATTCTTGAAAACCCACTTGAGAAACAACCTTCCCTACACTCTCTTCCAATTTCTGCTCCTCGAAATCAGTGTCATCATCGTCAACAAATGATGGTGGGGGTTTGTAAAGACGTAATTGTTGAGCTAAAGCAGACAATTTTTGAGAAGTAGTTTTAGCTGATGAATCCATTATGATGAGTTTGCTAATAAGTGAATTTGGAGATTGAAATGATGAAATTGATGGTATTGACATTGACAATCTTCGTATTGAAGATAACATTTTTTTTTCAATAAATTTGTAGTATTGGGTTTATCAAAAAGTACATCATCCTTTGTAAATCTCAAATCAAGCTCAAGTAAAAAAAAATTCAATAAATCTCAGTAATTTGTGATTTTTTAAAAGATTTTGGTTTACCATCTCCGTCCATCTTTGTTCGTCCATGTTTGACTTGGCACACTCCTTTAAAAAATAATAAATAAAAAATTAGTTTTATTATATCACCCCTATTAATTATAAGTCATTTAAAGATTGAAAAATGATTAGTATTTATTAGCAAAGATAAAACAGACGCAAAATGATAAATTATCGTTTGATTTTTCAAACTCGACAAGTAATGTTGGACAATTATTTTTAGTATGCTGGACAAGTAAAGTGAGACGGAGGGAGCAATTTTTTCGAAAAATTTGAGTTGGGCAAATTGATCGCATTCTCTGGTCTAATTGTTATTTTTCTTTTTGTATTTATGATTTATATCCACTAGGTCAGTTTGTTTGGTAACTGAGCAATAAAAGTTGAAATAAATAATTTATAAAGTTCAGAGCCTAAATAAAAAGTGAAAATTAAAAAGTAATTAAAATAGAAGCTGATTTAAAAGGTGACAAAAAGTAGTAATATTGCACTTTTTTAATTTTCGCTTGTTATAAAAATAAATAAAAAAATACAGGAAACTGTAAAATAGAGAGAGAATGAATATAGGTTGATACAGAAAGTATTTGAAGAATACAAGTTGTATCAATAGATTGTATTTGAAGAATATAAGTTGTATCAATAAACACAGTTCGACACATACAGACTGGTAAATGTTGTATTAACAAATATAGTATGATACATACAGATTGATATAGGATGTATCAACGAATACAGTCTGATACATTTTATATCAACGAATACAATCTAATACATAAAGATTAATACAAGTTGATCAACGAATATATTTCGGGTATAAATAAATTAAAGATATAAAAAAATAAAAAAAAATGTGGGAGATCCATTCGCTCTAATTTAGCTTGTATATATGCATTCACTCTTGTATTACGTATATCCATTCGCTATTGTATTGCTTGTACCTTTCGTGATACACAAATACAACAGAGAGAAAGAACACAAAAATACAGAATACAAAGAGAAGGGGGAAAGAGATGTGATAGAGAGAAAGAGGGGAGAGGGATGAGAGAAGGAAAGAGAGAGAGAGAGAGGAGAGTGAGATGCTAGAAAAAGTGAAATAGTATAGTACATATTTACTATATCATATAAAGTTCTCATTAATAAACGTCTAATCTAACATGAGTGAACCCAACCTATAATATTTTCCCCTGGGCGCTGTATGCATGCCCTGAAGATTTGAAGGCTTCTTAGACTTAATTTTGTTACAGTTAGTCTAGTATGTCTTTCACTTATCTATATTTCGGTATATATAAAAACACGTTGATGTTCATATTGTTGCTTATCAATTTACGATTTTAACACGAGTTTTAGTAATATATATTTAGCAGGCGCTCGTATAACTTCTCAATATTCGCCTCTTCTAATTAGGAGCGTCACAAAATCAAACAAATACACAATTGTACTTCATGAAACAATGGCTCTCACTTGGGCAGGTACAAGCAGATCCCACTATGCTAAAGACCTTTTCTATGAGTTCTATGTTGGATCTCTTGTCAACTTTAAAGTAAAGAAGTTTGAGATTCAGACTAAACAATAAAAGGTGGGCTCTCTCCACATGTCAATTCACTATGATGTATCATTCAACTCTGTACTTCAACCAATTCTTCATGTGTGTCATCATAGCTTAACAAGAAAAACATATGCAGGTGGTAGCATACAAAATAATATTTGACCAACAATATAATTATGACAATACTTTCTCCGTTTATTTTTATTTATTTATTATTTTAAAAATAGATTTTCACTTTTATCATATCTAGAAAAGATAATTATTTTTTCTATGTTTTACTCTTAGCATTAATTACTTATTCCCCAAATCATTTTTCAAGATTTAATAATAGACATCATTTAATAAGGATAGTGTGGTAAAATAATCATGTTAATCATTATTTTCTCAAAAAAGCACAAATCTAAATGTGACAAGTAAAATGAACGAAGAGAGTATAATTTTCAGAGGAAAGATATTAGGGATGGAGCCATGTGGGTGTATATGGGGTTTATTCGAGTCTCTTTCAGCGATAAATTACATTGTATATACAATAGTATCAAAATTATCACTTATATATACATAATATATATTGAATTGTCCTTCAGAATGGCTCAGATTTGGAGCCGGAGGATGGTTATCCACACGGATGACCCGAGATCGATCCCTCTCAATATCTTCTGAGTCGAGCCTGTCGCACATGGCTTGTCTAGTGCGATTTACATCCTTTGTGTGGTTTGCAGGCTATTACAAAGTGAAGGGTTTACCCAGTGCGCACAAACTGCCCACCACAAAGTGCTCAACCGAAGGACAGAGGTTGTAGCAGAGGTTGTAACGGCTGCGGATTATCTTGGGGTTCCAAAAAAAACATATATTGAATCTCTTTGACTTCTTGGTGTCTTTACTTTTTCATATTTTGAATGGTCTTAGTGAAAATCAACCAAGGGGTTGAATTAATTCCCGTTTCCATCTTAAAGCTAAAAATATGATGATGTCTAAAGTACAATATACTCCCCTTGTCCATCTTTATTTGTTCAGTATACTAAAAATAGATTTCCAACAATACTTGCCCAGATTGAAAAACCAGCAGATAATTTACATTTCGTGTCCATTTTATCTTTACTATTCGATACTATTCATTACCCAATGCAATTCCCAAAGCATTAAATTTATTATATTCAAAAGATGATATTGTAATTTTACCCCTATTATTTATTATTTCTTAAGATGTGTGTCAAATCTATAATGGATAAATAAAGATGAACGAAGGGAGTACAATAGGTAATTAATTAATCATTATAGGTATAACTCATAATTAAAGTCTGAACGGCTATCCTCACGACTACAATAATTATGCTAATAAGTTAAGACTTAAGAGTACTTCAAGGAAAATATTAATAATAGTAGTTCAACTATCTGTGTTAGAGGCAAGAAAGTATTAATTAATGACTATATAAAGTATACTAAGCCTAACAATAATGGCAGTGTTTTCTTTAAAATCGATTTTTATATTATATTATATTATATATATATTTATAATAATATTTTGTTATAATAATAAAAAAAGTCGAATAAACAACATCGTTATTTAAAAAAAATCGTTGTACTATATATTTCAATCAAAAGGGTCGAAAGGGATCATGTGGAGAAGGGAAAAAGGTACATATGCACATAAAACGAGTTACATAAAGCTCTTAAGTAGCCAAGTAATTAATTAATTAGTTAATTAATTGAAGTCAATTATGTACTTTAATTAGGCCCTTTTTCAGCTTTTAGGCAGAATTATTTGTTGCTGCAATAGATTTAGTAAAGATTTAGGGAACAATAATGATTTGGATCAGAAGAAGACATTAATAAAAGGATCTATAAAATCATAACTAATCATAATTTAAATTTACTTAAATACAACTTCAAAAGTGAGTTGAAAACTGATTATATATAAGTTATTTTTCAAATTTGAAATACAACTTCAAATTGGATTTAGAATTTTCATGGTCAAAAATTAATTTTTAAGTAAAGTAAAAACTTATTTCGAAAAAAACAAATAAAATTTTATGACCAAACAGTAGGGATGGAGCCACCTTAGGCGGAGAGTAGCCTGATGCACATATTTCATCGAAAAATATGTGGTGTACGGAGGTTAACTGTTAGCTATTATAAGTGTATATTTAATTTTGCACATCCTTTATCAAATTCCTGACTCAACCACTATTAAGCAAGTGCATAATATGATTTTATGATAAAAGAAATTTGGATAAACCCCTTTCCGATACCCTAGCTCTAATAAAACTTGCAGGTTATCAATAAATATTGAGAATAAAATTATGAAGATTATTAGCAAAGAAAAAAAATGTACTAGCAAGTTAAAGTTGGGTGATAAAGACCATGCACATGCACGCATGCAATTTGCTTTTGTTTCTTGAGTATAGGAGCCCCCTACTTAAAGAGTTCCACCCCACCCTCACCCCTACCCCACCTCCACCCCAAACTCACACACTATAATTTTTTTTTATGTTTAAATTATCGGCATGTAAGAAATATTTATGCAATCAGATGTAATTATAAGTAAATTCTTATATGATAAATATTAACTACTAATTGATAACCATGTAAAAATGTTCTTTTTTTTCTATCTCAATTTGTATGACATACTTTTCTTTTAATTTGTTGATCGAAAAACGAGTGACAAATTTTTATATTTAAAAATAATTTGGCGTTGCCTCATGCTGCCAACAACAACATATCCAGTTCAATCTCATAAAATAGGGTCTGTGGAGGGTAGGTGTACGCAGATCTAACCTCTACCTCAAAAGTAAAACGATTGTTTTCGATAGACCCTCGACTTCAAGATAAGAATGTCTCATGCTGCCGTAAAAGCATGTTTCGGTGGTTCGAAACCGCCGTAATATGTAAAAATAACTCTAATTATTACTCTATTTTTTTTTTGTAGTGACTATTATTGCTTATGGCAAAGAGGTTAATGAAGTGACAGGAAAACAGAAATAACTATTTGTGCAGAAGGGAGTAATATTGAACACTACTGATCATAATGTATGTCACAAAAAGATAAAATGTGAATCCAAATGAGTGAATTGATTTGTCTACTTTAGTACTATACTTGCTAGGGACACATGACAATTGGCTTTAGGTAATTATGAGGGGTTGGTTTTTCAGACGGTCATTTAGGGTGTGTTCTATATGGAGGAAAATATTTTTTACGAAAAATATTTGTCAAGAAAAACAAGTTATTTCTTACTTATTTTTTTTTTGTTCAATACGCAAGTAAAAAATAATATCCTAAAAGCATTTGAATATATCTAACACAAAACAATGAGAATGGATAGGGATAAAGTGATGCATATTGTGGTGGAGGAGGGGGAGGGCAGGAGGGTTGTGGTGGGTGTGGGGGGGGGATAAGGCGGGTTAGATGGGGTGGGGATAAGGTGGGGTACGGTAGGTGGGGTGGTTGGGGTGTGGGTGGAGTAGAAAAAAAAATTAAAAATTGGGGTGGGTGGGGTGGAGGTGGGGGTGGGAGTAGAAAAAAGATTAGAAGACTCTGTTTCCTGGGCTCGAATTCGAGAACTCTTAATTAGAGTAAAGAATTGTTACCACCCACAACATCCTTTTGGTGGTTCAATCTGTGTACGAGCAGGGGTGGAGCTAGGAGGTGCAACGGGTTCATCTGAATCCCTTTGGTCGGAAAGTTACAGTACTGTATATACAATAGCAAAATTATTTTTATTAAGATATAGTAGACATTGAAACTTTTGGCTTACTCGTATATTTACGTCTTTTATATTTTGAATCTCCTTTAGTGAAAATCCTTGATATGCCTCAGATTGTAACAATGTACTCTTTACTAGAAATTAGTAGACAAACATAACCAATCCTCAGACACAACTTTGCTCATAGTACTAAGATTGTTCAACATTCCTCACTTATTCATAGTTTATTGATCAAATTTCATTCTTTCTCACTATTCAGAACATTGGAGCTTTCGATCAAGATCTTCTCGCCTCACCCGTTTGGGTTCTCGCTTGAATCGGAACCTTTATGCATTGGTTAGTCAAGTACAAGCTTTTACTTAAGGGCCCAAAAATCACAAGAAGTTCTATAAAAAGCAATTGCCAAGTGCCAACTACACTTAAAAAAAGTTAGAAGACAAAAAGTTGGAAGAAAGCAAGAAGTAGATTACTTCAAATCTAGATCCTCCAATGAATCATCAACTTCAAGCATCAAATGAAAAAGAAGATAAATCATCATCATCACAAAAAGAAGAAGAAGAAGAAGAAGAAGAAGAAGAAAAAAAGAAAGATGAATCTTTTCAAGAAAATGCCCAAGAAATCCTCCAAAGTGATTACCAAAACCAACATTTGCAACAATGGCCTAATTATTTCACTTCCCCTAGTGCAACTTTAGTCCCAAAGCACCAAAACAACACACAATGTCCAAGTCACAAAGAAGAAATCAAGAAAGTGTCACTAAAAAGGAAGCCAAAGAGGGCCAAACAAGATGTTATGGAAGTCGACGGAAGCCACATTGTCCGAGCCACGGGGAGAAAAGACCGGCACAGCAAGGTTTCAACAGCCAATGGTCCGAAGGACAGGCGTGTTAGGCTCTCGCCTAACACGGCAATTCAGTTCTACGACGTGCAAGATCGTCTTGGCTATGACCGTCCTAGTAAGGCCATCGATTGGCTGATTAAAGAATCTCAAAGAGCTATCAACGCGCTTGAAAAAACTCCCTTTCAAGTGTTTACCAGAAAGATTGACTCGACAAATAAAGCACTGAACTGGCAAAATGCGGAAAAAGAAGAAGGCCAATTTGCTATTGAACAGAGTTGGTCTGCTAATAAGAAAACGGAGTTAGAAGAGTTGGCTCCCCATTCTTCTAAACTTAATGCTACAATGCAGTACTCAGCTGATCAATTTCCAGAGGGATGCTTTAAAGAGCAGAGTTCAAAAGTTTGTCAAGCAAATAGCAGCCAAATTGGGAATTTGAATTTGTTTTCATCAGCAAATGGTTCCAAGATTCAATCTTTTTGTGAATTCCAGACTTACCCACTAGGCCATTTTCACTCAGAAACCAAAAAACAACCAACTTATGATGCCAAGATTCAATCTTTTTGTGAATTGCAGACTCACCCAAGAGTCCATTTTCACTCAGAAACCAAAAGACAATCAGCAAATGATGCCAAGATTCAATCTTTTTGTGAATTGCAGACTTACCCACAAGGCCATTTTCACTTAGGAACCAAAAAACAGCCAACTAGTGATGCCAAGATTCAATCTTTTTGTGAATTGCAGACTTACCCACAAAGCCATTTTCACTCAGAAACCAAAAAACAACCAACTAATGTTGCCAAGGTTCAATCTTTTTGTGAATTGCAGAGTCACCCAGAAGGTCAATTCCACTCAGAAACCAAAAGACAATCAGCAAATGGTTCCAAGATTCAATCTTTTTGTGAATTTCAGACTTACCAACAAGGCCATTTGCACTCAGAAACCAAAAGTGAACCAACTAATGATGTCAAGTTTCAATCTTTTTATGAATTGCAGCCTCACCCACAAGGCCATTTGCACTCAAAAACCAAAAACCAATCACCAAATGATGCCAAGATTCAATCTTTTCGTGATTTGCAGACTTGCCCACAAAGCCATTTTCTCTCAGAAACCAAAAGACAATCAGCAAATGGTTCCAAGATTCAATCTTTTTGTGAATCTCAGACTTACCCACAAGGCCATTTTCACTCAGAAACCAAAAACCAATCGTCCCAATTAAGCAGTTTTTTCAATTTTCAGTCATCTCAAAATGAGTCCATCATTTTACCACATAACTTCCCTTCTGTTTTAGGCAAAAATCATCTGTTTAATTATCAGAGGGAACCCCTTCAGTCCAGTTATAATAGTGTTCCACTCAGCACTCAGTTTCAGGCTATTTCTTATGACAATATTGGATTTGCAAATGATGGCTTATTTGGACTTTCTAATGCTCCAATAATACAACAACAAGAAGAAGAAGAAGAAGAGGAGGATGAGGAACATGGTACACTTTCAGCTATTAATGCAACTACTCTTCTACATTATCAAGATTAGCTTTTTCACCAAGTCCATTTCCTGCATCATGACATTTTTATTTTGGAGCTGAAATATCTGTGAGTTAGATGTATTAATGTATAATCCCTATTCTAGAAAGGAAATAATTCGAAAGGGAGTCTTGGAGCAACGGAAAATTTGTCTCCATTGTTACAAATTCGAACCGTGTAATCAACCACTTATGCTTGTGTTATGGTTGGTTGCTTACATCACACCCCCTTGGAGTGTGGCCCTTCCGATCCCTCTATCCTGCATAAACGCGGGTTTGAGCCGTGGAATTAACTAGTACTAATGTTTGCGTCAAGATAAGCTATCTACCTCACACCTCTTTGAACTGCGGTCCTTCTCGAGATTCTGCATGAAAGCGAGATGCTTTGTGCATCGGCCTACCATTATGGAAAGGAAATAATTTGGGGGGGGGGGGGGGTACTTTTTACCTAGAGTTGTCACTCCTTTAGTAGAAGTAGTAGTAGTACTCAATTAATGAGTAAGCATAGTTCATTTTTTTCCTTATGAATTTGCTGCTCTTTTTTCTTTCTTCTTTTCATTTTGTTTGGGTACATTAGCTGTCACATATTGGTTGGAGAATGAATTGAGTTGTCATCTGCTTATATGATTTTAGGTAATTCCTAATATTTCATGAGCTAACTTTTATTATTAAATTACGATTAAGAATCATTTTTTATTAATAATATGCGGAGTTTTCACATTTATTTTAGATAATTCACCACTAAAAAATAAAATTTCTGACAAAATTCGTTAGAAATGTGTTCGTCAAAAACTATTTTCATCAAAACCCCATATTAGTGACGATGTTTTGACAGGAACGTCCATGGAAAATCCGCCAATGTCATGCAACTTGCACAAGAAAGTACTAAATTCACATAAAAGAGAAGGGTTGCATTAGGTTGACAAAAGTAATATATTTATTATAAATATTACCAAACGGGGAAAGAGCTAGAATAATAGTTACGAGTATGATAAACTCAATAATCTTAGTTCAATGTATTTATCTTTTAAACAAATCTAATAAATATATATAATATATTAATTTAAAATCAATAACTTAAAATCTCGAATTCATAAATTTTAAATTTTAACTCTACTGTACTTCTAAACTTTAACACCATGTGCGCCCACGGAATTGGGATTTTCATGTGTATAGTTCCACCTAGCAATGATGGCTACAAGAAAGTAGCTTTTTCATTCATGTGGGCAGTTCTGGTGGCTATTAAATAAAGGGGTTTCTCCAAACATAGAAAAATCATAATTGTTGACTACGATTTGCTGCAACATTAGCAAAATATATACTCCCTCCCTCTCCATTTTATGTGACATGATTCGAAGTGTAAAAATCAAATTATTTTAAAAAAATCATATATTTAAAAACGTTACTTTCATAGACTATATTTCAGGAAATATCATTCTCGTCCACTGAATCTTCTCCTTATGAGAGATAATGGCCCTTCAGGCTCGCTCTGAAGATTCGAACGGGACGAAAACCCTGAGATCTTTTGAAGGACAGAGATTGAGAGAGAGAGACTTCAGAAAAAAAAAGCGCACACACATTATCGTCCATCAACGGACTATTGCACAGAAAAAGCGACTAAAACAATCTTTCTTATAGCGTGCTCGCTTTTCAAGCGTTTAGCTTCTACTAACAGGGTGCCATTAAGTTCAGTTGGAAGCTGCCTAAGCCAAGAAAGTACGAACAAAGTGGCTAATATCTTAATGATTTGAATTTTGAAGCAAATAAAATTCAGCATTTCTCTAATTTGAATTAAAAATTACTTTTTACTTCTTCGAGAAAATATTATAAGTTACAATACACTACAAAAAAAACTGTTAAATTGTGGCGGTTTATTTAAGGGAATCCTAAGAAACCCCCATTATATGTTTATTTTGTGGCATTTGTGTCAATCCTCATAAAATAGTTCATTTTATGGCGGTTTAAGTGTGGGGGTTGTAAAAAACCGCCACTATATATTCAATTTGTGGCATTTGTTTTAACCTCCCCAAAATTATTCTTGTTGTGGCAATTTTTTGTGGAGGTTTTTGATAACTTTCACAAATACATTAAATTTCAACTGTTTGAGAAATTATTGCAATATGATACAAATTGATGATTACTAACTAATGTAATTTTTAATTATTTTTCGACCTTGTTTTCTTTAAAAACACTGAAATAAATAACATATTCTTATTAAATCTTTGTCAATTAAGACAATTTACGTCAAATTTCACCCCTTATAGTTTGTGAGTTTTTTTTTTCTCTCACATTCTACCACAATAAAAAAAAAAGTGACAAATGATTGACCATAATATTGACTAGATTGAGACTAATATAGAACGAGTCACCACACAATTAATGTGAGACTCACCAAAAAGTCAGGAACGATCGTCGATCTTATGAACTCGTCTCAACGTTACAAGCGATACTTATCTCTAAAAAAGAAAAATTAATAATATAAAAATGTGAATATATCAGGGTACTCAGTAAATCTATTTACACAATATATAGGATCGGCATGGTCATATATAAATGATATTGTAGAATAACATATTTTATATTGACTATAAATGTTATTTGAATGCGTAGGTGTAACAACATGTTAGGTCGTTTTGAGTTTTAGGAATCTTTTTTCCTATTTGAGACATCTCGTGGATTCATTTGATTTTTTATGATTTGTGAGTATGAGCGACATGGGTCCAAAGTGGTTCAGGTATATTTAGAATGTTAGAATCAAAATTAGAAGTTTCAAAGAATACGAATTGACCAAAGTCAAATTTATGATTAAATGGTTTCAGATTCACGATTTGAAAGTTCCTATAGATTTTGTATGATAATTTTAGACTTGTATACATGTTTAAATTTCAACCGAGGGGTTCATATATGTTTCAAATGCAAAAATTTCACTTCAGCTGCACCGAATTATATTTTTTTCTGGTACAACATATTAAACCTTCATGAAAGCGGGACAGTGAGACGTGATTGTGTAGGATGTGTTGGTTAGGCATCGTGATTCTTAGTTGCTCATAACTTATGAAAACGGGTTCTTAGGATGATTTTATAAGATTTTGCGATGTTTGACTCCTTTAGTATTGTATTCGTGTTGTATGATTCGCCTATCAGGTTGAATTTATTGTCGTCACCATTTAAGTAAAGGGATTTTTATAAAAAATATACAGTCTAATAAAAATAATTACATTTACATAGCTCATATTTTTACATTACACCCGCATAGCCTATTTTACACGGTATACAATATTATACGTTTTTGTACACAAATGTATAAACTTGTATAAGCGTGCATAATAAAGTATAAAAGGCATTTATACACACTTTTACATTGTTATACACCTTGGATAAAAATAAGAAGTTGAGCACAAAAACTCTCGAGGAATCAATCGAATTTTGATTTCAAAGATTTAGGTTTCGTGGGATTTAATTTGAAGAGGTGACTAAGATATCTATATCTAAAATAATAATGAAAAAATTAATTAGTGTCGTAAGTATTTAATTTGCCATTGAGTTTAATGTTGTCTTCACTTTGAAAATTGAGCTCTACAATTTTGATAGTTTCCCATGGTGATGTCTTTGACAATTTTTGTTCTTTTCCCCGTCATTTTTCACATGAAGAATAGTATATGCCAAAAAATTAGGCTATATTGTGTAAAAATAAGTTGTTGGGCTAAATATGTAATAATTTTATCTCAATATTCATATGATGTAAATAGTGGATCTTATCATGAGAGCATCATAAATATTTCTAAAATATTTTTTACAAGATAATCTTATACAAATTTCTAAAAAGTTATATTTCAAGCAATTTTATTTTTTTGGTTTGATTTTATTTTTTCTTGCTTAATCCAAATCAAACGAAATATTTTAAGCTATTTAATCAATTTAATTCGATTTGACTCATAATTAAATCATATCATAATAATATATTTGGAGGTAATAACTTTTAACATAAAAAACTCAATTAATTTTTTTTTCAAAAAAGCAATAAAAACATCATTTTAACTTTGTTAAAACTCTTGATTGGTTCATTTAATTTTTGCTTGGGAAAGTTTTTAATTATAGGTTATTTGTTTTTTTTGTTTAATGCACTTTATAAGTGTTTTTTCTTTTGTTTGAAAATAAATATTCCCCCCAAAATTAAACTTTTTCACCCAAAATTTCAAATCTTCCATCAAATATCTATAACTCCCTTCCCACAATGAACACCCCTATATCCCATTCCCATTCCCACTTCCAGTTTTCCATTTCCCAGTTTCATTTTCACTTTCCTGATATATCAAATATCCTTTTTGTTATCAATAAACATATTAGGACATGTTTATTTGTCTAATCACATATACTTTTTTCATTATGTTTTTTATGTTTTGCCGAATGTGCATTTATAATTAACAATCTTTGAATTTTCTTTTCGGTGTGATTAGGAAAGGTGAATTGAAGCCCATAGATACACAACAACCTGGAAAGTATGGTCACAAGATGGGAGAATTTTGTTGCTAATCATCATATGAACATTGAGAACTCCCTATTCTAAGTCAAGTTCAAATTTTCATAACCCACGTAGCTTGAGAATAGTAGTATAGTACTCCATTCTATCTAGAATATAATTAGTAAAGCTCAAATTTTTAATGAATATATACATTTTTACTATTTTGCTATCTGGTTACCGTATCAAAATCGTATATAAATTTTGTTTAGTTTAACAAGAATTTGAGTTTGTATTGTTTGCCACCAAGGTTATTTTTAATTAATGGAATTTGACTTATGCTATATGTCATTTAGTAAAATTATTTATTTAATCCCAATTGAAATAGGAAAAGAAATTTTCATAACAAAAGTATTGTGGCGAAAATAAATTGCCATTAATATTTTTTTTTAATTATTTACATCATATTGTGGGGTTTATAAATCAACAATATTTTCGTTTGAAATAGTAAGATCATATTTTGGGGTTATAAACTATCACCAATTATCTCTCAAAACCTCCACAAACTCAAATTTTATTTTGAGGCGGTCGTCGTGGAGGTTTCGAAAAACCGCCACAATAATGCTCGTGGCATTGCTAATTGTAGCGTTTTTAAAAACCGCCACAATTTTATTTGTGGAGGTCAAAAACCTCCACAAATTGACTAAAAAAACCTCCTCAAATTAGGTATTTTCTTGTAGTGATAATTCACAATTCAAATATTTAAAAGATACTTAAAAGAATTTGACACTCCAAATAATAATTGAATCACATAAAGTGGATAGAAGGAGTAAATAATAAACAAACCTAGCTAGGGCTTCCTCTTTTTTGGTTGGGGTACAATGATTGATTGCCATATGAAGACTACATATTTATTATAGGCATGCTCACATTAAACTTTTTGCACTATTGATCAACTGTTCAAGTTACTTTCTTCAATTTTATTATATGAAGATTTTGCACTTTGTTTTAGACCACAAGATTAAAGGTCATTTTGGTATATTTGACATATCTTTAATTTTTAATCATAAAATTCAAAAGTCTTCTTTACTTCTTAAACTCCATGCCAAGTCAAAATATGCCAAATAAATTGAAACAGAGGGAGTATTAAGAAATTTTAGTAGCTCAGATGATTGACTATCTGAACTCTTATTTATTGGTGAGAGTTCAATTCTTCACCTTGTAATTTCCTTCCCCATTTTCCCTTTTCTTACCCCGAATAAATAATACGCATATGAAAATTTGTGGATTTGTGTAGAATATTTATCTAGTGAGCATTGGACAGGGCGGAAAAGATATATTACTCACTTTGCACCAATTTATGTGGCACACTTTCCTTTTTAGTTCGTTCTAAAAAATGCCATCTTTTTACGGTTAGAAACAATGGTCTTTTGATGTGTCAAAATGAATTATGTGGACAACTTTAGGAAGGCTTAATGAATGATTTATAGTTACTCAAAAGGCTAAAAGTCTATTTTTCTTTTTTAAATTTGGTGTCAAGTCAAACGATGCCACATAGACAAAAAAGTATTAAATGTTTCCAACTAAATATTGCATTAGCTGTGCGAGGTTTGATTTTTCTTATATGACTAACAAAATATTGCATTAATTATTTGGGAATTTTGTTTTCCCCATAATCCTTCAACCAACGATCGATAAATGTTAAATATTTGATTTAACTTTATCACTTACACTAACACGATAGGTAAGAGTGTGTATATATATAACAAATTTCAATTTTTTTTTTCTTTTTAAACTTTGTGTCAAGTCAAAGGTGTCATATAAATTAAGACGAAAAGAGTATTATATGTTTCCAACTAAACATAGCATTAGTTGCGCGAGGTTTATTTTTTCTTATATGACTAACAAAACGTTGCATTAATTATTTGGGAACTCTTTTTTTCCCTAATCGTTCAAGCAACGATGATAAATGTTAAGTATTTGATTAAAATTTATCACTTACACTAACACGATCGGTAATCTTAATTATATGTAGTATATATGCCTTTTAAAAAGATTTTTTCTCGTATTGGAACAAGACCCACTATACTAGATTTAGCCAATTCGAGTGCATATGGGGATTCCCATACAACCTAATTTGTTTAATTGGTTTAGGAATAGGGTTAATCTTTTTTTTCATATTTAAGGCCATTACGAATCTCTCAGAGGCTTTGCTTCCATATAAAGTGGATACAACAAAGTACATGCATCGCAAGTCACAACGAAGGTGACTAAACTTACTATCAAGAAAGAAATCCCTTGTGACATCGCGTTGAAAAGGAGGAAGAAGATGAATAAAATTACTACTATCAAGAAAGAAATTCCTTGTGACGTCTCGAAAAAGAAGAAGATGAATAAAATTGGTATCAAGAAAAAAATCCCTTCTGACATCTCGAAAGAGGAGAAGGTGGATGAAATTACTATCAAGAAAGAAATCCCTTGTGACCTCTTGAAAGAGGAGAAGATGAATGAAATTACTATCAAGAAAGAAATCCCTTCTGACCTCTCGAAAGAGGAGAAGATGAATGAAATTACTATCAAGAAAGAAATCCCTTCTGACCTCTTGAAAGAGGAGAAGATGAATGAAGTTACTATCAAGAAAGAAATCCCTTGTGCCATCGTGTTGAAAAGGAGGAAGAAGATGAATGAAAGTACTATCAAGAAAGAAATCCGTTCTGACATCTCGAAAGAGAAGAAGATGAATGGAATTACTATCAAGAACGAAATGCCTTCTAACATCTTGAAAGAGAAGATCAAGATTAATGAAATTACTATCAAGAAAGAAATCCCTTGTGACATCGTGTTGAAATGGAGAAAGAAGATGAATGAAATTACTATCAAGAAAGAAATCCCTTGTGACATCGTGTTGAAAAGGAGAAAGATGAATGAAATTACTATCAAGGAAGAAATCCCTTGTGACATCGTGTTAAAAAGGAGGAAGATGAATGAAATTACTATCAAGAAAGAAATCCCTTGTGACATCGTGTTGAAAAGGAGGAAGAAGACGAATACAATTACCCCTATCAAGAAAGATATCCATTCTGACATCTCGACAGAGGAGAAGATGAATGAAATTACTACCAAGAAAGAAATCCCTTCTGACATCTCGAAAATGAAGAAGAAGATGAAGAAGAGTAATACTAGCTGCAGCTCTGTATCCGCTTATAAAGAAATTCATTCTGATATTGTGTTCGAAGTGCTCACTCGGCTACCCATCAAGGACTTGGTCAGATGTAAGTGTGTATCGACATCTTGGTCTTCACTGATTCGTCAACCTGAATTCATGAAAGCTCATAGGGCTTGCGGTGGTATACTCGTCCATCTCTTGCCCATCTATTCTCCCCTGCGTGGAAACAACATATCAGATATGATGAAAGGCTTCTTTTACGCGTCCATAAATTATGGTAAGAATTATCAAGTGTTCACTCACCGAGTACGTTTGCCTTATATTGGTGGTTATAATGATATTACCCCGGTTGTAAATGGCCTCGCTTGCCTTTACACGGGTCATCAAGTTTCACTTTTTAATATATCTACTCTTGAACTTATGGAGCTTCCTTCTTCAAATTTACACGGCGAAGGGCTAATTAGCACTGTTTGGTATGCTCTTGGTTTTGATCCTAAGGATAATGTGTACAAATTGCTTAAAGTGAGTAAAGTTGCCAATCAACTAGTCTACGAGATCCTCACTCTTGAAACAAGTTCAAGATCGGCGTGGAGATGGAGAGTGATTGTTCAGGAAGGTTTGCCTCATTTCAACTCTGTTAGCGTTCAAAGTTACTTTGTGAATGGTATAATCTATTGCAAGTTTAGAGCTCCCAACACCTACTGCGATGAAGGGAAACAATCTCTTCTTGCATTTGATGTTCACGAAGAGCGTTTCACAATTTTCAATCTACCACGCGTGCCCTCACATATACGTTCAATATTTGACCGAAGTTTCACAGTATTTGGTCAATTTGAAGGGCGTCTAGCTCTAGCACGTGTTAAGAAGACACAATTTGAGACGGTTTTGGAACTTTGGGCATTAGAAGATCATCAAAACTCTACATGGAGCAAGCACAAAATCGACATGCCTAATGAACTGGTTAGATACTTTTATAAGGTCACACCTATCGGGAATCTTCCATCCGGTGAGTTATTGCTTTGCTGTTCAAATGCTTCGCAACAGACGAACCCATTTTATATTTATGATCCCATCAGCAAGAAATTTAGAAAATTGATGGTTGAGCTTCCCAGTTCACTAGAATTGACAGGGTTATCTGCTAGTACTCACATAACTTGTCTTATGGAGAAGATCACCCCACTGCATGATTTAGTCGGTTTAAGAAAGAATGATTAATTATCTTTGCTTCCGGTGCATGCTGTACTCGTATCGGCACGACGTAGGTGTAGGATTCATATCGGATATGGTCAACCGATTTTGAGTACTTTGATCAAAATTGATGGAGAAATTGCGGAACAAATATAAATTTTGGGTACTTTGAGTTTGAAATTTAAATTTCTAAATAAGCAAAATTGATATTAAAGAAGCAACCAAAAAATATATTGTATATTTATAAATATTATTAAAATTTAAAAACTTATGAGTTATGATGTAATCTATACATGAATTTTGAATGATATAATTGGAGTTTACCTTGATGGACACAAATGTTTTTGTTGACAGTTGCTCAACATTGCACCCAAGGGTATGATATAAATGTTTTTATGTGTTCTCCATATTCACTTGGTTTAAGCTAGTCACGTAAACACTTTAATTTTGAAAATGCACCCCTTAAAAGTGTCTAGACAGAGGCAAATCCGGATTTGAAAGTGACAGGAGCACCACTGAAGAGGGGTACATGTTAGTCGAAGCGGTGTCAAGTGACACAATGCTTCGTTGAAAAATGTCGATAAACACACATAATACGCTTTGGTAATGGATAAATATAAATATAAATTAAACAAGTCAATCTAACACAATTCAATGTATGGGTTGATGGTCCTAGAACTTAGGGACTAAGGGCCCTTATCAAACCAATGCACCAAATCGGCTTTTGTGTTTAAGGGTGCATAAACAAATATATAATCCTTCTGTTATATACACATGAATACAAAAAAAAATTCCAAAGTTAAGGGGTTCACACCCACTCTTCCATGTGGGTCTGCCTCTGTGTTTAGACGTGCATTTTCAACGTTAAGGGTATTCATCTGTGTCAAGTTAGAACTTGGAAGTGTCTAGATCATAACAATGAAAGTTGTGGTGTTCAACTGTCAGTGGAGGCCAAGTTAAAGTGTCTATCTATGTATTGTATATGAAACCAACATGTGATACACATAACAGTAACTAAAAAAAGGACAACCCAGTGTACTAAAATTTCTGCTATGCGCAGGGTCCGAGGAAGGACCGGACCACAAGGGTTTATTGTACGCAACCTTACCCTGCACTTCTGCAGGAGGTTGTTTCCATAGCTTGAATCCGTAACCTCCCGATCACATAACAACAATTTTACCGGTTACGCCCCAAGGCTCCCCTTCACACATAACAGTAACTGAAAAAAGAATATGAAAAAGAAAAGGCAATGGTGTGTATAACAAAGTATCACCAAGCAATGAGATGTTACTATAACCAAAAACACTCAGCAATATCTTTTACATCATGTACAAAACAGAAGTTCTGAGCAAAAAAATGGGCAACAAACACAATATAGGAACATTGAAACTGAATATTCTGAGCTCTGAACCTATAAAAAGAAATACTTTATCTATACACATTGTAACCGATGAATAATGTTTTTCTTTCATATACATAAGCTCGGAAGAATTCGAAAATTTAAAGGAAAAACTGTCAAACTTCAGTGTTCAGACACATCCAACTTCAAGTTTTTAACTATCATTGATA
The DNA here is from genome assembly GCA_003996215.1 of Jaltomata sinuosa. NCBI lineage: Eukaryota > Viridiplantae > Streptophyta > Magnoliopsida > Solanales > Solanaceae > Jaltomata > Jaltomata sinuosa. The sequence continues at coordinate 120,191 of QJPP01002987.1, read as the reverse complement.
CTCCGCGGAACTGTAGAAACGCGTCTTATGTTGAACATATTACCTCCTGTTTGTCAATGCTTGTCTCAACTTTGTTGATTCCTTTCTGTGCAGTTAGTTTATCAGCTGCTTCGTATGAAAGCTTTCGAGGCTTCATAGCACGTTTCCAATTGGCAGAAGTTGATTTAACGGAAACTGGTGTTTTTGTTGTTTGAGTTTTATAACTTTTAGGAGTCTTGCTTGCTGTCCTATTGGCAATTTTTGGACATGATTGAACAGGGATTCGGCTTTCCCATGGTCGAGCAGCAATCCAACAATCTGTCCAGCTCCAGCCCCAATTAGCTTTGCCCAACTCATGGATACTTGATCCAAATATTGGGTTGGAATTGGCTCTCCACTGTGACATAATATTCCGAACAATGATGATTCTTGTTCTGAAATGGACAATGTAAATACTCCCTCCGTCCCAAAATAAGTGTCTCTTTAGCTCATTTCATGCGCATTAAGAAAAATAATATACTAAGTTACCCCTATTTATTAGATGTTTCTTGAGAATTGAACACTACTAAGAAGTAGTTCTTTAATATAAGGGTACAGTTGGAAACACTCACTCTTTTGTCTTGAATTTCTAAAACGACACTTATTTTGGAACAATTTTATTTTTTTGATAAGCGACAATTATTTTGGGACAGAGGGAGTACTATATAACCTAGAGAATCGAATAAAAATTAACATGCCTGATGTGAAAATGCATATGCCATAGTTCGTTCCCGCTTCACTGCTGCTTCTTCTCTCTGATGTATCCTTGATAGAACAACTTCCATTGTTTCAGGACCACCACTCCACTCTACCTGTCAGCCATTCGCTCATGTTAGAGAAGTAACGGAATCTAATACTGCATAATGCAGGGCCAAAAACTTGTGAAGTTAAACCTTTGTTGCTCGGACTCTTCAAAAAATATCAAGGGGTACATGTCGGATCCTCCAATAGTGCATTTTTTAAGGATCTGACATGGGTGCGGCAACATTTTTGGAGAGTCTGAGCATCACGGAGGTAAACTATCTCAAATATTTTTGAGTGGCACGTCTAATTAGCATGAGTTGAAACCCACTTCTTCCACAACCCCCCCCCCCCCCCCCCCACCAAGAGGATCGATAGTGTTCCCATCCAGTGACTACGGGCCTTTTAATGGTCTTGGAACGCTGACTAAATTTACATGTAAAATTTCTGGCTTTCCTTCGGCACTTTCTACCGTTTGCTTCACATAACTATCCAAAAACAAAAAGATGAAATTACAGTACCACTTCTAATATCCTTCGTAATAATTTATTTTTCAGGTAACTTTAAGAGACTTACTTTAAGCTTAGCCAGAAATGACATAACTCCGTTGCAACAATAAACTTGTTACCTTGACCGAGGGTGAAGTTAAGGCACAACTTTGCATTAATGAAGTGTGGTTGTTCATGTGTTTTAGAAAGTTCACTTGGTGTGAACCAAATCCATGAAGTTCTGTTCTGTGTATATTGCGCATTCTTACAAGTTACAAGAACAGAAGACTAAATAACCACTGCTTCTGTCAAAAACAATGAAAAAAAAAAGTTTTCACTGTCTAGGAACTCCCAAAAAGGACTATATATTAGTTATGAGTAGGATTATTTGGAATCCAGTATTTGGAATGTAGAAAAACAAGAGCGACTTAATTTCCTCGAATTGTACGAACATAACAAGCTGATTTAATTATAAAATTAGTCGAGGCATCAAATTCTGAAGAACTACTACAGGAATCATAGCTCATAAGAACCAAAAATATCACAAAGTGGAGATTTTGTTCAGTCGTACTTCGTAGTTTCTTCGTTAACAAGACTGCATGTGTTCCTTTCAACAATGTTCTATGTTTCATTTGTCTAATTAAACTTCTCTTGCAACCAAAGAGTAATCTTCTCTAGGAAATATTTTAATTTTAGGGTGAACAGAACTGACGGGTAAAGACCATAACAAAAAAAAAAGCTAGCACTCCCTCCGTTTCAATTGTTTTTTCTTACTTTCGTTTTTAGTCCATTCCAAAAAGAATCTCTCTTTCTTTTTTTGGCAACTCTTTAATTTGAACTTTCCACGTGGCATGTTTAAGACCACAAGATTAAAGGACATTTTAGTACTCCACATATCTTTAGTTTAAGACAACAAAATAAAAAGTCTTCATTATTTTCTTAAACTTCGTGCCAAGTCAAAACCAGACAAACAAATTGAAATAGAGGGAGTATATGAGAGCAAAAGAGATACTAGCAAATAAGGATTTGAAGGCTTCAATATCTTATGGCAAATCTAGTATATAAAACCAGTCAAGAGCAGAAGAAAATGGCCAAGTGTAACCTCTAAGTTATGAAGCTTTGCCTCTAGCTTCAATTGATTCTCCAGCTTCTTCTGCTTAAGACGTCCTTCTATGACCATACGAACACGTCGAGCTCTAATCTCGGATTGTATCCTGTTCCATGAATGGAGAGCACTCAAGGTTGTCGAAGCTTGTTTTTTCACAGAAGGGCCTTGTGTCATAGAATGTAACCTTGATATTCCTTTCAAGCGACGCAAAGTTTTCCTTGCCTGAAAAAGGAGAAAAAATCTATTCAACCTACAGATTGAGTTTGTATCAATTTCTTTGGAAAACTGTAGTAAAACAAGTTAGGCACTCATGATCATCCCTATTGCAAATTATAACTTAATGGAGTTAGCCAAACTTATGTTAACATGGTTTGTCATTGTTTAGCATGATTCATTATAATATGATACAAATATTTTGGTTTGAACTGCATCATTTAACGTTTTCTCATTACTGTTTTTCTCCATTTCTTTTCTGGTTGTTCAGGTCACGACAAACTTAAGCTGTCGCACTACTAAGAGAATATCAATCCAACAGTCAACATGAATCCAAAATACTGTTTTACAGCTTAATACCTATATCAACAAATAAAACAATGCTATATCCAAGCATGGTTTATAGTCAATTTACCCACCATTGTTTCCCCGAACCCATCAAAAAGATACAAACGAAAGCAACAAAAATCAATTGGCCTGGGGAGGGGGAACAACTGGAATGTTTCAGAATCGTAAGAGTATGAACTGCTAATATGTGCTTCCTTAATTGGTTTATTAAATTTGGCTTCGCATCCCCATAACCGCGAAGTCACTACCATGACAGAAAACAGAAAAGTAAGAGCAAAGGTCATCTCCATAACCGCGAAGTCATAAAACATTTTGCTTTTCAAGAAAAAGACATCAAAAGAGAAGTTTAGTCGGGAAATATAGGCATGATATGAAGGAAATCATTAAACAACATCTATTTTCTATAATCTTTATGCACATTATGTTACCATATATGCACGGAAAGCTGTCTGAATCCTTATGGCTGCGTTATCCTCAGAAGGAATTCCCAGTTCTCCGTGTTTTTTGACAGAGGCACCATTTGTTCTTCTTGAAGGCTCTTTCTGAGAGTGGTCATCCCCCTTGCGTCCAATAGAAGTTCCCTGTCTCAAGAAAAAACTATGAATCTGATTGATCTTGTCTAGTACTGGAAAAGAAAACTACTCACGAAAATAACTGAAGGAATGGACTATAATGGAATCATGATTTATGAGAGGGTATCCACTATCCACTAATGATTTCACTTCCTGTCTTAAGAATACTTATTTTATTTAAGCGCCATACATAACTCTTTCAACCTTTTAGACAAGCCACATGCCACACACAGGAATTAATAGCAAGCACCATTATAGGAATCAATCTGAGAGAGCAAATGACTTTTTCTTAAACCTTTAAACAAACTATTATTTGTCAACTGACTTTACTTCCTTGTCCACAGTACCTATCATATCATGTAAATCTCAACGTTGAGTCTGGACATTAAGATATATTAATGATCCACAGCTTCTGAAATCCAAAAGTTAAAAGATGAACCGTTGATACAATAAGTAGCAGGGAGGCTTACATTTAATCTTTTCGATCTGCCACCTTTTACTTTTCTCAAACTGATGACATTTTTAAGCCAGTATCCAGAACCCATTGCAGATGCTTGTTATATATATGTCTTACCCTGCAAGGCATAACAAATTGAAAAAGAAAAGAGTATTAGTTATGAAGCTTTTTACTTTTCATATGCCACGTCTAATACATACTTGAATCCAGAAAATGAAGAAATGAAGATATTTCAAATGGTTGTGCATCAAGAAGGAAGATGTGGACTTACAAATACAATTGTTATACAAGGAAATGTGACGTCAACCGAAAAACTGAAAATAAGAAAACGTTGGCATACTCTCAGTTGTTTGCTTGTATTTACTTCAGTTTATTTTACTTTTACTTCTAACTTTGGGAAGGCAGGAAAATCGGAGATTTAGGAGGACTACACCCTCTCAAGCAAGGTACAAATGGTGAAACGATAAATATGGACGATGAGGATTCATATAGGCAACCCCAACTAACTTCTATGCAGAACAACCGAAGTCAAAGTTCTGCAGCAAAATCCGCCAGCCTAGCACATGTTATATTATAGGGAACTTTTATAATAACAGCAAGATATAAGTGCTTTATTAATACTCAATGTACAAGTAAACTACAGCTCATGGGAATAAAGTAATCAGTGAATGGAAGTGATACAATGATTTAGTGGGCCAAAGAAGTAAGAAGAATTATTCCAATATCTTAAAACAGACACATGCATTCAAACAACCTAGAAAGTTTCAATTATAGACTATACAACACATTAACAAATATAATACTCCCTCCGTTTCAATTTGTTTGTCTTACTTTCCTTTTTAAGTCTGTTTCAAAAAGAATGCTTCTTTCCTTTTTTGGCAACTCTTCAATTTCAACTTTCCACATGGCATGTCTAAGACCACAAGATTAAAAGACATATGGGTACGTTCTACATATCTTTATTTAAAGACCACAAGATTCAAAAGTCTTCTTTACTTTATTAAACTCTGTGCTGAGTCAAAACCAGACAAACAAATTGAAACGGAAGGAGTACTTAATAATCCGATACCTTGCATCTATCATCACAAAAGTATGTATTTAACACATTAGCTACTGCTTAATGAAACTCTTATGCTAGCAACTAGCAATCCTCTTCTTATGTGATGTACAAGCAAGAAAAGATGTCTTCGGAACAATGAATATCAAGCAAATGCAACGATAATTGTCCAATCCAATAGTAGAAAATGCGTCATAATACACAGAACTCCACATCCTAGGCACAAGCACAATGCTCCTTATAGGTCAAAAGAGGACAAACCAATTGAAACAGAGGGAGTACTTATAATCCGATACCTTGCATCTATCATCACAAAAGTATGTACTTAACACATTACGTACTGCTTAATGAAACTTTTATGCTAGCAACTAGCAATCCTCTTCTTATGTGATGTACAAGCAAGAAAAGATGTCTTCGGAACAATGAATATCAAGCAAATGCAACGATAATTGTCCAATCCAGTAGTAGAAATTGCCTCATATACACAGAACTCCACATCCTAGGCACAATGCTCCTTATAGGTCAAAAGAGGACAAACCAATTGAAACAGAGGGAGTACTTATAATCCGATACCTTGCATCTATCATCACAAAAGTATGTACTTAACACATTACGTACTGCTTAATGAAACTTTTATGCTAGCAACTAGCAATCCTCTTCTTATGTGATGTACAAGCAAGAAAAGATGTCTTCGGAACAATGAATATCAAGCAAATGCAACGATAATTGTCCAATCCAATAGTAGAAAATGCGTCATAATACACAGAACTCCACATCCTAGGCACAAAGCTAATGTATGTCAAACTCATGTAGCAAATCTGACTGGCACAGAGCTATACGTAATTTTGGTCAGAATAAGAATATACCTCACAGGCCTTTTATTCCAGATTTTTTATCCTGTCGCCAATCATAGATGACTGGAAGGGAACACTAAAGGTATCATTAGGTGTTTCATATCTGTTTATGGTCTAACATACATTACGCCATATATCACTAGGGGTACACAACAAAAGCTACGACTAGATGGTGGACGCATCTGTCTAAACAGAGGCAGATCCAGGACATGAGTATCATTGCATCCACTACACTCACTACTCCTTTAAGATATAAGTCGAATTAGCATAAACATATAATTAAAAAATTTCTTCACACACATACATATGTAAGAAAATTCGAGCTAATCATGACGCACCCCCACTCATTACCAACCATGTGAACCCGCCCCTATGTATAAAATAAAACAGACAGGTTGCAGGAGGATCATTTGTAGATGATCTGCAGCACTTAAAGCAGCATAATCAGGGGTAGAGCCAGAGGCTGGCGTATGGGTTTGGCCGAATCTAGTAGCTTTAGTTCAAACCCTGAATTTGTATATGAAATTCATTAAATATGTACAAAATTAAAATTCAAACCCAGTTACTAACACCTCAACAACAACAAGAAACCAAGTATAATCCCATAGGTGGGGTCTGGGGAAGAGAGTGTGTACACAGACCTTACTCCTACCTTGTGATAGTAGGGAGGCTGTTTCCTAGACCCTCGGTTCAAGGAGAGATGAAAAAGAAGCAGTAAGAAGAGACAGTAACAGCAGCAAGATAATAAGACAAACGAAGCAAAAGAAACAATCAGATAGTACTAAAGATCTAAGAATAAGCAACTTAAAAAGATAATACTAATACTCCTGGTATGGAAAAGAAATACGCTCAGCAACCTACTAACCCTCTACCCAAATTCTTGACCTCCACACCCTCCTAAGTCCTATCAAGGGTCTTGGCCGCAGTAACCTGAAGCTGCGTCATGTCCCGCCTAATCACCTCTCCCCAATACTTCTTTGGTCTACCTCTGCCTCTCCTCAAGCCCACCATGGTCAACCTCTCCCCAGTAACTAACACCTGATATCCATAAAGTTCAAATCATGGTTCCGCCTCTAACCCTCTTCAGAAAAAGACGATGTATTCGTCAACAACATATTTAGCTTCTATGCAATTTAGAAAGACATATCCTGAGTGAATTCTACTAGAAATAAAAGAACAACAAGAGCAGAAAAATGAAAAATCAACACACCCTTTTGTTCCTAATTTCACTAAGCAAGCAATAGCACAGAGCTAATAATACAATGAGCTAAACACTACTATTGACTTCTTTCCCACATCAACACACACAAATCCTCATTTCTCCTTAAAATTTTTGGTCAAATAAAGGTACCAAGATACATATTTACACCAGAAAGTAACAAGAACACATAAAAATGTAATCTTGAAACTTTGAACATAAGAAATAAATTGTGGACAAAAATTTTGGTCAATCAGAAGAGTACCCATATACATATTTACACCAGAAAGTAACAAGAACACAATAAAAATGTAATCTTGAAACTTTGAACATAGCAAATACATTGTGGACAAATTTTGGTCAAAACAAAAAGAACCCAGATACATATTTACACCAGAAAGTAACAAGAACACAATAAAAATGCCATCTTTTTCTTTTTACCCCTCCCTAGGAGCTCCCACCCCTTTTGTCCTTGGTGACTCGAACTCACAACCTTCAGGTTGGAAGTGAGGGTGCTTACCATCCGAGCAACTCCCTTTTGTCAATAAAAATGTAATCTTGAAACTTGGAACATAGGAAATAAATTCTAGACAAAAAATTTGGTCAAATAAAGAGTATCCACATACATATTTACACCAAGAGTACCAACTAACAAGAACACATAAAAATATAATCTTGAAACTTTGAACATAAAAGATTAAATTGTTGGTACAAGAACATACCACAGTAGTAGTAAAAGCCCTTGCTGGCAAAAGGGTATCTTGAAAACACAAAGAAAAAATGAGTAGTGATGACAGTAATGGAATAGCAAAATAGTATAAGTGGAAGAGAAGAAATAAATGTAAGAGAAAAAGGGGGAAAAAAAGCATAAAGGGTAGGTACTATACATTTGTCATTTGTGTGTGAAAAAATGAAAAATATGTGGATTGGCCATGGCCCCTCAGCTTGACAATAACAGCCCAGGATTTTATTTTTTTTGTCAAAAGGAGTTGAACTAACAAAGAAGGATAGAATATATAACAGCTTGTTTGGATGGTTGTTAAAATACAACTAGTATACATATATGCGCGATCATTATAATTGAAAATCGAATTATTAAAAGTCTTGTGCATTTAAGATGAAGATAAAATATTGTACAAAAACTTTATAATTCATATAAAATATGTTTCGTACAACTAAAATTAACTTTTGAGTAGAGATTTATATATCTTATTATTTACTATTCGCAAGCTTTTCTCTTTTTATGTACATGCAATTATCGTTTGTCTTATTAATTGTGTGTATATATAATTATCTATTTTTAAACTATGAAATAAAAAATTTGCTATTATCTCTATTTTAATTGTTATTTAACTGTGTTTGGCCATAAATTTTAAAATTTATCTTCAAATATCTATTTAGCCATGAAATTTGATCAGATTTCAAGTTCCCAGAAGATGGTCTAAATCAGTTTTCAGACTTTCACTCTCAAAACTTCAAAAGAAATTCAAGTAAAATACATGTGCAAACACAACTTTAAATTCTAAAAATCACAATTTCAACAACTCAACAATTTTAAGTTTCATGTATCAATAAAAATTATAATTTTATGTAATAATTGATTTGGTATAATCTCATTATTATATTTTGTGTGATTGTTTGCATCGTTGTATCTTTCTCTCTCTCATTTTACCCTTAATTATTATTTAATAATATATTTTACTTTTTATTGTACTTTTTATAATAATTACACCTTATATATTCAAATTTCTCTATAACAGCCATCTTGTATGATAATATTTTACTATAAACATTAATATTTTTTGTAGATGATATTTCATATTATCTTATATTTTATATTTTTTATAATAATATTTTGCTATAGCAACAATAAAATATCATGGCAAATAATATTATTATATAGAGGCTTGATTGTACCCTACTTTTTTCAAATAATATTGCAAGTTTATTCTTTAAATTATTGATATTTGACATTATGAAATAACGAAAAACAATAAAATTTATTTAAATATTATATTTAAAATAATAAAATATAATATAATACGATACATTATGAGACGATCCGTAACCACCATCCAAACAAGTTAAGTAAAATGAGTTTTTTTCTGTAAAATTGAATTATAAAAAGATTCATTTTCCCCTCAATCAGAGGGGTTTAACCAACTCATGGTATCTCAATCAATCTTTAATTTCTGTAGTCAAGTCAATAATACGTTGCTACAACGACTGTTGAACCAACCCCTACGACATGGCTTTTTTTAAAAAAAAAAATCGCATTGTTAGGACGGAAATAATCAGGTATCATGCAGAAGTTAGCAAAATAATTTTTGAAAGACGCTTAGTCAGAAGACAAAAGAGAAATATACCACAAGAGACACAATAATTTAACGTGGTTCGGTCAATCGACCTACATCCACAAAAAGAGATGAGCAATCCACTATATAAAAGAGAGTACAACATATCCAGAGAAACAACCTCACAAAATTCACTCAGAATAAACAGAAGTTCACACAAGTGACACCGTAACACTTGTGTCTCACAAATTCTCCCCCTAAACAAAACTCTCAAAGCCCTTAGGACTACATGATACACAATTAAAGGGGTTGAGTCCGAGGATTAGTTAATCTGTTAGAACAGTTATTCTGTTAGCACTGTTAGAACAGAAATTCTGTTAGCACAGTAGAATTAGTTAACACTGTAGCTCACTAACTAATTCTGTTAGTCATATTGTTGAAAGGGAAATCGATAGCTTTAGTCTATAAATAGCATTGTAATCAAGTCCTTACAATCATCTATGAAAATACATTCTTCTTCTTCTAAATTCTATCTCTCTTCTCTCTCAACCTCTTATTCTTCTTCTTAGCTGGTCTTCTCGAGGTTGATCATCCTAAATTCAGTCACTTGATCCTCGAATCCTTCGTGATTCCTGCAATCAAGTAACATTGGTATCAGAGCTTTCGCTCCTTGGCAACAATGGCGAAAGGAACACGCACAAATGGAGAAACAGGCACTGAGAATTCCTCTACAGAGCTAGGGGAATTACGTGAAATGATGCAGAATTTAATGACAGAAATTGGAGCTTTAACAGGAAAAGTTCAATTGGCAAAATCTGGAGAGAATGATAGGGATAATGCTCCAATAGAGGAGGATGGAGTTCGTTCTAGGGAGAGGCAATCCATAGAAAAGGTTTCCAAAGAAAGGGAAAGGAGCCCCCACAGTGGTAACAACTACCATTCCCATCAGTCAAATTTCAGTCGTTGGTCTAGAATGGAGTTCTTAAGATTTGGGGGGAAGACCTGAAGTCTTGGTTGTTCAAAATTGAACAATTCTTCTCCATGGAAAGGGTACCGGCTGAGGACAAGGTATCAGTAGCAGCTTTGCAGTTAGAAGGAGAGGCTATCCAGTGGCATTTATCTTTCATGAGGTATAGACAATATTTGCAAGCAGCTACTTAAGGGTAGTATGTGATGGCTCTGGTTGAGAGATTTGGAACAGACTTTGATGATCCCATGGAGGAAATCAAAAAGATCAAACAGGTGGGAAGTGAAAGGGAGTATCAAACAACCTTTGAAAGAAATCTGACAAGGGTGAACCTGTCACAGGAAAATGCAATCAGTTGTTTCTTAGGAGGACTAAAACCTGAGTTGAACATTGTTGTGAAAATCAGCAACCCCACATCATTATCTCAAGTCTACAAGAGTGCAAGGATGCAAGAGGCATACTTAGATGCGGTGAGGCTACCACCACAACATCCAACCAATGTAAGAAGGATTATGGACCAGATAAATTTCAATAGTAAACCATTATTGCCTACTCCTGATGCCAGCAGTTCAAATTTCTCTAAAGGGGTTGGTAGAAGGACACTGAGCCTGGATGAAATGAATGAAAAGAGGGAAAAAGGGTTATGTTACTTTTGCAATGAGAAGTATGTGTTTGGACATAAGTGTAGGACTTCTAACCATTTATACTTGATGGAGGTGGAAGAGGGTGATGAATTGGATGAAACAGTAGAGGCACAAGTGGTGGAGATACAGGAGGAAGAGCAAGGTCAATTGGAACTAGTTCAACCTATAGAGCACATGGAAATTTCAATACATGCTTTGAATGGTTTCTTGGGGTTCAGAACTTTAAAGGTCACTGGTTACCATTCTAAAAAGGGGATGCACATCTTGATATACACTAGAAGTTCCCACAATTTTATAGACCCTGAATTGGTCAAGCAACTGGGGTGTGAGGTTAGATCTATCATCCCTGAGGTGGTAGCTGCAGCAAATAGAGGCATAAGGGTGGATAAAATGACTACTATCACATGGCTACTGCAAGGAGCTGAATTTTCTGCTGAATTTTTGCTACTTCCCTTGGGCACATGTGGAGTAGTTTTGGGAGTTCAATGGCTTTTGACATTAGGAGATATTAAGATGAACTTCAGCAATTTAACTATGGAACTTTGGTACAAAGGGAGGAAGCATGTGCTTAGAGGGTCTGGTAGTCAAGTACTAACTGCTGGAGCTGATAAGCTTGCTAAACATTCAGGTATCCAATCTCAACTATATATGATTCAAGTAGTTACTAAGGGGGAAAATGAAGAGAAGTGGCATGCCTTAGAGGCTGCATAGGAACCTGAAAAAGACCCTGTACTCTTAGGTCTGCTGGGAAAATATTCTGCCTTATTTGAGGAACCAGTTGGTTTACCACCTACTAGGGGAGTATTTGACCATAGAATTTTGTTGCAAACTGGTGTTGAACCTGTGAACAAAAGGCCATATAGATACCCCCCCCCCCCCCCCCGTTAAAAAGGATGCTATTGAAAAAATAGTACAACAGATGATGGAACATGGAATTATCCAACCTAGTTGTAGTCCTTTTGCATCACCAGTTGTATTGGTAGGCAAAAAGGACGGGACATGGAGGTTGTGTGTGGATTACAGAGATTTGAATAAGGGCACTATAAAGAACAAATTCCCAATTCCTATGGTAGAGGACTTGCTGGATGAACTAGGAGGGTCCCAAATTTTTTCCAAGATAGACTTAAGATCTGGATATCATCAAGTGGGGATGGCTAGGGAAGATGTATCCAAGACTGCTTTCAGAACTCATTCAGGCCACTTTGAGTATTTGGTAATGCCTTTTGGCCTATCAAATGCCCCAGCTACTTTCCAAGGTTTAATGGATGTTGTTTTCAAAGAATTCCTCAGGAAATATGTACTTGTGTTCTTTGATGATATACTCATCTATAGTAGCACTGTGAAGGACCATGTGGTGCATTTGGAATCTATTTTTGTGAAAATGGTGGAGCACCAACTATTTGCTAAGAGGAGCAAGTATTTTTTGGAGTCCAGAGGATTGAGTACCTTGGACACTTCATCACTGCAGAATGTGTCTCAACTGACCCTCAGAAGATACAAGCAGTGAGGGATTGGCCTGTCCCAACCACTCTCAAGCAACTAAGGGGGTTCCTGGGGTTAGCTGGCTACTACAAGAGGTTCATACAAGGGTTTGGGGTTATTTGCAAACCTCTCACTGATTTGACTAAGAAGGATGGATTCAAGTGGAGTGGCATGGCTCAGACTGCTTTTACTAGACTGAAGCTCCTGTCTTGGCCCTTCCTGATGTCAACAAGGTCTTTATTGTGGAGACTAATGCTAGTGGCCATGGCTTAGGTGTTGTCCTCATGCAGGAGGGGCATCCCATAGCTTTCATCAGCAAGGCATTGTCTCCAAGAAATGCTGCATTGTCAGTTTATGACAGAGAGCTTTTGGCCATTGTCTAAGCTGTTACTAAATGGTCTCAATACCTATTGGGGCAAAAGGTTTATCATTAGAACTGATCAAAAAACACTTCAAGTTTCTGATGGAGCAAAAGTTACATACCAATTCCCAACTTTTATTGCTCACTAAACTAATGCCTTTTGACTATTCCATTGAATACAAAAGAGGAGTGGAGAACAAGGTGGTTGATGCACATTCAAGAGTTACAGGAGCTGAGCTACTTGCATTGGTGATTTCTCCTACTAACACTGATCTATTCTAGGTTATAGCAGACAACTGGATCACAGATCCTGAACTTAAGCAATTGATTGAAGTCTTGCAGGCAAATCCTACTGCTCATAGGCAGTTTACATGGGCACAAAGCCAGCTGAGAAGAAAAGGAAAGCTGGTTGTGGGCAAGGTTCAAAGTTTGAGAACTCAAATCATGACTTTATGGCATGCTAGACCTCATGGAGGTCACTCAGGGGTGGAAGCTACCCTTAAAAGGTAATTGACACTGTTTTATTGGAAGAACTTAAGAGCTGAAGTGAAAGAGTTCATCCAAAAATGTGATGTCTGCCAGAAAAACAAGTTTGATCTAGCAGCCTACCCTGGTCTACTCCAACCTAGCCTATTCCTGACGTAGTGTGGTCTCAGATTAGCATGGACTTTATAGATAGTCTTCCTATGTCTCAAGGGCATGAGGTGATACTGGTGGTGGTGGATAGGCTCAGCAAGTATGGTCACTTCCTACCTCTTAAACATCCGTATACTGCTCAGTCAGTTGCTAAAGTGTTCCTAGACACAATTGTCAGGCTGCATGGGATGCCTGATGCTATTACTAGTGACAGAGATGTTGTTTTCTTGAGTTCCTTCTGGCAAGAATTATTCACTCTCCAATGGGTAATGTTACATACCTCTTCAACTTATCACCCTCAGTCTGATGGCCAAACTGAGGTGCTAAACAAGTGTCTAGAGACCTATCTGAGGTGCTATTGCAGTGATGATGCCTCCCATTGGATGTCATGTTTACCTTTGGCTGAATATTGGTACAACACTTGCTTCCATTCAGCTATCCAAACCACCCCTTATGAGGCTCTATATGGTCGACCCCGTACACTCCATCTAACCTATCTACCTGGTGAATCAGCTTCTGCTGAAGTGGACAATACCTTGGTGAGTAAAGAATTAAAGTTACAGCTGCTTAAACATCACTTGAGCAGAGCTCAGCTTAGAATGAAGCAACAAGCCGACCATCACATGAGTGATAGACATTTCTCTGTTGGTGATTGGGTTTATTTCAAAATCCAACCTTATAAGCAGGTCACCTTGTCTTATCACTCTTCTCACAAGTTGGCTGCTAAGTATTATGGGCCTTTCCAGATCCTCAAGAGAGTTGGTCCAGTGGCTTATACACTCCTGCTACCTAGTACAGTGAAGATACACCCTACTGTTCATGTCTCTTTGTTAAAAAAGTGCTATGCAGTGCCCTTCCAAATATCATGCCCCCCTACTGTGAATCTTGCCAATCCCCATTGCCCTGAACCAGAGTTGATTCTGCAGAGAAGGATGGTCAAGAGAGGGAATAAGGTTGTGGCTCAGGTGCTGGTTAAATGGCTTGGCCTTCCTGCTGATGTTTCTACCTGTTAGTTTGTCAGTGTTCTCAAGATAAGGTTTCCCTTGTTTGATCCTTGAGGTCAAGGATCTTGTATAGGAAGGGAGTACTGATACACAATTAAAGGGGTTGAGTCTGAGGATTAGTTAATCTGTTAGAACAGTTATTCTGTTAGCACTGTTAGAACAGAAATTCTGTTAGCACAGTAGAATTAGTTAACACTGTAGCTCACTAACTAATTCTGTTAGTCATATTGTTGAAAGGGAAATCGATAGCTTTAGTCTATAAATAGCATTGTAATCAAGTCCTTACAATCATCTATGAAAATACATTCTTCTTCTTCTAAATTCTATCTCTCTTCTCTCTCAACCTCTTATTCTTCTTCTTAGCTAATCTTCTCGAGGTTGATCCTCCTGAATTCAGTCACTTGATCCTCGAATCTTTCGTGATTCCTGCAATCAAGTAACATTACATTGTGGATGCTACCAAGTTAGGAAGAATGAACCTCTATTTATAGAGTCATAAACTTTTTCCCTACAAGGAAAAGGAAAAGGACCAGTCAGTTATGAAAGATTTGTGCTTTCCTTTTACAAAAAAGAATAACCAATTATGGTTAGAAAATCAGGGCTAACACCCAACACGCATTTGGCGTTCGATGTTCGTATTGTGATTTGATTAAATACGAATTTCATATTACCGGACCTATTTTTGAGGGCGGTACTTCAAAGAAATTTTTTCTCATTCCTAGGGACTCAAACCTGAGACCTCCAATTAAGGATGAAGTGATCCCAACTATCCCACGATAATCCACGTAGATCCACGACGTGACTTTAATTGGGATAATTTTCCTCCTAAAATTAGTATTCTCTTCATTTCAATTTATTTGTTGTAGTTCCACTCGATACATAAATTAACAAAAAAAAAATGAATTTGTCATAATCAACATGACATATATATATGTATCTGGGTACTCTTTGTTTATTCAGAGTGATACCAATTTTTTTAATTGATTTTTTACCCGACGTTTGATATCCATATTGAGGCTTGATTAAATTTGAATTTACGTTGAAAAGTTTCACATTAAGAGGTAAAACGCTTCTTATAATAAAGACGACTTCATACTCCAAAAAATTCAAACCCGAGACCGTTGATTCTTCTTCTCTTTCTTTTAGCCCATTCACTTCTCTTTTAAGTATGATATGAGTATGAGTTGGACAAAATTATTAAAGAATAAGGTTATATCCTGTGTGTGTTAAAAAACTATTTATGCCTTTTATGCCACTTATATCTAATTCAAGAAGGTTGCTCAAGAACTCAAAAAGGAATCATTTGGTTTAATGGGATTGTAATAATTAATTTCTAACATAAAAAATCCTGAGTAAGATAATATAATATTTAGTTGATTTCATAATAAGAAAAATAATCTTTGTATAACAAATATAGCATCTAGTTGGTAGTATTAAATAATACATGCATTTTAGCGTTGAATTCAATCTGAAGCTCTTTCAAATAAACTAGGAATGAGTGATTACAAGCTTCGCTTAAGCGCTCAACATGCACAATTAGCTTAAAACATGTTTATCATGCGGTCGAGCGAAGCTCACCTCTGTGAAGCAGCCTAGCATCACTTTGGATAGGAGCGGAATAGATGACTTAAACTGATAGTAAATTCTCCGAATCGATATATCGTACGACGTAATAGAGATCTTAATCTAGATAAAATGCATACCTTTTTAAAAGTAAATAATCATGTATATAACAATACTTTTCAATACAATCATCACATAACTCTTTCATTATATTATTAAACACCATATAAACAATTTTCCTATTATAATTTCCTCAAAAAGTCACTCTTCTCTATTTGATGTCCCCACTTTACTCTAAGAAAAGGTCAGATGAAAAAGAATATTTTAGAAAAATTCCAACTATTGAAAAGTCAAAACTCAAAAAGTATAATTAGGGAACACTCTGATATGACATGGAATTGAAGTTTTTAAGCCTATCTCTCAATTTTCAAACAATTGACATCAATCATTAAGCCTCAGTAGGACACAAAAATAAATGAAGACAAATTATAAGAGGATAAAGGCTTACTCACATTTGATATTTATATTAAATTAATAAATATATGATGTTATCTACACATATACTTTTATCACTTAATTATGGATAGTTAATATATATTTTTATTTTATTAAATTACTTTATCATAATAAATTAAATCAATTTGATATAAATTAAATAACTCAATACATATAAATATTTATTTCATTAATAAATCACTTTGCTCATTAAAAAAGGCATCCCGGTGCACTAAAGTTTCCGCTATGCGCAAGATTCATGGAAGAATCCGATCACAAGGGTCGTCTACTATACACAGTCTTACCTTGCATTTCTGCAAAAATATTATTTCCAAGACTTGAAACTATGATCTTCTAATCATATAACAACAACTTTACCAGTTACTCTGATCCCAGGCTCCCCTTCCAAATCACTTTATTCATTGTGGCAAGAAAGTAACTTAAGAGGGTGATCATATCATTTCCACTGAGTTAACTATTCAACCCACATGCTAGGCAATTACAAGATATTAAATATTCTTATTAATTAACTTAGTTGATTAATAACTTTGTTTGATCAAGATTTTAAGAAATCAAAAAGGTTTACTTTTTTTAAAACAAATTAAATAGGAAGAGAAGTTAAAGCTGAAAAAGTAACTTTTCTTAAAAGCACTTTCGAAATCTTAGTCAAACACAAATTGTTGTTCTAATATTGATAAAAGTAATCTTTAAATGATTAATCAGTTGAAGAAAACAAGGAGTAATCGAGAGAATGAAGCACGATCTTTGGTTAATCTGTCCTTTTCCCTTCTTTTTCTGGTAGATTTATTAGTCCCGAAAATACCTATACCAAAATTTCAGTGTTTAAATTTGCATGAAATCTATTTTTTAACTTCAAACTAGGAAATGAGGTTTCATAAACCCCAATTTCTTTTTTTTTCCTCACAAATATTTTCTTATAATAAATTTTAAATTGGACAAGAAAGGAATTTCCTATGTATATGCATGCACACCTCAAAAAGGTATAGTACTCTATTCCATTACATGCATCAGGGCCAATATTTCTTAGGATATTCACTATAATGCTTAATTATGTATATCCAACCCTATATTTTTATCTTACCAAAAGGGGAAAAAATGTAATAGTAAAAATTTTCTACATAAATGTACTTACCCCAAATGGAAAAGGAAAAATTACTTAGGTGGGTACTTTTTAATAAATAATTACTGTTTTTAGCGAACGTTTTATTTATTATCACCTATAGTAATACATAGCAATACTTTGATAAATCTGCATTGTGTATTAAAAGTGAATTATGCATGCAATATAAATGTATTATAAGTGTTTTAAAATGTATTATGCTTGTTTGATAAGAAACCGAGAACAATGTATTATAAGTGTATTAAAGTGTGTGATAAATGTATTATCCATGAATAAAAATTGTATTATATGTGTTTTATAAACTGTTCTCTGCAATGTGTATTATAACTGTATTATAATGTATTATAACTGTCCAGTGAAAAAAAATATTATTGTTATAAATGGTAAATATTTTTTTAATATAGCATATCTATATAAGTTTTCCAACAGGAAATAGTAGCACTTTATTGGCAAGATGGAAATAAATTTTCTTGGGCCTAAAAACTAAAAATTAAAAAGATATATACAAATTGGACCTTATTTGGTCCCGGCGGGGCTCGAACCCGCGACCTTCGGCTCATAAGACCAACGCTCTAACCAACTGAGCTACGGGACCATTTTTGTTTATTAGTTGAACGTTTTATTTAATATATATATCTTTACAAATTTGTCCAGATGTTAAGTGAACTATTAATTGCAGTTATGTTCTATAGAAAATTAATATAAACTTGTCTTATGAGTACTATCGCAGTATCGCTTCTCTTTTTATTGCAAAAGTGGGCATTGATCATCATTGAAGAATAAATTTGACAATTAAACATTATTTATATTAGACAAAAATTAGGAACCAACAAATGATTTTACCATACCTATAAAGAATTAAAGGAGTTGTTTGGTTATCGAGATGAGATAGACAAGGATATTCCATATGATTAGATATCTCACCTTTTGTATAGGTTAACTAATTTCACCATTTTATTACATCTCATGAAATTGTTATCCCTATTTCAACAACTAAATGCGAGATAAAATAACCCTTGCATTTTATTCAGAGATTATTATCCCTTATCCCGACCAACCAAGAAACCCCTAAGGATTAAATGAACCCTAATACATTTTCTTTCTTTAAAATTACAACAGTCGCATTTGAAGTTCAATCACATTTCAATATTAGCATTTTCTAATTTCTCAACCACAAACCTTTATAGCACAAAAGAACTTGAAAGCTTGTCACTAAATCTGAAAAAAACAGATAAAAAGCAGACAATACACTAAGCTTCTACTATGCACATGGTTGGGGAATGAGACGAATCATATCAAATCTTATATATGCTAGTAACTCGAGTTGATTTGATATAACCACCCGATAGGAATAAGTTTTTACAGATAATAATTATTCCCGTCGTACTAAAAAAAAGTTCAACTGTATCTAGGCATACTTAAAACAGTTCAAATGCACAACTTACTAAATCGATGACAACAATAAATTAAACACAAATTATGTCACAAATTAAACAACAAAACGATGCCTTCCAAATGAAAATCAATTAAAATACTACAAAATCTCCATTAGAATGTTGTGAGTAAGTTCTTTTTTCGTTTCCTTTGCCACCAAACATTGACCGGAGTAAGCGCGCAAACTGCTGCTAATTGTGAGAGTATCTTGAGAAAGATCAACTTCAGACTGCCACATTAGAATTGATAGCTGATATCATCAGGTGTACAAGATCAACTACGTTTCCGAACCCACAAATCATCTGGTTACTTCTCGAAAATACATCTCTAAGACGAAACCAACGTCTCTGCATCTTTTTTAGTTCACAGGGAAGTGTTTCATATCACACTGAGGCCGGATCTGGGTTAGTGATATCCCCTTCCTCTTCCTCTTCCCCTTCCACGAAAACCCCTTCCTCTGCCTCTACCTCTTGTACTTCTCCCTCCATATGATAGTCCTTGAAAAGCTCTATCAACGAGCTGGTTCGGCATGCTACCACCTCCCCGACCCTTCTTTGGTCCAGAACTACTGGAATTAATAGCACCAGCGGGTCGTTTTACTCTGGGGATAAAGAAAGGGGAAAAACTAAGGTAAGATGAGAAAGTATATGAAAGCGTAACTAGTGACCATCCTAAAAGAACATAAACCCCTGGTAAGTCTTCCATATTGAATGAGATTTTGAGTAAATAACTAGAAATAACAGTCGGTAAATAACAAATGACGGGTAACTCAGAAAACATTTGCGTTCAAACAAACAACATTCAAGACCTAAAAGCATCTTGAGATGATAGACAAACAGTAAGGCAAGAAGACCTTTCTTTTTGTACTAGAATAGTTTAGCATGACCAAAATCATTAACAAATGTAAAATGTTTCCAGATGTTGAATTACTTAAAACCGTGCATCAAAGTGGCTACAAAGAAAACATAGAATTCCATAATAACTAGAGGCTTATTCTGGGGATAGAAGCTAGCTTTTCAAACCACCGATACATGTGCTAAAACTGCAAACCAATCAGAATGAAACACTAAGCATGGGCGGAAGGAAGACAGCTTTCATATGTAACTTGTCTATTAACAATGAAACCTCTGGTTTGAGTTGTATCACTATAAGAATTGATTGAATCCAGATCAATGTAATACTAAAGCAGGGGTGGGGCTTTATACTCGACGTCTCATTTCACTTATGTGATATATATCACTATGCAGCCAGTTAATTATCCATGCAACAATATTAATTATGAGACCAGACAAGTTAGATAAACTTAACCACACCCACTTTCTGTTTAGTAGTTCAAACAATAACATACCCAGTTGAAGCTGCAGTTGTTGGTGCTGTAGATTTCACAACTTCCTTCCAAGAAAGGTTGATTTTTTTGTCCCCGATGAATGAAGGTGTTTTTGCGTGTAGTGGCTGAGTTATCCAAGATTACAATAGGATCAAGACAGTCTCGCATAAGCAAATTCAAAATGTATTTCTGTATCTTAAAATTCATTTTAATTACCTGTGCCATAGACAGTATATTATTACAAGTCCTCAGCCCTGTAGTAGTATTCTGCTTTTGAGCCTTCTGCAGAACCCAAAAAGATTTTACTGCTCAAGTAGTGCACCATTAAGTAAGCATTTTAAGAACATTCTGATAGAACCTGGAGAATGCACTCACGATTTTATCCTTTTCTTCATCAGATTTAGCAGCAGCAAATGCTTTATTGTGCTCCACCATCCCCTGAGTTAATTTCTTAATGGTGGCCCTAGCAAGCTCTTCAACACAGGTTAACCTGAATCAAATACCAAAGAAGAAAAGTGAATTCAAGACTTGAACAAATGCAAGCACAGTAGGGGTGTCAAATGGGCAGGTTGAGCTGAGTTTGAACAGATAAAAATGGGTTGTGTTAATAAATGGGCAGGTCAATAACCCACCCAAAGGTTACTTCAGCTGAAATGAGTTGGGTCAAATGGCCTAAACAATGGGCCATAGCCCAATCAGCCCAACTGTTACCAAGTTTTAATTTCTTTGTTTTCTTATACAACAACTATGCTCAGTCCCAAATAAGTTGGGATCGGCTATGTGAATCTCCACTTTTTCATTTAAGCTCATGGATCAATTGGGCGGGTCAAAATGGGTTGAGCTAATAAACGGGCGGGTCATATTTGCATAGGCTAATTTTGCCACTCCTAAAGCACAATAAGTTAAAAGGACAAGTGCTTCCAACATAGGAGTTTGACCTCGTCATTGACAACACCCAATCAGTGACCTACACACCTAGAGCCAACCACAGTTAGCAAGGTTCTGATAGCTTGCTTAGGGAAAAAGTACAGTTCACTAATTACGTCTTTCCTCTTCTAGGATTATTTATATTTATTGGGAATATTGGTTTTACTTACTTTTTTGATTGGGTTTATGATGCTATAGCAGATCAATGATACATAATGATTGATTTAGCATAGAAAATGACAAACCTCTACGACCCTTCTCTCTCCCCCCCTCCTCACCCCCCTTACCCCCGAAAAAAAAAAAAAGAAGAGTTTTTTCACCATTCTTTAAGGTATGTGCTCCAGCTTTGCCCACTCCTCTTTTCCTGCCAACCCTCAAACTGCTCCTCTTTTTCCTAGGTCATTGCTAGTCTCGTCATCCTCCTCCCACACTTGCTAAAACCAATTTGAATAGAAAACATATGCTGAAACCATGTTTTATATGTCTTGCTAAAGATGTGTTTCTTAAAATTGTGCATTCCTCTCTTTTCTCAAGGTCATTGCTAGTATCATCTATTCCTTTTTGCACCTTACACCTCCGATATATGTTGCTCGGACTCTTCAAAAATGCCTCTGGGTGCATATCAGATCCTCCAAAAGTAGTGCAACTTTTTAAGGATTCAACATGGGTGTGGCAGTAATTTTGGAGAGTCCGAGCAACATAGCCTCCAATAACTAGGAGCACTGCCTGGAATGCATGTCTTCAATTATGAATAAAGCTCTATAGAGCAAGACGGGGGCACAAAATATGATCAAGCTTTTTTCAGTAAGTTATTTCTTCCTGTGCTGATTGATATATTTTGCGGTCTAACTATCAAAAGTCAAAGATAACCTTGTTTAAGATGGCATACATTCTAACAATTGACCATTTAGACCTGACAAATTTTGATTATTACTCTATCCTGTAGCAATATTCCTACTTTCCATGCAGCAACCAAAGGGAGCAACTTTGCTAATAGGCAAAACCAGTGTGCGTTTGACTCAGTAACGAATAAAAATATTTAACATTATTTGACATATGCAGTCAGTGCAGGATGAGATATTCGAGAGCAAAAATTAAGAAAAAAGTTAAATTAACAAATTACCTCTCTGTGAACTCTTTGTAATTCTCCGTGAAGTCTTCCCCGAGCCTATCAGATGGTTGTCCAGTCACAATCTTGTAACCACATAAGCTATTGGTGGCATTTGGCGCCTATCCGACGACAAATAAGTGGTGAGAACTCAACGTGCAGATACACAATACGTATCCAAGAGAACGAGGACGTACCTTGTGAGCTAAATGGTGAAACGTATACAGCAAACACTCAACATAAGTAAAGTTCATCTCTTCTCCTGCTTTTCGACGAGGCATATATTTCTACAAGAGAATAAAAAGTTTCATAAGGAAAATGATTATTTGAAAGGGTTAATCTTTCAAGAAGTAGTTCAAACTCAAAAGGTTTCACCTTGTTCGTGGAATGATATAAGGTAGAGTTAATCCATATACGGATCAAGGAAAAACTTCTAGAATATATAAGTTTATCGGCCCTACAATTTTTCTGCATGTATAAAGGTTCTTCGAACCAGAACTGAGGAAACCTAAATACTTGCCTTTAATAGTTGAACAACAGAGGGAAGGATCTGTCTCGAGTCTTGAGGAATTGTGTAGGGTGCGCTCTCTGCAAGGTTTTTGAGCAGGTCTACCTTCCGTTCTTCGGGAAGCTGATGACAAAGATAGGTTAGAACAGTTTTTGGAACTACCAAAAGAACAAGCTAATATCCACAATGACAAAAGAAATTTAGAAAGATTCTCTTTACATGCTTCTTTGACAGACTAGCTCCTTATTTGAAACAATAATAAATATGTTTTAAGCACCGAAATTATACCAAATGTGATAGCTACTATTCCATAGCAGATAAGGGAACCAAATAAATATTATGCTACAATACAAGGAATTCAGGTGTTACCTTGTCAAAAACTGGAAAAATATGTTTATTCAAATAGTTTAGAAATTTGCTATTTGGGGCACCCCTCTGCATGAAACATAGAAATCAGTTAGGCATGATAAGTTGTAATAAGCACTGAAAAAGTAATGAAGTATTCAGATAAGGACAAACCTCGAAAAATGGAATAGCCATAAACAAACAGACTATCAATCTATTGATGTGGTCTACGTCTGAAACCTGCAATTATAAAACAATTCTGATGATGAATGTAGCAGGAATTCTTCAGCTGCAATGCAGATTAACAAGTGCACTGATGGTACTGAAGTTTACCAGACAAGGAGTTCGGACTCAGGGGGAAAAAATGGAGAACATATAACAGAAATCTAATTCTTTCCGGGCGGCATATGATTTCTATTGATACAGGTGATGTACGAAGTACAACGTGCACCACATTTAGTATACTGACTTTACTAATCCAATAATTAGAGGTGGATTAGAGGTTCCATTCCTGTAGCGCTCTAAGTGCTACAGGCCAAGAAAACAGGTATATAGTGAAACCTATATGCTTAAGATCAAAAGCTTATTTTTGATCAATATTACCAAAGGCTCACATAAAGCTGACTGAGCTCTTCATCTCACTTAATGGGTGCTTCAGCACAATCACCATACATACGTCTCGTCACCAATGGCTGTTATCTTGAAGAGGCAATACTAAACATTACATATTTCAATATTTTAAAATTCCCTTCCCACATAGCTATTATTGGTGTTTTTAATTATATTTCTTGAATTACAGATTCATCTTTTGTACTTTTTTTCTTCTTTTGCACCTTTTTCATTAAAGCCCACGCTTTATTTGCGTTTTGAGCATAATGCCCCAACGGACCTCAGTGCATTTTAGCTTTTGATAACACTGACTATATAAAATTCAAGCAGCTTTCATGTATTAAGGTTTCGATCAGTTTTATTAAACAGGGTTTTAGTCAGATTTGTTCAGCTCCAATGCTTTTGGAAAATTAGTACTAGTTTGGTTGATTTGATGTGTGAAATCCAGGACAGACGTTATCCAATGTCTTTAGTTTATGGTTTCAATCCAATGGCAGATTGTAAACGTTTTCACCGTGGGGTCAAATTGCTACCAACTAAACTGAAGTGAAAAGTATTGAGCATCCAACTGTTGGTTATAGAGATTTGGATAATCAATACTTTCAGTAACTAAGGGAAATACATCAGTAGACTAAAACAAACAACCAACCACTCCAGTTTCATACTTTTTGACTACGAGAACAGGAAAGCAGAAATTTCTACAATATTCTAAAATGAAACAGACACTTACATTGAATTGTGCATCTAGATCAGCTTGGCCTGCAATGATCTCAATCAGTTCTTGCACACGCTCTTGAGGAGCTTTATCTCCAAATATGCTCAGACTTTTCAAAAAATCCATGAACATCTTAAATTCACCTCCTGTCACATCTTGTAGGCTCTGCAATAGGGGATGCAATTAATCTTCTTGCATTCTCATTGAAAGATCGTCTAGAACATACAGATTTATTATCTAGGAAATTTCCCTCACTGGTATTACAGGAATCCCCATATTCTAGGAGAGAGCATCAAATTGCATGTAGAGTCTAGTCTACAAGATACCACAGGAACTGGCGCACAGTCGAAGAAGCAAAGCTTCTGAAATACAAGTCAAAAATACTTAACAAACCTCCTCATCAACTCCCTACACGACAGAAAGGACAGGAGTAGAATATCTAACTACCTTTTTTATCAGATCGGTAATGTGCCTCTCCATTTGTTCTGGAGGCTTGAGGAGCTCAGCTTTTAGAGGAAATACCTGCAGAGAAAGTCATATAGCCAATTAGAATACATAAGACTTGCAAATGGGCATATTAACAGCTTCCGCGGGGAGAATGTTGACCTATTACCTTGTCTTTTATAAAAACTAATGTCCTTTCACGGAGATTATCATCAGACATCTGCTCATCAATAGTCTCAATGTGTTTAAAAAGAGCTGTCAATGAAGCTACAGGAAAAGAAAGAAAGTCAAATTGCCTTACAACAGAGCAGCAATTCTATCAGAAAAAACTCTCCCAGTTAAAGCATCAAGAAAAACGACGGAAAATGAATTAGCAGAAGGCAAAGCAATGAGTGATTGAAAGGGTTTCATAGCGAGCACGCTAGTTCTACTGCGGAGCATCCTTTCTTGGATTGTGTTAAATTAGGTCTTCGGTCTAACTCACACCCCAAAAGCTAAAAAGCTAGCTCAAAGGGAGGAGGATTGCCTAAGTCTTATAAGGAGGCTCATTGACCCCCTTTTCACCGATGTGGGAGTTTCTCCCTTATCACCCCCCTCACGCCCGGATCCGGACATTCTTTTTATCTGGGGTTCCACTGTCCGGTCCGGTGCGTGACATTCATGGACAGGGGGTATTTCCACTCCCCGCAATTGTCCAGTTTTCTGGGGGCCCACATGGGGTCCAACTCTGATACCATGTTAGATTAGGTCTTGGGCCTAACTCACATCCCAAAAGCTAGCTCAAAGGGAGGAGGATTGCCCAAGCCTTATAAGGAGGCCTGATGATCCCCTTTTCACCGATGTGGGAGTTTCTCCCTTCATCAGATTGCTTATCCGTTAACCTTGCAAACCCTTCAGGCATTCCTCTCCCTTCTAGCTTTGTCCCTGTCCTCCTCTTTTTCTCCCTCTCCCCCAACAATGTGTCTCCAAAAATAACTATGAGGCAGCAGGAAAGGATCTCACACCTATGACTATATGCTGCTCCAACCTCTCTTCAATCTCTGACTTCAAGTATGCATAATGGACTATGGTTTGAATACCATGCAACCACATGAAGGAGTATGTGCGTAATATATGTATATAAGATTCTTTTTTTCTTGATTGTGGTTATTTTCTTCCTTTACTTTGGGTTTTCTTCTTTCTGCATCAGAAAAAAAGAAACAGCCGTTCAAAAAACTTGCATCCAAGATCCTAATATTTTCATGAAGATATAGGTTACAGACTCCAATAAAGTGATATGAGAAGTATCCCAGACCACTTTTGACTAATTAAGGACACACCACGGGAATTGGAATTAGAGTTATAAAAATTGGCTACGTATTGATTCTCATCTAAGCACTATAACAACAACTCACACAAACATATCATGACATCCAAGCCTTGCCTTTTAAAATTCATAAAAGATGATTTCTTAGTTTTCTCGTTTTCCCCCCTCTTGATGAAGTAGATTGCATAACTAATCCATATAATTTTGGGGAAAAGATAATGCTAAATTTCAAGTAAACAACTTACATAGTATCCTATGGTGCTGTCAAAGGCTTGTTTGAAGCGAGCTTAAGCCCTGAAGTTAGGTGCAACATAGGCAGAGCGCTTCGCCTCACCTAGACAGAGATTAAGTTTAGGCACCAAGCTGCTAAGGCTTACGTCTCATTACCAATGGCAATGTTTGGAAAAAGGCAGCACTACATATTAACTATTTCACGTAATTATACTTTTTTTTTCAATTCTTTTGTCCAAATAATTAGTGTGTTCATTGTTAATACTTAAAATTCCTGTATTAGACCTATTGTGTTCCTTCAACATATAGAAGGAAAATGTCTTCTCAGTTTGTACATTTTTTGGTGCCTTTGGTATGCATTGTTAATTATCTTTACTTTTCTTACCAAAAAAGTTGTATGGTTTACATGTTATTTTGGGGGGATCTCGTCATTTCCGCCTTTTTTTATTAAAGCAATAAAACCAGCTTCACACTAAAATTTCCAATAGAATTTAATCCTTTTTTTGGTTTTTGTGTTTGAAAGCGTTGACACCCTTAGCATTCGGAAAGGATCTTTAACCCATCTGCATTTACAAATGATCCCAGCTATGGACAGTGTCATAATTTTAAAAATAAGGTAATGATTTTATTGGTGTTGCAGTGAAGCCCTGATACACAAGTGAATACAAGAAAATGGATGACTTGCAAGGGGACAGGGTTTTTAAAGAATGACATTCAATAATCTAGACTATCAGGGACCTCGTGGGTGCACCAAGGTTCACTCAAAACCAAAGATAAGCCCTCTGGCCATCACATCAAAACCTTATCAAAAGAAAAAGAATAAAATTGACAAGTCCTCTGTGGTACAGATTCATTTCTGGTCCTTTTTTAATAATGGTAAGGTAAAAATTTCATTCTCTAGTCCTTCAAATGCTCTCTTATTCCTTTCTATCCAAAGTACCCGCATAACTACATCCCATGCGGACATCTTCTCTTCCTCCTTTTGAAAACACAAATGTGCACCACGTCCTTCAGCAGTGTCATACTAAAGTATGAATATTTGTCTGTAGCCGATATATCCACATAGCTAATGCTATTCACTTATTTAAGCTAATCATAAATTTGAACAAGAACATCTTTCCTAGAAGGATTTGATCAATATAATTCCTATGTCAGATAAGTGTAATAAAAAGATGAATTTTAATATGGCAGACCTATGGCTGTAAGCTCAAATGTTCCACATAGCTAACGCTTAACCTCTTATTTAAGCTAATTATAAATTGGGACAAGAACTTTTTTTTTTTGATAACCGGGGTGTCCAAGCCCGCTTTCGCGCACCTCGACTGATTCCATGGGACACCTGCCACCTCCCACTAGCAACAGATACCAGGTAACTCTGTCCACCAAGGCTAGGGCAGATGGGAAGAAATCAGGACAAGAACATATTTCCTAAAAGGATTTGATCAATATAACTCCTATTTCAGATAAGTGTAATAAAAAGATGCATTTTAATATTACATATCAATGGCTGCAAAACCCTGGCACAAGTATCCTAATCAAGGCATATAAGAAGCTAGAACAATGGTATACAACTACCCAAGTATTGACCAAATGAGCATGCTTGCTAATGCCTAATGGTTCATCAAATGCAAAATATAATGTGCACTGCAGCAATAGATTTTCTGATTTATCCAATGTAGCTAATGAAACATGTTAATTGATCCACGAGGGATGAGTTGCTTGTCTTCTTATATGGTTTTGGGCAATCTCACCTCATGAGCCAGCTTTTGGGGTTGAGTTAGACCCAAGGTTCCTTCACATAGTATCAGCACCAATCCATCCCTATGCTATTATTGGTTCAGGCAATGTTGCACCCCCATGTTATCATCACCATGCTCCAAATGTCCAAGCCTGGGCTTGCAGGGGGTGTTAAGTATCCTACATTGTCTCCTTATACGATATTAGACAATCCTCAACTCATAACATAGCTTGTAGGGTTGAGTTAGGTCCAAGGTCCAATTTCTTCGCACAACAAACTTCGAAGGTTTCAGCATTTTACAGGGTAAGTGGAAGACAATATACCTACCAAGGCACTATACAAGAAACAGTGGTACCAAAACAAAACATCCATAAATACCGTAGCATCATTTGGTCTTGACCAGGCTTTAATGTATCTATTTGTTCTACCGTTTTGCTAAGTGAGTGGTACCAGGAAACATGCAATACAGTTTGATCAGTTTAGCAATTTAATTTCTTAACTCAATTTAAGATGAATGTATTTACAGATAGTACCTATGTGCATGGTTTCAATGTCAATAGAAAGAATCAACATACCTTTTACATCTTGCCTTAACAAGGACAAAAGGGCTTTGTTTACTGCATCACGTTCCACATTTTCCTCTGTAAGAATAGAAAGATAGAGATGTCAAGATCACATATCTTTTTCTCATAATCAACATTTCTTGATGGAAAGACTAAGAGATTTCTATACCAGCAGTCAAGAGCTGTACAAGTATGTCAACAATTTTTGAAAGATGCTCGGGTGTGTCCTTGCAAAAAAGAGGAAGTCCACGAATTGCTTGCACTCGAACCTGCAAGCATGGTCAAACAAAGTTCAAGGCTCCCATCTAGAAACATCAATGTTACAAAATTCTAGTCTCGTTTTATGCTGCAAGTACTGTTAAGAGAAGCCCTTCTTTCTTTTTTATCTGTAAGCTGTGAAGAGAAACTTAAATCACGCAGTCGAAATGCTTCTAGGAACCCCATTACTAATTGGATATTTTTTAATTTTTTTTATTAGATAAATATTTCATTGATAATAACAAGGCCATGTTGGCCATATACAAGGGGTATACCAAAAAGGAGAAACCTACAAAATATGGTTCTCTCCAAAAGACACTCAATCCTCTATACAAACAGGAACTATATGGGTGCACCAAAACACTATAAGGGATCGAAGACTACTACTCAATTGAGCGAAACTCATCTCCATCCCTTCAAAAGCTCTCCTATTTCTCTCCTTCCAGATGACCCACATTAAAGCAAGAGGAGTAACATTCCAAGTTTCGTGCCTTCTTCTCCTAGCTCCTCCCTTCCAGCAGAACATCAACTCCTCCACGGATCTCGGCATTACCCAAGAAACGCCGAACCATCTAAAGATATCCCACCATAGTCTCGTGACTAACTTGCAATGCAGCAAAATATGGTCCACGTCCTCACCTGTCTCATTACAAAGAAAGCACCAACTTAAACAAACAACCTCTCGTTTCCTAAGATTCTCCGCCGTCAACACCCCTCTAGAGGCTAACCAAGAGAAGCAGCACACCTTCCTCGGCACCTTAGGAATCCAAATTGATCCATTAGGGAAGTTGTCCTCCGGCCTAATCTATGTTGCTCGGACTCTTCAAAAATGTCAACGGGTGCGTGTCCGATTCTCCAAAAGTAGTGTATTTTTGGAGAATTCGACACGGGAGTGAAGAGTCATCGAAAGTGAAGAGTCCGCACAACTTAGGTCCTAATTAGAAGTTTTTCATAGGAGGACTTACCAGAGAGCACATTGTTATTCCCCAACTCCCAACTCAACGCATCATGTCTGCCAACCGCCTCACCTTGCTTGTGAAGTAAAGCAAGCAATCTCTGAAACTCGATCACCTCCCACTCATAAAAATCTCTTGAACCTCAAATCCCAAAAAGTCCCGCCCCCTTGTGTCCCCTTAACTTGTTGAACAGACGCTTCCCTCCGACTAGAGACCCTATACAATATCGGAAAAGCATCCTTCAACACCACATCTCCACACCACCTTTGGCCCCAAAAACTAACTTTGCTCCCAACCCCAACCATAAAAGCGATGTTGTCACTGAAGGCTTTCCACCCCTCATAATATTTCTCCACACACTAACTCGAACAGCATAGTAATCACATTTGTTCCCCATCCCCCTTCCAGAACTCTATATTAGTCCCTCTAACACCCCTCTCCAAAGTGCTTCTCCCTCCATCCCAAATCTTTACAACCATTTACCCAAAAGTGCTTTGTTAAAGACCATTGAGTCTTTAACCCCAAGTCCTCCCCGTCGTTTAGGAGATGTCACGGTCTCCCAACAAACTAAGTGAAACTTCTTCGCCCCATTTGCTGCGTCCTAAAGATTTTTATTTTTATTTTTGAAACTGGTAACTTTACGTCCCAAAGAAAATTTCTTTGCAACCTTTCAAACTTTCCTATAACGGCGGAAGGCGCATTGAACAATCACATTCAGTAAGTAGGGATACTCGATAAGGTGCTCTTAATAAGCACTTCCTTCCCTCCTTCCCTCCTTTGGACAAGTATCTTTTCTGCCAACCTGCTAACCTCTTCTCTACCCTCTGAACGACCGGATTACAAACACTAAGATCTTTGTTTGACGCGCCTAGAGGTAACCCAAGGTAGGTTGTAGGAAGTGCCCCTACCCTGCACGATAAGACTTGTGCCAGCAAATCAATCCTAGCTGCTACTTGCTACCTAGCTAGTCCCTCACAACTTTGGCATCAAGAACAGATAAAGAATAGACAAACCTACTACACATAATCTCAGTTAAAAACTGTGAGATAATACCCCATCTCTTGCACTCATTCTTGTGTCTCAGTAGTTTTTGACATGTCATGTGATAGTGCCTAGCAGTTACATTATTCGAAAAAACTCACTAAAGAATAACAACAAAGAAACCTTATCATAACTTAATACAACAACAACAAACCCAGTATAATCCCATAGGTGGGGACTGGGGAGGGTAGTATGTACGCAAAATTTAATAATCATAAGAAGAAGAAACAAGCTGATTAATTTGAAAAGAATAGAGAATATTAGCATGAGATCAGGATGACAGATACACATGGGGAAGGGTCCAAATTGGTCTTAAAAGGAATAAAAAAGAATACAGAAGGACTGACCCCAAGCTCCTCCGCTTCACAGAAATCCAGCTGAGCATCTACAGCACGGACTGATAAACTAGGAAAATACTTGAAGAATCTGGGGATTAGCTGAGCTGCTAATTGCATAGCTTTAACACTGCTACTCTTCGCTGCCTTAATTATATTCTCATAGTCCTCCACATTCTACACCAAATAATTGCACAGTTCAATCAAAATTAGCTGAAACTATTCCGAAAAAATACATAAACTTGATTCTATACACCGCAGCTCAATCAAATTTAGCTGAAACTACTCAAAAAAGTACATAAATTTGACTCAATACACCACATGCTGCTCTTCGCTGCCTTAATTATATTCTCATAGACCTCCACATTCTACACCAAATAATTCCACAGTTCAATCAAAATTAGCTGAAAATATTCGAAAAAGAATATGAACTTGATACAGTACACCACAGTTCAATCAAATTGAGCTGAAACTACTCGAAAAAAGCATAAAAATTTGATTCAGTACACCACAGTTCAAACATACTTAGCTGAAACTATTCGAAATATATATATATATAAATTTGATACAGTACACCACAGTTCAATCAAATGTGACTG
This sequence comes from Jaltomata sinuosa, assembly GCA_003996215.1. Classification (NCBI taxonomy): domain Eukaryota; kingdom Viridiplantae; phylum Streptophyta; class Magnoliopsida; order Solanales; family Solanaceae; genus Jaltomata; species Jaltomata sinuosa. The sequence continues at coordinate 88,106 of QJPP01002987.1, read as the reverse complement.
AGATTATTCGGAAAAAAATACAAATTTCATTCAATACACCGCTGTTCAATCAAAATTAGCTGAAACTATTCGGAAAAAAATACAAATTTCATTCAATACACCACAGTTCAATCAAACTTAGCTAAAACTATTCGAAAAAATATATATATATATAAATTTGATACAGTACAACCACAGTTCAATCAAATGTGACTGAAATTATTCGGAAAAAATACAAATTTCATTCAATACACCGCTGTTCAATCAAAATTAGCTGAAACTATTCGGAAAAAAATACAAATTTCATTCAATACACCACAGTTCAATCAAACTTAGCTAAAACTATTCGAAAAAATATATATATATATAAATTTGATACAGTACAACCACAGTTCAATCAAATGTGACTGAAATTATTCGGAAAAAATACAAATTTCATTCAATACACCGCTGTTCAATCAAAATTAGCTGAAACTATTCGGAAAAAAATACAAATTTCATTCAATACACCACAGTTCAATCAAACTTAGCTAAAACTACTCGAATAAAAATACAAATTTCAAACAATACACCACAGTTCAATAAAAATTAGCTGAAACTAGTCGAAAAAAATAAAAAATTCATCAATACACCAAAGTGCAACCAAAATTAGCTGAAACTACTCAGAAAAAAATACAAATTTCATCAATACACCAAAGTTCAATCAAAATTAGCTGAAACTATTCGGAAAAAAAAATACAAATTTTATTGAATACACCACAGTTCAATCAAACTTAGCTAAAACTACTCGAAAAAATACAAATTTCATTCAATACACCACAGTTCAATCAAACTTAGCTAAAACTACTCCAAAAAAATACAAATTCCATTCAAAACACCGTTGTTCAATCAAAACTAGCTGAATTTGAGAAAAAAACAAGTAAATTTGACTCAATACACCAGAGTTCAACAAAAATAGCTGAACCTACTCCAAAAAAATACAAATTTTATTCAATACATTGTTCAATTAAATTTAACTGAAACTACTCGGGAAAAAAAATACAAATTTCATTCAATACACCACAGTTCAATCAAACTTAGCTAAAACTAGTCGGAAAAAAAAATACAAACAGTACACCACAGTTCAATCAAAATTAGCTGAAACTATTCGAAAAAAAAATACAAATTTCACTTAATACACCACAGTCCAATGAAAATTAGCTGAAACTACTCGGAGAAAAACAACAAATTCCATTCAATACACCTCTGTTCAATCAAAACTAGCTGAATTTGAGAAAAAAACAAGTTAATTTGACTCAATAAAAATAGCTGAAACTACTCGAGAAAAATACAAATTTCATTAAATACACTGTTCAATTAAATTTAACTGAAACTACTCGGAAAAAAAAATGAAATTTCATTCAATATACCACTGTTCAATCAAATTTAGCTGAAACTATTCCGAAAAACATACTACATTTCACTCAATATACCACAGTTCAATAAAAGTTAGCTGATACTACTAAAAAAAATAAAAATTTCAATCAATACACCACAGTTCAATCAAATTGAGCTCAAACTATTAAAAAAACATATAAATTTCATTCAGTACACCACAGTGCAATCAAACTTAGCTAAAACTACTTGGAAAAAAATTTACAAATTTCATTCAGTACACAGCTGTTCAATCAAATTTAGCTGAAACTATTCGAAAGAACATACTAAATCTCACTCAATACACCACAGTTCAATGAAAATTAGCTAAAACTACTCGGAAAAAAAAATACAAATTTCAATCAATACACCGCTGTTCAATCAAACTTAGCTAAAACTACTCGAAAAATACAAATTTCACTCAATACACCACAGTTGAATCAAATTTAACTGAAATTACTCGAAGAAAAAATACAACTTTCATTCAACACCATCAATCAAGCTCAGCTAAAACTACTCGAAAAAAAAATACAAATTTCATTCAATACACCGCTGTTCAATCAAATTGAGCTCAAACTATTCAAAAAAAAACACATAAATTTAATTCAACAAAAATTAGCTCAATTCCTCAAAACTACAGATTTGATTCAAATTCAAACCCTAGAACGGGGGAAAATGAAAAGGTAAATTGAATAATTACGGACCTGAGACTTGTCTTTCGCCTCGTTGAGTCGTTCGCCGTATTCGTAAAGCTTCTCGATAATGGCCTCGTCCGATGATTCCGCCATTGCTGTAAGCTTTGTAAGTTGAAGCTGAAGAAGAAGAAAGTAGAAGAGACAGTAGTAGAAGAAGTGAAGGGAAAATTGACTTGGGCCTGAGAATCGGGTTTCAGGTTTGTGAAAAAAATGAAACGGATATATATACACACGAAGAGTTATTTTTCTTTTGGACACATTAACTTGTTCTCGGTGCATCTCGTAGACAACTGATGTTGATGTATTATATAAAACTTCAAGATGTTTAAGTAATTGTTTTATAAGTTGAATTGTTTAATTAACATGATAGAAATGAGTTTGAAATGTGTAAATATACATTCTAAAAGTTGGAGTGTTTAGTTGTTAGTTATCGTCGAGTTAAGGTGTCTATTATGTATAATGCAAGTAGTAAATATTATGTAGAGAGGTTCTTCTACCTCCGGGGTCCTTAACGAAAGTGTTCGTCATTGTGACCTCGTTTATTTTTATTATTAAGATTAAAATGTTTGAATTTTAAAAAAAAATAAAATAATTGGTGGTAGGGATAGTAGGGGAAATAGGGAAAAGAATTACAAGGTGAGGAATTGAACCCTCACCAATAAGTTGAAAGTTGAGATAGCTAACCAACTAAATTACTAAGATTCTCTATTTAAGACGTCTGAATTTGAATGCATATCTAAATAGTAAAATGTTTTGCATTACACATCTGAATATTAAGATAAATGTATTGTCATCATCGTCCACTATTAGCAACTACCACCACCTTCAACCACTATCTTCGACCACAACCATCATTGTTGTCAATTACTACAATCAATCGTCACCATTACTAGTCACTATTTGCAATTATTACCACCAATCATCATTACCACAATCACCATCGATCACCATCATCATCATACATGACTATGTATATCCAACTGTTATCATCATTCACCACTACCATTGACTATCACTATCATCCAATTATCAATCACCACCACCAACTACGAACTACCATCCATCATTACCACTAACTACACTTACAACACCACTATTAGTTAATGTCATCTTTGATCGACATTCACAACCATTATCGATGTTCATCATCATCAGCAATCGTCATATATATATTGTTAATACAGTATTAGATTAACTAGGCAAATTATCATATTTTATATTTTCTTAATACTTATATTTTTATTTAAATAAATAAAGTCATATTTTACATATCCAAATGTTAATAAAATATATTGTCTTAGTTATTTAGTATTTAGATCTTAATAATGATGATGGATATATATATATTTTGGTAACTAAAACTTTCATTAATCACCAAGTAAGGAATTACAAAACTATAGTGGCTATAGCACAGCCAACTATTGCTCAATTGTTCCAAACATTACTACGCCTAGAATTAGATAAAATATTAGAAAGGCAGGCTACTAATAATACTCCTCAATCTAGGTGGTGCTCTAATGCAGCATATATAAACCACTACCCTTGCTATTTGCTAGCTTGGTTTACTCTTAGCTTCAAATATTCGCTGATTATGCTCAATTTATACGCCATGAATGAATTCAGTATATATCATCTTGAGTAGCTGGGCTCTCTCTGTTTTCCCTTTATCATTTTGGATGATCCAATTCAGGTGTTGCTCCCATGATGGACTCTGTGGTTCTGTTCTGTGCATCCAGTTGAGCAGTCTATTCCAAATCTCTCTAGTGACTGTACAATTACCAAATAGGTGCTCGTTTGATTCATCATACTGCTTACATAAGCTACACTTAAGTTCAACTTCTATTCCCCATCTCGCCAAGCGATCAGTAGTTAGTAGCTTCCGTTGAAGTTGAATCCACATGGTGAATAATGCTCTTGGTCTGGCGAAGTTGTGGTACATCAGCCCCTTCCAGCTTACTCGTTCACACTCTCCCAACAAATGGTAGTATATTTGTCTTATAATGCTTCGTGTAGAGATGAGATCACCCTGAACTGGTTGTAGAGTACTGCGAGCTTCAAAGATCCTCCTTATCATCCACACTGATTGTTGAGGAGTTTTGACATAGCTAAATTGTTCATCTTTAATATAGTATGCATGTACCCATTTGATCCACATGACATCCTTCTTGGCTGCTACATCTAGACAGAGTTTAGTAATTGCAGCCTTGTTCCATTTAGCCAAGTTAATAAGGCTGAATCCACCAACACTCTTTGGTGAACAAATTCTGTCCCACGCTACTAAAGATTTCTTTGTAATAACATTGACCCCGGACCATAGGTAGCTTCGGCAATAACTTTGGATAGTCTTGAGTACTTTAGAAGGAATAATAAAGAGTTGCGCCCAGTAGGATTGGATGCCATATAATACAGTCTTAATAAGTTGCATCTACCAGCATAGGACAGTTTTTTGGTTGTCCATGAAGAGATTTTTGCCCCAATTTTATCAATCAATGGACTCCACTTGATCAAGGACATATTCTTTGTAGAGAGAGGCACCCCAAGGTACTTAAAGGGTAGGTCACCACAGGAGTACCCCAGCAAGTGTAGGATCTGATCTTTCTGACTCTGTTTAACTCCACCAAAGTAGATAGAACTCTTACCAAGGTTGGCCTGTAATCCAGAAGAGTGAGAAAACTTCTGAAATGCTTCATGTAATGCAGAGACAGACTGAGTATCACCTTTGGAGAACATCAGTAAATCATCCGCAAAGCAGAGATGAGTAAGGCCTAGCTTAGCACATCGAGGGTGATATTGAAAACCTTTATTCTCCTTCAGTCCTTCCAATTGTCTACTCAAATATTCCATGGCTAAGGCAAACAAGAAAGGGGACATGGGATCCCCTTGCCTAAGCCCTTTTGCTGCAAGGAAAGGTTCACTAGGCTCACCATTTATAAGAATGCTATAAGAAGCTGTTTGAATACAAGCCATGATCCAGGTGATAAATCTAACAGGGAAGCCCAAGGCAATCAAGACTTGGTTTAAAAATACCCACTCTACAGAATCATACGCCTTTTGTAGGTCCACCTTAATCATACATCTAGGGGAAATATGTTTCCTATTGTACCCCTTAATAAGTTCATGAGCCATTATGATACTATCACCAATTCTTCTTCCTGGGACAAAATCAGATTGTGCCTCATTAACAAGGCTTGGAATGACATGGTGCAGTCGATTAGATAGAATCTTTTGCAATCAGTTTGTAGACAACAAAACAACAAGCTATAGGTCGATAGTCTTTAACTGTAATTGGAGCTTGAGTTTTGGGCACTAAGGTCACAACTGCACAATTTAGGGATTTATACATCATACCTGTTGCAAAGAAGTGTTGGACTGCCAAAATGACCTCCTTCTTGATTATAAAAACTTTGTTACATATCTTAATATCAATTAGACCTATTTGGACCAATTAAGAGGTTGTAGCATTAAAAAAATGCACTTAATGGTTGAGATTTAAATGATTAAGATTTAAATCTAAAAAAAACTAACAAACTTAATCATCGAGATTTGAATAATAAAAATCAAGACTAAGTGCAAACAAAAGGTCGTGGTATTCATAATTAGATAAAATTTGAGTCGAGGGAAACAAAATTTTAATCATCTGAATTAAATAAATTAAGGTTGAATAAATCAAAATGAAAAAGAGAAAAGATTAATCTTATAGAATTTAATTAGGTCGCATTTTGGTAAACTTTTTTAAGAAATAATTAACTCATACGTGTAAAATATAAAATTTTAAAATATCATGTAAATGACTTAAAATTAATATATATTTGTTAAATCTCAACATTCACGTGTATTTTTGTGGTGGCCACGCCATCTAAACGTTCTCTTTAAGGTGATGTTGATGTAGTGTGTCCTGTCATTGTTGCATTCTTTCGCACACGCAAGTGTACGCGGCCATACACATAATATATAATTTTAAGTTCAGATATCATACCCACAGAGACTTGTCGATTAATTATTTACTAAATTAAATTAATTCTAATTATTTATTCATGCAGAAAAATCCAAATTATATTATGATTTAACTAAACTAAAAAGAAAAATAAACTAACTAATGAACAATTAACCAAATGAAGAGTATATTTTCACGTAATCAATGAGATAAAATCGATCTAGGGCTATGGATTTGCTAGCAATTATGTTGAGTAATCACTTGAACTGATTTTGATTTTCTATCGGGTTACTAGTTGCTGGTTGATTTTAACCATGTTGAGCGTTTAGCCAACAACTCTAAGTCTCCTCGACTATTCCTAACGCCTATATTCCTATGGTCGTCGGTCGATAGTGAAGGGCATGTGATTTCTCTTCCGTATCAACTAAGCAAGGCTAACAGGTATATTCCTATCCACGTTAGCGAATCGTTCCCCTTTCCCTATAAGGTTCACAACCAAGCTCTACTTTTTCTTATTACGCACGCAAATTCTCTATTCCTAGTCCAATTTACATGCCACAAATAGTATTTGAATGGTGATCAAGCAAATAAATAACTAAGCCAAAGAAACAATAAGTAACCACACGAGCCGTAGCACGACGATAAATATCTTAACAAATCAATTTAAGTTTATACACTAACAATTAATCATGAAACTACCATAACCCTATATGAGAAGTTTAACTCCACATAGACATGGAGAAATTACAACAAATCATCCAAAGAAAAATGTAAAAATAAATAAATAACAGAGAAGAAAAGATAGAACCAATATTCTCCGGCCTCCACGGTGGCTCCTAGCTCTCCCTAGGTCAAAAGTTAGGTTCAAATCGTGCTTTAAGGTGTATTTATAGAGTATGGGGAAATCTAAAATTTTAAAAACCAAATCCAAATCGGACTAGAATAATTTTCCATCACGCTCACGCCACTGTCCAAAAGCGGAGCAGTGGCGCAAGGAACAACTTCACTTCAGAATACTGGCAAAATCCGCGCCACTGCTCGCGCCAACGTTGCATAGCAACTGCTGCTTGGTCTTCATGTCTCGACCCGTTGTTGCCCAGGTATGTCCCTTTTCAATTTCAATTCCAATTGCAGGCATAACACATATATAAATAATATCATTATATTAACTTCAATCCATTAAGCTGTCTGCTTGATTTTCTTATATGATTTCTCGTATTTAATTCGTTTTTGCTTCAAATCTTCTCATCTTTCCATTATTTTAATCCTACACACAAAAATATAAGATTAAGCACAGAGTAATATAATCAATACTCAAAAGACGATTAAAAATACTAAAATATGGAGCGAACAATGATTAAATATATGTATTTTTGACCTCACATCAGTCATCATGCCCGTCGTCTTATTTATGTCCATGTTCCATTTCACCTCAACATATTGTTATGTAATTTTTTTTCACGTGACTTGTTTCGAAAGAACAATTACATAAAATTATACTCAAATTTTAAGTCGTTCATCTATCGTGTTTATTACTAATTATTTGCCCAAACTTTTTTTTTCTTTTGCATGTTAATTATAGCTATCGGTGGTTACATACTTATAAGATCATTTGATGTTTAGATTTTATTTGAATGATATAAATAAGAATTATCCAAAAATGACTTGAATAGCAACAAAAAAAATGATAGAATAATTCGTCGAAGCATTGTCAGAACTTACAAATTTTATTAAAGTTATGTCTCGAATAAAATAATATTAATAAATTTCTTGTTGGTTATTATAAAATAATAAATACATGAATATATATATGAGCAAGACTGTTACACAAAGGTAATTTTACCAAAAACAAATGTTTATATTATTAGCAACATTGTCTCAAGAGCACTTTAAAGTGTCCTTTCCAATATATCTTTTTATGTTATCAGATCACTCAAAAGATAACTATCGATAAACTTTTAAAAAAATATGAATATGAAACTTTTAATTTTAAAAATAAGATATATAGATTATCTGCTATAACAGTTAAAAATAACACCATAACATAAAAATTTCTTATACTGACGTTACATATAACTTAATTAAACTATTTGGTGATGGAATCAATAGTTGGATGAAATGCTTGAGAAATAAGATATAGATTACCTGCTATAACAGTTAAAAATAACACCATACGTAAAAATTTCTTATACTGACGTTGCATATAATTTAAACTATTTGGTGATGGAATCAATAGTTGGCTGAAGTGCTTGGGAAATAAGATATATAGATTACATGCTATAACAGTTAAAAATGACATCATAACATAAAAAAATTCTTATACTGATATTCCATATTAACTTAAACTATTTTGTGATGGAATCAATAGTTGGATGAAATGCTTGAGAAATAAGATATAAAAATTATCTGCTATAGCAGTTAAAAATAACATCATAACATAAAAGTTTCTTATGCTGACGTTACATATAACTTAATTAAATTATTTGGTGATGGCATCAATAGTTGGATGAAATGCTTGAGAAATAAAATATAGATTACCTGCTATAACAATTAAAAATAACATCATAACATAAAAGTTTCTTATACTGACGTTACATATAATTTAAACTATTTGGTGATGGAATCAATAGTTGGCTGAAGTGATTGGGAAATAAGATATAGAGACAATGCACAAATATCCCTCTAAACTATACTCGAAGTTGCTATGACACACCTAAACTTTACAGGGGTCCTATTACACCCCTAAACTCACTTTTTCTGTATTTTTGTGCTCCTTTTTGCTGACATGGCTGCCAAGTAGCAGAATATTTTTGTGCTCCTTTTGTGCTGACTTGGCATCCATGTCAGCACAAAAGGAGCACAAAAATACAGAAAAAATGAGTTTAGGAGAGTAATAGGACCCCTGTAAAGTTTAGATGTGTTGTAGCAACTTCGGGTATAGTTTGGGGAGGTACTTATGCATTATCTCTAAGATATATAAATTACATACTATAACAATTAAAAATGATATCATAACGTAAAAAATTCTTATACTGATATTCCATATAACTTAAACTATTTGGTGATGGAATCAATAGTTGACTGAAGTGCTTGGGAAATAAGATATAGATTACCTACTATAACAGTTAAAAATGACATCATAACATAATTTTTTTTATACTGAAGTTACGTATAACTTAAACTATTTGGTAATGGAATCAATAATTGGCTGAAATGCTTGAGAAATAAGGTAATATGTCTTCTCAGTTGGATGAATTGAATCCCAAAAAACATATTTTGATGCATTTTGGCAAACATTTGAATTTGGGTTGCACAAAAATGTAGCTTCCAATAAGCCAGTACCACAGCAGCCACGATTAGCCTTTTCAAAATCTATCAAAAAAAAAAAAAGAATAATTATAAAAGTATTCATATAGAGATAGATAATATAATTTGTGTTGTGATACTTAAATAAAGTTAAGTAGAACATTTTTTCGTTATGAAAAATATTTTTTAGTTATTTTAGTGCAAGGAAGTACGAGTGATCCTCTGAAAAATTACCCCTAGATTAGGGATAAAATGTCTCATTTCTGAGTTCTGACGGTTAAAAATGAGTATTCTTTTTTAAATTTTTTATGTTGTGATTTTAGTACAGGGAAGTAAGAGTTCCGAAAAGTTACCCCTAAAATAGAGATAAAAGGTTTCGCTGTTGAGTTCTGACGGTAAAAAAACGAGTGTTTTTTTTTGGGGGAAAACATTAGGATGCAATTTTCTGTTTTTTTTTTTTGGCAAAACAAAAGCATTAGTTTCATTCCATGAACTAAAGGGCGTGCAAATAAGTAAATATCTATTCACACAAAGTGTTTACATCAAATTATATTAATTTACTAACAAATAAATGATAAACTGATATAAAATCGTGTATTAATTAATAATAATTTACTGATTATAATGCATGAATGAACACACATGTTATGTATTCATTAGATTTGTAAAAATAAGTATTTTAATTTTCATATCATCAAAATTAGAATTATTCGTATTAAGGGAGTCTTGGCATAATCGTAAATTAAGTTATTGTCGTGTGACCAGAAAATTCACGGGTTCACCCCAACAAAAACCTCCTACAAAGTGCAAGTAGGTTCTATCTATAATATAAGTATAAGATCGATCTAATATGGTCCGACTCTTCTCGTATTCCGTGCATATATAGGAATTATATTACTCGCCATATTTGTGGCCTAGAATCATGTCCATCAATTGTGCATAGATATCCATATAAGCATGAATTAGAATTACTCACCATAACATGAATGAACAACAACACACATGTTATGCATTCATTATGAGATTTGTGATAACAAGTTTTTTAATTTTCGTATCGAAATTAGAATAATTATTCGAATTAAGAAAGCCTTGACACAATTATAATTTGTAAATTAAGTTCCTGTCGTTTGACCAGAAAGGTCCCGAGTTCAATTCACGAAAATCTCCTACAAAAGTGCAAGATAAGGTTACCTACTTAAGATCGATCTAATATGATCAGACTCTTTTCGTATTCCATGCACTTGAATTAGAATTACTCACCATATTTGTGGCCTAGAATCATGTCCATCAATGGTCCATAGATATCCATATAAGCAATTCTAGAACCCAAATTTGCAGACCTAATTTGCATGTCATTTAACTTGTTTTTGAGCTTGGAATTGTAGTCTCTAGCAATGGAAGAGTAGAAATCAATGCAATCTCTCTTTGAAAATGCATTATCAGAGTGAAGAGTGATGACAATTGGTAAACAACCCATTGGTGGTAGACCTACCACACCAATTTTCCTAACCCCTTGATCCAACAATTCCTGCACAAAATTAAGCCAAAAGCAAAAAAATAAAAAATAAAAAAAATCATTGACATTCTTTGTGGAACTTATTAATTAGTAAAAATATAGTGCTACATATTTTGGAATGTAGAAGTAGTGTATATTCATTACGGAGCATTGATTGTGCAAAAAATTCTAGATATTTTTTTTTATTTCATTCATACGTCCCAATTTATGCGGCATTGTTTGATTGTGCTCGAAAACTAAAAATGAACATAAGACATTTGAAATTTGTAGTCTGAAACAAGTCTTATTTGTGTGGCAATAAACCATCTCATTAAAGATAAAATGAGATTTTTATAGTTAATTCTTAAAAAAAAATAAAAATGTGACATTCTTTTCGAGACATACTAAAATAAATAAATTGTGCCACATAAATCAAGACAAATAAAGTAATTAATAATTGTAAAAATAAAGCATAAATTGCGTCAATTTTCTTTTACTTTATTGAGTTTATGTTTCGTGCATTGCCAATTTATATGTTTTTTATACCATCAAATAACCTCGGATATGGATCCGAGCGTGAAAGGGGTGATGAAGGAAGAAACTCCCACGTCCGTGAAAAGGGGGTCCTTGGGCCTCCTTATAAGGTTTGGACAATCCTCCCTTATAAGCTAGCTTTTCTGGATATGAGTTAGACTCAAAGCCTAATTTGACAAAATCTCATGCAGCAAACCCAAATTAAAGTAAATCTTAAGAATGAACTATGCAAACATTAGTGATTGCTTCTACGATTCAAAGGTCACACAGAGCCAATCAAATTACACCGATCCAATAAAAGACTTTTAAATATATTGCTGTGCATATAACTTAATCTTTTTTTTTGTTTGTTAAGTTCTTCAACTTATTCATAATTAAGGGAGTTCTTGAAGTGGGTGACCAAACCTGGAGGAATTGTTGAACATGTTGTAACAAGAAGTCAGTGTAGGCTGAGAGAGTGTAACTTTTACTACGAATTGGAAGTGTGTTGTAATTAACAACAAAGTCATTTGTGCCTGCACTAACAACGACCAATGCTTCCTTTATCAAATTTTGTGTTTTCTCTTTCCCGATAGCTGCCTCCATTTTCATTTTATACTTCTTGAAATATTCTAGTTGCTTTGACAATGAGATCACATTCTGTATTTCCACAAAAAAAATCGTAAAAATTTATATAATCTAGACAAATATTATGGAATGTGGGATGGGGGTAGGGGTGATGGGGATGGCGGCTACATACGGGATTGGGCTAGGGTTGAAGATGAGGTGTGTTGGAGGACACAATCAATGTGCAATGTCAGTTGTGAAACTTATAGGTTCAATTGAACTCATTGATTTCGGCTCAAACTAATGATAGAGTCATGATTTTCACGAAGGAAAATTTAAATATAAAGAAGTATATATACGCAATGTCAAGAAAATTCAATATGTCGTATATATACATAAAATATTTTATGTCACCTATCTACATATTAACAACAAGTACTATGGAATGTGGGGGATGGTGGTAGGGGTGGTGGGGATGGGGGCTACGGGGTTTGAAGTACTGAAGATGAGGTGTGTTGGAGAGGGTGGGATGACGTATTTAATGTGCAATGTCGGTTGTGGAACTTGTTTTCACTACTTCTACTAGGTAAGTCATGATTTTTCTCATTTTGAAAGAACTTATTTTCCTAGAAAAAATATTTTCCAAAAATTCTGACCAACCGAACATGAAAAAATTATGTTTTCCTCCCTACAGAACACACCCTCAAAATTTATGAAATTTGTGTTTGCTTATGAAATCTGCATTGAATTTCAAATCCCGAATTCTCTAAAAATAAATAGAATTTCAAATTAGTTACCTAAGAACACAAATAGTTTTTTTTTCCTTGAAAGGAAATATTGTGGAAGGGAGGACAAGTAGGTGCGGCTCAGTTGGCGAGCTGCCCACACCTTCACCTTAGTTGTGGACGTTCGAATCCCACTATATTCCCTTCTTAGATAAAAAAAAAATGTGGTCAAAGGGTGGGGTGGGGAGGGGGGGGGGAGAACTAATAAGTATTAGATAGAATACACTGATTTTTGGTGTAAGAGGATCAAATCCACTTCCAGCAGATGCAAAACTAACTCCAGACTTGAGTTCTTCAATATTTAAACTTTGATCCAAATATGGAGGCACATATTCTTTCACACCAACATACCTAGCTGCATTAATCAAACACAAATTTCATGCACATATTCTTTCACACCAACGTTACTAATCATATATATATGAATTTATTGTTTTCGACTCAATCTAGAGATGAGTCAGGATTATATTAAGGGGAGTCAAAATATAAAGAATTACATATACACAATATCAAAGAGATTCAACATATAGTATGTATATGATCATATTGGAATTACTAACTAACTAACTAACTAACTAACTAACTAACTATATATATATATATATATATATATATATATATATATATATATATATATATATATATATGTAGAGACGAATGCAAGGAGAGTTCTGTAGATTCAATTGAACTCATTGCTTTCGGCTCAAACCAGTGATAAAGTCATGATTTTTACAAAGGAAAATCAAAATATAAAAAAGTGTGTATATATATATATATATATTGTGTCTAGGGAATCCAATATATTGTAAAATATACATAAAGTGTTTTCTTTCACCTATCTACACATTATAATTTTTCAGCAAATCCGTTCTATTGATTTCCCTTGGACAAGGGTAGCTCCGCCCTTGACTCAAACAATATACAAAATACACAAAAGAAATTTAAAATATATATATATACAATAAGATGACACTTATTCTGAATCTATCGGCTCTAGATGATGAATTAGTTACCTTTATATATATACGAGACAAAAGAATATTCATTATTAAAAACAAACATTTTGTCTATCATGAATTAGTGAAAAAATTGTGCTATAGAACATGATTTTCTCACCCATTTTCCACCGAACTAGCTCACAGAAAAATGCATGGTGGAAAACAGATTCTCACTTTTTTTTCATATGAAAACATACTATATTTTTTTTCCACCGATTCAATCAAAAATATCGATGAGAATAGTTACTGAACATTTTTCAGTGGGAAAATAGTGATTCTTTAGTAGCGATAATTAATAACACAATATTTTTATATTAAAATGTGTACATATAGTAAGGTGACACTCATTCTGAATCTACTGACTCTAGAACATGAATTAAATCAAAGTAAAAGAGTTGGTAGAGTAATATAATTACCAATGAAATCATTAGCAAGCATCCCATTAGTAAACCTTCCAGTAGGAACATGGTTGAGAAAATCCTTCCCGTAAGGTGAGAAACTACTCTTGAAAGGAGTTTTTATATAATTATTATTTCCAGAATCAGCTGTTGAATCTCCAAAAATAAAAATGGCAGAAACTAAACTACTACTCTTATTCCCTTGAGCTTGAATTGGACCTTGCAACATGAAGAAAATTAGCAAAAGAACAATTATAAAAGAATGTAAATGACTCATTTTTAATTAGTGATTTGAGATCAATCTTGTTACTTTTGGTGACTTTATAACAAGGAGCTATATATAGCATGAGTAATTGATTAAGAATAATGCAGTTTAATTTAGCTAATTAATTGGATTTAATTATTTGTTTCTTGTTTGAATAGTGTTGCTTTTATTCTTATTGTTTGATGGACCAAACACTCCCATGTTGTTTAAAGTTTTCTCAACCACCATTCCTAAGAAATTGCATGCAGGCAAGAAATTAATTAAATTCTTCATTTGGTTGGGAATAATTTATCCCGCGATAAATTATCTCGAGATTAGTTATTTCAGGATTGTTATTTCATCCTTATTGTGGGATAAAGATAACACTATAATTCTGGGATAAGTTATTTCATGATTAATTTTAAAGAAAATTTCTCAAATAGCAAACTTGAGCCCATAATTAAGGAGGAGATAACAGACATTAACTAATTACGGGTGATAGCAACTAATAAGCTAAACTATTGTCATTTTATCTGTATTTAACGTCCGTATTTTATTAGTCAAATACAAATACAAATTGATGTGAAAGAGTGATTTTAGGTGACCGTTACCGTTTAAAAAGGAAAGGATCTTTAATGATTATAATTCCTTCCTTATATCAAGAATCTTTAAAAAGGAAAAGATCTTTAAGGATCTTAATGATTATAACTTATAGAAAAAATGATATACAATAGATCAAAAATTCAAGTTCAATATATAAAGGTGTATAAGACAGCCAATTTGTATTTCTATTTGTGTAAATAAATATACCAGACCAGCCTAACACACATAAATTATTTATATTTGTATTCGCTTTGCATACAGCTAATACATATACCAGAACAGCCAACAAAAATGCATTTCTATTTGTATTCGAATACAAATACATTTGATATGTTTGTATGTAGTACATATACCAGACCAGCCAAACACATAGAAATCATTTGTATTTGTATTCGCTTTGCATACAACTAATACGTATATGCCAGAATAGCCAACAAAAAATACATTTGTAATTGTATTCGAATACAAATACATTTGATATGTTTGTATGTTAATTACATGTACTAGACCAACCAAATATATACAAATACATTTGAATTTTTAAATGTGTGTCGATATATATACAAGAGCAGTTAAAAATACATTTGTATTTGTATTCGAGTACATTATGTATTACAAATACATTTGTAGAATTGCAAAATCTAAGAAGAGAAATACATTCTCGTGTTGGAAATTAGTACAAACATATGTATTTGTGTTGAATCAAAAAATACAAATAGAATAATTTTCTGTGCAAAATTCTCAATTTATATTATTTATATACATATAAAAAATTTAAAATACACTTTAAAAAATATATATAAAAATGTATATCTCTCCTTCTTCATCAGATTGAGACTCATAAGCTTTTTCGAACTTTTTTCTCAAATTCTTGCTAGCAGATGCAATATCTTTAGTTTTCCTTTTTTTCTACTACTATGTTGTCTTTATTGAAAGTGTAATGACCGGATCCGTCGTTATTTCAGGAACTATGACATTGCAAAATTTCGAGATCGAACTAAAATATTTTTGGTTTTAAGTGAGGGTGACATAGTGGAAAATTTCTAATTTTTAGAAATAATCTGGGCTGACGTCACTCCGCTATAGTGGGACTGCCATAGAGGAGGGCTAACTGCCATAGCGAAACGACGGGAGGCAGTAGCCTCAGAACAGAATTTTATTAAAAAACTTCTCCTCCTCAGTTGAAAAACATACGAGGGTTTCTCCAAAAACCCTCCCATGCTACTCCAAGGCTAGAGAATCATGAGGAGGAGGGGTCATGGCTGAAGGGACGCGGAACAACGGATTCCAGGACCATCGTTCAGCTGGGAACGCCTTCACGGAGTCAGAAACGCACGGTTGCAGCTGCTTGGCGTCCAGGTAGGCTAGGTTTTCATGAGTAGTTAAACCTATTTACATTTTTTTATTCATCGTATAGCGGAAATGGAGATCGGGTAAGGGGTACGAGTAGACGATCGGTTGAGATCGGGTCCGGTAAGAGAAGTGGGGAAGGATGGAAATTAAACTACATTATTTGTAGTCATGTTTTCCCTATTTTGTTATATGATGGTAGGAGTGGATTTGGGTCGACCGATGATGCCTATCAGTATGTGTGTTTGTACTGATTCTACTCTTGCTATACCTTTTGGGGTATAGTTTGGTTGCAGGGTTGGTAATGTTTCTTAGGTTCACGGCGATGGTGATCTGCAGCAGCTTCTGTCCTTCCTCCATGACGAAAGTTGTGTCTCTTGACTTTCTCCTTGTATAAATCTTATAGTAGCTCTTGTACCTGTTTAGACTAGGTCCTAGGGAGGGTAAGTTACATTTTAGAACCATTTCTATTTTCAAATGATGTAATAACAAGGTTTTGTAACTAAAAGGAAGGTTATTTTGCATACTTTATATTTTTCCGCATGTCACCTGTTGGACGAGTGGTGAGGGTTCGTCTATCTAGGTGGTTAGAGTAGGCGCTCGCACGGCTCGGTGGATTGGATCGTGACAGATGGTATCAAAGCCTAGATTACCGGTCTCCCATTACAAGAGCAAAGTGTCAAATAGAGTCCTGCGGATTGGTGTGTTGACGTCCACATCAAATCTTTGGGAAGCTATGAAGCACTCTAGGAAACATCTCCCTTCTTTCATTCTTTCGTGCGGTTGTTTACTTGCTTGTATGGGTTGAGTCCAATTGGTATCTATCGATTCTAATTGGTATCTCGACGAAGTGAAGGAGATCTTTGTACTCCAGTTGCGATAAGACAAGCAAGAGAAATTAGAACCGGGAAGGTTCCAATTGGTATCTAGCCTTGGAGGCTGCGGTAAGACATGGATGATCGGCTAATTGCCATCCATGGGACTTATAGAAGGTGAATTAATGTGGCTTGATTCTTATTGTGACCTGAAGTGAAATGTTGTGTATTGCTGAGTTAAAGAACCTACTTGAAATTTTGTGCATTTGGTTACCTTGATGTGAATTGTTAATTGTTGTGCATGTAGAGTCTGCAGAGAGTCATTAAGTGGAAAATTTTTGTGTACCTTAGGTCGTGGTAATTTGTTAAATGTCTTGATTTAAAGAGTGGTATTGCGTGTTAAAAGGGGCTTATCATCAGTTAAGATGATAAGGAATTGGGAAATGTGACTGTAGGGAAGCTTCGGTTTCAGGACAGTCGGGACTTGGTTGGGAACCATGGGAACAAAGGAGTCATTAGTGTAATGGCGGGAAGGTATTGTCGGGAAATAATTGTTGTTGTGATTTTTTGTAATCGATAGTGTGTTATGCCTAATTGCGATACGTTTGATGCCAGGAATGGTCTTGGGGGTGGTTTAAGACCATGGCGGGATTTACAGGTTTGGACAGTGGTAACCGGGAAGGGGGATGAGTGCATTTAGCTGGAAATCAAAATTCTGTACTGTTTACCATCGCGACCGCCATAGCAGACGGCACCGCTATGGCGTACTTGCTATAGCGAAGTGGCATCCGTCATAGCGGAGATACGTGAGGCAGTGAGCCTGCTCTGTTTTCCCCTATTTTCGTTCCTTCCCGGGGACAAGATAAAAGTAAGTAATAGGCTACGAAATCACTGCGTAAACCAAGAAAAAGCTTGTTTATATCTAATATAATATACATAAAAGGAATATAGTGTCTAAAACTAGCATCCACGTGCTAAAACGAAAGGAAAAGGGGGAAAGGGAAATATTGTCTTGACAAGCCCCAAACGGGGGAAACCGAAAGCAATAAGGAGTATCTAGTAAAAGGGGGAGGTCCTAAGCCTAATCATCGCTCAGGAAGGGAAACTCATGCCTATCCTTAGGCTCGAGTGTGGGCAGCTCCTGACCCGGGGTAACACATGAGAACATGACCTTGATGGTCTTCCACTTCCGGGCAAACATGCGGTCCCGGAAGCGTCTCTTCTTCTTCTCTTCCTCTAACTCCCTACGGAGTGCTGCAAGTTCCTGAGCAGATGGGTGTTGGGCTGCGCCTACGGCGTTAGGATCCTCCATAAACCTCCGGACAACTGCCAAATTCTCCTCCAGCTGGGCTCTAGAGATCGGGGGCTGGGGCTGGGAGGGGACAGGGGTGTCATCGTCATCATCATCGTCGTAGGCCTCCTCAACCGACTGACTGCACCCGGCTTCATCCATCTTCCTCTTCTTCTTGGAGACCACCTTCACCCGGACAGGGTCAAAGGGGTCGTCATAGCCACCTCTAAGTCAGTATGGTCCGCAGGCACTCTAACTCGCCTGTATAACTCGGACACCAAACTCGAAAGATAGGGGCCCTTCCTGTCACCCCGGTAGAATTCCTTCCACTCGGAGATAATTTGCTCCCCTATATTCTTGATAATGCCTTGCATGGCACAAACAATCACCAGGGCCCGGGCATAGGTCATGTCGATCTTGTTACCCGATGGGCGGATCCTCCGGGATACCAAGTTTAACCACATCCTAGCCTTCGCAGAAAAGTAGGTGCTAGTGACGCCCTCGGGACTGACTCAGTAGACCTGGTTTCTGAACTCTGCATCTACCAAAGTATCCCTCAACCAAGTCATGTCCCAGAGCCGGAACTTAGCTTCGTAGGCCTCATTGGAGACGTGAGGCACTCCAAGCACCTCATTGATAGTCTGAGCATCTACTGGAACGTCCATTCCTCGGATACGAATGGTGGGGTTGGGCTCATCCCAATGAACTGTAGAGAGTATAGCATAAACTCCCGTACCCAGCCTGTCTGTGCGGGAGGAGGAGCTACTAGCAAGGAATCCCAACCCAACTCTCTAATCTTGCGGTGGAAGGCGTCTGCTTTTCCATCTACCCCGATCATCTTGCAACCTCTCTCGTAACAAATGCCCAGTCTCCGGTAATCCAGAAATCGCTCCTGACTATCTTCATCAGGAAAATGGTCATAATCATACATGGTAAATTGTCCTCCTCCAACCATTGGAAGTATAACATGTAATGTAGCAAGAAAACTGGATTAGGACTAGATAAGGCATAAGGGATTTTAAAAAATGGGGAAATGTTTTCTAAGTGTTAGCTTGGGAAGCTACTGGTTCGTGACCTTCCGCTATAGCAGATAATCGTCCGCCATAGCAGAACCACCATAGAGGAAAAATATTTGCTGTAGCGGAACCGCTATAGCAGAGCCCAACCGCCATAGTGGTATTCATCATCCCCGAAACTTCAAGGGGTGCAACAATGGCGCCCCTTGGGTCCAAAATTCTATTTTTGACACCCCAAGTCCATATCTACCTACCCAAAGTCCCCCATTACTGTTTTCTACAAGAATTTGGGCATTATAACCCCTATAAATTATTCAAATCACCATTTTTGTCCAAGAACAACCCTTCGCATTCCACCCGTTTTTAACTATTTTTGGCCCATTTTTGGCCAATAATAGTGTAATACTTATGCCCAGAATGCCTTGGAGGCATTATAAACGTAAGGGAAGCATCCATGCTTCGGGAATTCAACAAAATCCAACCAAAGGTTCAAGTTCAAAAACCCACTTAGAATATACTATAAGTTCCTAGTTTCTACCATATTCATGAGCAAAATCATGCAAGGAAGATGGGAAACAAGTAGAAACGAGTCTTACCTAAAAATTTCAACGTCGGAAGTGGAGTGATCGGGAGAGAAAGTGGTACGTTCGAAGGGAATATGGGGAGAATGGGAGGTGAAATCCGTTTTCTCCCCTATTCCATTCTGCTGTCAACCGCTATAGAGGTCAGCAGTCCGCTATGGCGGTGTAATGTCCGCTACAGCGAACGGTCAGTCAGTTATTGGTAAGGGAAAGGTTCCCCTGGGTCTTTTCAAATTCGTCCGTCCCAACATGACACGAGGCCTCAGATTTCTTGGGTTCTTGGAATGGGGACACGTGTAATTTTTCCTTGAGAGGCTCATAAATTCCTCGTCGGGACGGGATAATAGTAGATTTTCTCTCTGGTCAGTTAGACTCTTAAGGGGAAGGGTTGACAACTTGCGTGGGTTCGTTAATTACGCGGTCATTTGGGACGGTGAGAGTCTTGGGTTAGTCTCCCTCCTCTGGTTTTATTTCGGGATCGTTCAGGGATGAACGATGGGTAAATTGGTATCTGTTGTAATAATCGAATCCGTCGTTATTTCAGGAACCATGACATTGTGAAATTTCGAGATTGAACTAAAATATTTTTGGTTTTAAGTGAGGGTGTCGTAGTGGAAAATTTCTAATTTTTAGAAATAATTTGGGCTGACGTCACTTCGCTATAGTGATAATTATTTCACTATAGCGGGACCACCATAGCGGAGGGGTAACCGCCATAGCGGAATGACGGGAGGCAGTAGCCTCAAAACGGAATTTTATTAAAAAGCTTCTCCTCCTCAGTTAGAAAACATACGAGGGGTTCTCCAAAAACACTCCCATGCTGCTCCAAGGCTAGGGAATCATGAGGAGCAGGGGTCATGGCTGAAGGGACGCAGAACAACGGATTCCAGGACCATCGTTCAGCTGGGAACGCCTTCACGAAGCTAGAAATGCACGGTTGCAGCTGCTTGGCGTCCAGGTAGGCTAGGTTTTCATGAGTAATTAGACATGTTTACATTTTTCTATTCATCGTATAGCGGAAATGGAGATTTCATATTTTAGGCCTCCGGGCACGGAGTCTGGTGGAATTTGGTATTCGTTATGAGTGAGCTAAGGATTGGTTGGATTGAACTGTGATTTGATTGTAGTCATTTGGGGCTGGTTATGTTGTCTTGGCATGCTAAAATGATAGGACGCAGGGACTGGGATGTCGGTAAGGTTCGGGAACCGGAAATTGCAAGGACAATAAAAAGGGTATGAAAGTGGGAAACTCTTAGGCGGGGTTTCGGAAATGCTGAAGGCATGATAAGTAGTCATTGTTTGCTAAGGGCTAAGGGGTGGTAACTCATGTTGTTTTATCTATGTAAGTTCCGAAATTAATGGGGTGTTAAATTATGCTAAAAAGGGGTAGACCGTTCATTATATGTAAATAAAGGGTGAGTATTGTTAGTCTTTGGACAAAGGTCGATGTTCTGTTGTATACCCGGGAGAGAGGGTAGGTGATGGCTTACGATTCCTGTGAATGTTGTATATTTTGTATTCCTATCTAAGTGTTTGTATGAATTGCATGACTTAGAAAAATTGTGTAGAATGTCTAAGGGTCCTGTTTTACAGTCTCTGAATTGAACGGTGTGTTGCTTGTTGGTTTACAAGTTGTTTGTTCATTATTTTGACTGTGGATTATTGACATTCGGTTAGCTCGAGTACCACGCCTGGTACGGGTAAAACTAACGGTTGGCTTGGGTGCCACGCCTGGTACGGGTATAACAAATAGTTGGCTCAGGTACCATGCCTGGTACGAAATATTAACGGTTGTCTCGGGTACTATGCCTGGTACGAGTATAACAAATGGTTGGCTCGGGTACCACGCCTGGTACAAGTTTATTTTACTGCATCATTGCATTGATATTGCTGCGTTACATGGATATTGTTGCATTGCATTGATTGTTATTGGTTTCGTGAGTGGACTGGGCTGCTTTATTGATTTGTGATATTGTCTAGTAGTCCTTGAGTGACCGTGAATCCTGTTATGACTGTTGAATTGGTCTTGGATTAGGCCGAGTTGTCTGTTTAACACTTAGGTGTTGTTTAGAGGGGATCCTAGGGTGGGTCCGGGCCATACAACTAGGGTCATGGTTGGTTATGTTGTTGATTGTTGATCGTGGTTATAAAGGTGTTTACTTGTGTTTGATAAACTAGGGGAATGACTGAGAGTCTTACATGGTGTGTCTAGCGGGTGATATCCTGAGAGGAAATTATCTAGGAAATCCGGGGCAGGACCAGGAGATTGTGTGTGGTGCCCTGGGAGTAGTGGGTATGGAATGACAAGGTCTGGGTTGTTTCTGGATGTATAGTCATGGAGTTGACTAGGTTAATGGTGAGGCAGTCAGAGTTGGATTTAGCAGTTAGTCTAAAGTTAGTGTGACTTGGCAAGTCTAAGCTTAGTGTGACTTGGGAAGTCTAAGATTTGTGTGACTTGGAAAGTCTAAGCTTAGTGTGACTTGGGAATTCTTAGATTAGTGTGACTTGGAAAGTCTAAGCTTAGTGTGACTCGGAAGACCTGAGAGAGAGGGATTCGGTAGTGGAAGGAATAGAAAGAGTTGAGGTAAAGGGTACGAGTAGACGATCGGTTGAGATCGGGTCTGGTAAGGGAAGTGGGGAAGGATGGAAATTAAACTACATTATTTGCAGTCATGTTTTCCCTATTTTGTTATATGATGGTAGGAGTAGATTCGGGTTGACCAATGATGCCTACCAGTACGTGTGTTTGTACTGATTCTACTCTTGCTATACTTTTTGGGGTATAATTTGGTTGCAGGGTAGTGATGTTTCTTAGGTTCACGGTGATGGTGATCTACAGCAGCTTCTGTCCTTCCTCCATGACGGAAGTTGTGTCTCTTGACTTTCTCCTTGTATAAATCTTATAGTAGCTCTTATACCTGTTCAGACTAGGTCCTAGGGAGGGTAATTTACATTTTAGAACTGTTTCTGTATTCAAATGTTGTAATAACAAGGTTTTGTAACTAAAAGGAAAGTTATTTTGCATACTTTCTATTTTTCCGCATGTCACCTGTTGGACGGGTGGTGAGGGTTCGTCTATCTAGGTGGTTAGAGTAGGCGCCCGCAAGGCTCGGTGGGTTGGGTCGTGACAGAAAATCAGGGAAAGATGTATGTCGATTTTTTTTCCTCTTTTCTTCAATATTTTTGAATTTTTACTGGATCATTCCTATGCTTGGATCTAAACTCTTGTATTGACTTTTTTACTTGAGCGGCAATAGCAGCAGAGCCTGCATTTGTATTTGCTTGAGAAATATCCAAATTAAAAGATGGTGCATAGTAAAAATTAACATTGCTACGTGGTGTACCTCTTATAGACCTCTTACTTGGTGTGTGTTCAGCGATTAAAGCATACCTCTAATCTTACTACCAACTGTAAATCGAGTAAAATAATAAAAGCTTGAGAAAAAGTAATAAAATTGATTGAAATACAACTACCGTCAAATGTATTTATGAAAGAAATACTAGCAATAATTGATAATAGTGGTTACCTGAAATTGTGAAAGATACTTGAATTTTGGTATGAAAATATTTGAAATCGTGAAGAAATCGATTTGGGTGTAATGACGAGAATATTGGAATTGTGAGAGAGAGGTTTGATTGAAAAAGAAAGTGGATATTGATTGGGCGTGATATTAGGAGGAGAATAAAACTCTTCTAATTGTATTTAGATTTATGAATGGGCATGATCAAAATATTGCTATATTTTTTGTGGATAGTAATTTTTAAAAAGTGTTGTTATAGATTATGCTGGTGTAGTATACTACAATAATTAAATTACAGTTGAAAAAATAAAATGAACAAAATTATATAAAAATATCTTCATGGCTGAGGCGCGGATATCTCGCTCTCTTTAAGGAGATTCAAGCCCACTGCGGCATAATCTACACCGATCCAGCAGTATCACTCTTGACTTGTCCCCTCCAGGATACAATAGACCAACAACGTCGTACAACTTAAATAACTCCGGATTAGTTGAAGAGTCAAAAGCTCTACCAAAAGAACATCTTCCTTCAACATATAAATCTCTCTTTTGTATGGTGAATATAGTTGTAGACTTAGAATATTTTATTTGTCTCAACTCTCTCTTTCACTACTACACACTATAATATTTTCTCACACTTCTCATATTTCATCTTGTTTTTTCACTATATTTTCTTGTACACAATAAAATGCAAGACCATCACTATTTATAGATGAGGAAATCTTCCTTGTCATCAATAGGATGAATGTCGGGTAGTAAAGTGGGTGAATGAATGGGTTAGATGTTACATAAGTTACATGCTAAGGCATAATGGGGTAGAATAATGAATTAGAGGTTACAAGAGTTACCAAAAACTAATGGCACTAATGACCATATTCTACCACCACTAACTAATGCAAATTAATATTATTATTTTAATATTAAAATGAATTCTTGCACCAACATTCCCCCACTCATTTTACTATTGAAATAAGAGAGTATTTCACCAATTTATTTGAAAGTAGATTATTATGCATAATGAAAATGTGTTCTGCATTGAACCTTCACTTAGTAAAACAATAACCTTTACTCCAAAGTCAGTAGTGGTCTCAAACTTGAACTATGACTGCTTAAGGAAAATAAAGTTCTACTGCTTACACACAATAATCAAGGCGTTGACATAAGCTTTTATAGCTAGCATATTATAGCCTTGTGCTATCCCGGTTTCATAAGTGTTTTTGAGAATAAGCTCAGTTTTCATAGGAAGCGGTCTACTTTCACACTTACATAGGTGAAATCTGTCAAGGGTGTTCCTGTAATTCAAACACCCCACTCATAAGAGATACAACTTTTATTAAGAGTTTTTTAAACTCAACCTTCACAAACCATTACAGGAAAATGCACTCACACCATAGGAAGAATAAAATAGTAGTGCACTTCACAACAAGTCATCATATGATTCGTTTTTCCCATTGAACCTAGTTATAGGATCTCTAGTCCCCTGGTTGGGTTTCCCCATATATGACTTAGAAAATTTTGATCTTCAATCTGTCCCTCTCGATGTGCTTCAGAGCTTTTATCTTGCTTAGGCCTTAATTTATATATCTGCAAGATTTAACACAATTAATATTAATGGTATACCACTGATCAATATGATCTCACATTATTGTGTTTTCTCCTAAAGGTCTTAATTTACCATTATAATAATGGTTTACACTCTATCAATAAATTTTTTTGCTATCACAATGACTCAAAAATAGAGAAATTAATTTCTCAAAATAAAGTGATTGATTTATATAATAAATATCTAGACAATTCACTTTTTCACTGGTTGAAGCTAAAATAATTAGTTCAACCTCCATAATAGAGTCACCATAATAATTTTTTATTTTCAACAAATAGCAGTACCAATCTTTTTATATAGCAGGACAAATTTTTTTTTATAACAAGCCACAAATTTTTATACCAAGTTAGTATACATGATTTGCTTGTACCTGCTAAGTACTTTTACTGTAGCCAAGTGCAAGTAGTCACATATATCATATTTTCTTTTATAGGCTAGCAAAGTCCTTTTTTTTATTTGTCACACCACTTTTACTTATTTAAATCAAAAGGAGTTGCAAGGCCCATACAATAATAAAATTGTATTTCACAATTTTTTCATCATAATGTGACTTGTCAAGAAATATTTCATCACATGTTTTATGATACTTTTCATTCCTAGAATGAAATTTATCTCACCCAACTATTGCATGTCAAAATGGCTACTCATCATGTTTTTATAGTCTTTTTTATAACACTCATGTTAGAGCCAAATACATCAAATCATATGCAAATAATAACATGTGATTATTTCAAGAGTAATATATGCACTTTTAATACTCTTTTTAAAGTATTCTCAAAGATGCAAAAATCGCATTTTTCATGATGAATTTTTTTCATTTCATCAACCTCCACTATTTCAAGAATTTAATGAAAATAAATATTCATGAAAAGTAGTATTACTTATTCATGAAAAATATTAGGTAAAAAGCTTTTTTTTTTTACCTTTTTTCCATAGCAAGTAAACACTTTTTTTACCTTTTCTCCGCTTGAATTGAGCAAGTAGAAAATATTTTGCTTGCCTATCTCTTCTCTTCATCTCTTGAAGAGATCTAGCGATGTTGAAGCGGGTGATGTTGAGATCTCCCATCTTGATATCCGTATTTTTTCAAACTGTAACAAAACATGAATCTCCTTAAAATTGTTGGTGTACTATACCAGAATAATTAAATTACAGTTGAAAAAATAAAAAGAACAAAATTATATAAAAATATCTTAATGGCTGAGGCGCGGATATCTCACTCTCTTTAAGTAGATTCAAGCCCACTGCAGCATAATCTACACCGATCCAGCAGTATCACTCTTGACTTGTCCCTTCCAGGATACAACAACCCAACAACGTCGTACAACTCAAACAACTCTGAATTAGTTGAAGAGTCCAAAGCTCCACCAAAAGAACACCTTCCTTCAACATATAAATCTCTCTTTTGTATAGTGAATATAGTTGTAGACTTAGAATATTTTCTTTGTCTCAACTCTCTCTTTCACTACTACACACTATTATATTTTTCCACACTTCTCATATTTCATCTTTTTTTCACTATATTTTTTTGTACACAATATAATATAAGACCATCACTATTTATA
Source organism: Jaltomata sinuosa (assembly GCA_003996215.1). Taxonomy (NCBI): domain Eukaryota; kingdom Viridiplantae; phylum Streptophyta; class Magnoliopsida; order Solanales; family Solanaceae; genus Jaltomata; species Jaltomata sinuosa. Next base: position 61,435 of record QJPP01002987.1, on the reverse strand, counting down.
GGTGAGCAAATCTTCCTTGTCATCAATAGGATGAATGTAGGATAGTAAAGTGGGTGAATAAATGGGTTAGAGGTTACATAAGTTACATGCTAAGGCATAATGGGGTAGAATAATAAATTAAAGGTTACAAGAGTTACCAAAAACTAATGGCACTAATGACCACATTCTACCACCACTAACTAATGCAAATTAGTATTATTATTTTACTATTAAAATGCATTCTTGCACCAACAGATTATAATTAAGGACTTAAGTATGTCATGCCATGCAGTTTTCTCTTAATTTTATCCCAACCAAATATGGGTTAAGCTCATCCTAAAATTAATTCTGAGATTAATTATTCCTTATCTCTCATACCAAACCAGCCCTTAGAGTTTAGTGAAGTCTTGTCTCACAATGTACTCTTTTGATCAACTTGAAAGTCACCAAAGGGCTATTTATGGAATGTACATGGTTCATAAATAGAAAGGAAAAAGGAAAAATTATGTGGTATGATGGACATCCTCTATGTAATTACTATACAGAACTATAGTTTGAAATAATTACAATTCGCAGCTATAATTAAGGGTTTTATGGCAAATTTCTCTCTCCTCTTTCCCTCTCTCGCTCGCCTCTCTCCCCTCTCCCTCTCCTTTATCCCCCCCCCTCTCTCTCTATCTTAGTTGGAAGAGTTGTGTATAGAACAAGATTATACATGCAAGGAATAAATTTTTATATATAATTGTATCAAGTGTATTTATAGCCAGTTGCAGATACACTCAAATACATTAATATAGAGTGAATAAACAAGGAACAGATACACTTGATACAGGTGTATTCGTTGATAGAACTTGATATAACTATATTCGTTGATACAACTTAATACAAGTGTATTTGCATATTATATACAATTGTATCATTTGTATTTGTACGAGTATATTATATACAAATACAACTGAAGCATGATACAGAGTGAATACACAAGGAACATATACACATGATACAATTGTATTCGTTGATACAAATGTATTTGCATGTTTCTGTGACTTATAAATACTAATACATCATTTGTATCTTCATGAATATGTCATATACAAATACAACTGAAATATTTATTTTGTATTAAGATGGTTCTACATTGAGTATATACAACTGTTCGATATGTATTTGATTTCAATTGTAATATACAAATACAAGTGCAAATTGTATGATTCTCTAGTGTATATATACAATTGCTCAATATCTATTTGTATTACAAATACAAATGTGGAATATGTATTTGCATGTTACTACGACTTACAAATAAAAATGTGTAATCAACTCATGTATTCATCCTCTCTCTCTCTCAAATCTCGCTCGCCTTTTTTCTCTTTCTGACTTGAAGCTACGAATCGTATTTAAGCAAACTGTAGTTATAGATCTTTAATTAAGCCCAAACTATAGTCCTTTTATGAAAGTTCCCATGATTTTATTCCAACTAGGGGCGGCTCAAGCGTATTTGTGGTCTAAGGCAAAATCAAACGGAGGCCTTAATTTTTTTAAAAAAATTAATTTTCTTGTAGAGTCTATTTTTTAAATTTCTTGAGATGCAAAGTTATTAATTATTTTTTTATAATCCATTTCTTCTAATAACTTTTTTTTCAATTAAAAATACATATAACCAATGTATTTAATCTTTCTTGAGACATAGTACTCTAGATATATCAAACTTCTTCTAATAATTTTTTTGTTTTATATAAAAAGTTTATTTTTTCTACAAATACTATTTAATATTTTTTTATAAAAAACCTATAATCTATTATTACTTAAAAAAATGAGGCCCCTCAAATTTGGGGGCCTAAGGCGACCGCCTTTTTCTTAAAGGAGTTGAGCCGCCTCTGATTTCAATGTAACCTAACATGAGAAAAACTCACCCTAAAATTAATCATGAGTTCAAGTATTCTTTATCCCTCACACCAAACGAGCCCTTAGAATTTGGTGAAGTGTCTTGTCTCAGAATCTACTCTTTTGATCAAATTGAAAGTCACCAAAGGGCTATTTATGGAATGTGCATGGTTCATAAATAGGAAAAAAAAATTGGAGTAAGAAAGCTTATAACTTGCTTTCGAATTTGCAAAAATTCGCATAGAGGGTTAGTCAACTTTAAATGAACCTTAGTTTGACAGATATACATTCATACACGCATATATATTTACACACAACCATATTTATCAAACTAAAAGTGTAATAATTCAATCCCTCATTTTGAATTTTAATGTTTTATTGTATTATTCGAGACTATGTAGTAGTTATTATTATTATTTGGCACTTGTTGATATGATTTGAGAAGGGATCTGAGGGGCTCGGGGTGATTTTAGACCATTTTTTTCAATTTTGATAGTTACAAACTTTTGTTAGTGCATATACTAGTGCAATCGCGACAATTGAGGAAAATGTGCATCACGATTGTGGCACAGTTGTGCGATCACGCTGAAGGGATGAGACCAGAAAATCATCGCGACTGAACTGCCTAAAAGGTTCTTAATTGTGATAGCGACCCTCATTTTTACAAGAAATTCATCGATAAACTTGGGTTAATTAAGTATTCTTAACTTGGATGTAAGTTCAGATATGATTATCCATTGATTTTAATCCACCAAACATGGGATTTAGAATGTTTTTTTTTTGGGATTAAGCAATAGAATTAAGAAACTGATGATTTGTTATAGTAAATGAAGTCCAAAAGAAAATCACTTTATAGATTTGGACTTGTAGGGTGATGGATAACCCGAAAATGATTTGTTTCAAGCTTTGACCATGTGAGCTCGGGATGACTTTTGTTGACTTTGACCTAACTCGAATATTAAATTATGGGTTGAGTTTATTGACCTATTTGGTGTAGTTAAGTTCTTTTGATTAGAGTTGTGTCATTTAGACACATCTGAGCGTGGAAAAATAGTCTTGAAGGGTTAAAACTCTACTGTCTTTCACGGGTCACACTCCTGAACATCCCGTGGAGTTAGTGTATGCGCGGGATCTTAAAGGCACCGAGTTTGAGGCAATTATGTTTAAAGACTACATCACATGCATTGCATATGACTCTGATTCATGCATATTATCCATATATGTTTACTTGGTACATTTATTATGTAGATTTGCCTGAATCTATGCATACCATCTTTATATGTTGATTTGGTATTTTTTCCTGTTGTTTGAATAATATATCTTGTGATTTGCTGAGTTCTTTATATGTTGATAATGACTATGAGTAAGATATATTAATGGTAAAGTTTTCTAAAGGTTTGCCGTTACATTGTTATTTGTTAGGGTTCTCTATGATACATATTGAGTACGTGCTATTTTTGTATTCACATTGCATTTGCTGTACTTGTACGTGTAGATTTAAATGTGAGTACTAGCGAAGCACGCAATGATGTCTAGAGGTTGTTTACTTGGAGATTGGGGTGAGTAGCTGGCCGTTTCACAACACTCTATTTTTGTTATGTCTCTATTTATTTATATTCATTTTGTGCATGTCAATAATAAAAATGCATTAAATTAAAATACAAAAACAATTTGCTCGTAGTATTAGGTGTAGGTGTTATCACGGCCTAAATTATAAATAGTATAACTTTGTGAACATGAATAACTATGAAAATTTGCAGCATGTAAGGATCGAACCTATGACACGTGGGCAAATTTCAACACCCTTTGTCACTGGACTGGCTCCATTATATAAAGGGTGTTGGAAATAACTTGTTCCCCTAGAAAATATGTATGGATTCCCAAAGAGGTAATTAGTTCGATTCCTTAAAAAAAAAAAAAAAAAAAGAACACCATCTATAGGTCCATCTTGATCCTATATTATTTGTTTCGAAACTTTTAAGTTTATAGTATACATTTTTTGAAAGAAACATCTTCCATGGGTATGTGAAATCAGTAGCCGCGAGAACAATCATCCTAAGATATTATTTTATCAAAAATGACTTGGGCAAACAAGTATTTCATTAATTATTAGAGAATGCTCTATTTTCGATATTGAGTATTTTGAACTTCAAGTATTAGAGAGAAAGCATCTTGTCCAAGACAAACCCCATAACTTAATACTTGAGGAAGAGAATCTTTCTGAAATTATGATAAAATTCGCGTACTCAAATATAAGAAAAAAGGGTTATCACTTTTTTAAGGACAAACTGAAACCTGTTGGCGATCCACGTCATGCTTTTCAGCGAAATCTTCTTAAAGGGAGTCTTTGCTTTTTTTTTTTTTTTTTACAAGATTTGGCTGAATGGAGTAAACATTCAAGGGTTTACCAAGATTTTATGAGTCGTCTATCAAAACTCAAAGTGCACCACTTCTCAAAATATAAGATCTTAAATATAACATGTAGAATTAGTGACAACGAAGAAATTTAATTTCGAATTTATCACATATTTTTTTCTTTTAAAACATATATAATAAAGCTAATATGATCCTATATACTGATTTAGTTTCATAAATGATCATTCAACTTTTATTTTATTACACGAAAGTTATTAAATTATTTTTATATGATGTACTATTAGTCTATTACTTGGTGATGAAATCAATAGTTGGTAGAAGTGTTTGAGTAATAAGAGAATATGCCTTCTCAGTTGGATGGACTGAATCCCACCAATAATACTTTGATGGATTTGGGCAAATGGATGATAAGGGGTTGCATGCCAATCCAAATTCCAATAAGCCAGTTCCACAGCACCCAGTCTTAACATTTTCAAAAACTATATAAAGAAATAGAATAAAAATTTAGTTAATGAATATATATGCAGAAAGAAAATAAAATGTTTTTATTTGAAGATTAATTAGATATTTTTCACTTTTATTTAGGAGTTAGAATTCTTAGTGATGCTATAGCTAACTAGGGAAGAAAAAGTGGTAGAGCCAACATATATAACATTTTCACATGAATTTAGAAGGTAATGAGTGTGTTCGATAGGAAGGAAAATGTTTTAACAGAAAATGTCTTTCAAGAAAATAAGTTAATTTTTTTATTATTTATAATCTTGTGTTTGGTACATAAGCAGAATATATTATTTTAAAGATATTTGTTTATAATCTAGACAAATAATATGGGAGGTGGGGCGGGAGTGGGGATGGGGATGGAGGGTGATGAGGTGAAGATTATGTGTGTTGGATGGTGGAAAGGACATAACCAATGTGGAATGCCACTTATGAAACTATTGAAAATAATAATAAAAATTGTCCCAGATTTTGTGGTGGTCTTGTCTATTGTTTTGTTACTACCTATTGTTTTTTTGTCCTTATATTATTGTACTTTTCTAGACTGTTTTTGTTTTGAGCCGCAGGTCCATCGGGAACAGCCTCTCTACCTCACTTTTGAGGTAGTGAATACGGACTGCGTACACTCTACCCTCCCCAGACCCCACTTTGTGAGAATACACTGGGTATGTTGTTGTTGTTGTCCCTTATATTTTGGGTAAGTTCAAAATGGTCCCTTTAATATACTCTTAAACAACTTAAATTCTTTAATTTTGCCGAAAGTGAAAAGTTTTAATACTTAGTCAAATATATTAAAATATTATTTAATCTTGTGGTCTTGAATATGCCACGTGAAAAGTTGAAATTAAAGAGTTTCTAAAAAAGGAAAGAAGCATTCTTTTTGAAACGGACTAAAAAGAAAAGTACCCCAGACAAATTGAAACGGAGGGAGTATCTAACAGAGACGAAAATGATTCATTTTCGACAAACTTTAAAGACCTAGATGTTATCAAAAGTATATCTAATTAAGAGATCATTTTGAACAACCTCAAAAGATAGGGGACCATTATTATTGTTTCATCTGCAATCATCTTTTAAGTAATCCGATTGCATAAATATTTTTTAGATCTCGTTTGGTAATGAAAATCAAATACAAATTAAAGTTGGAGTTGGAGTTTTGTTTGGTCATGATTATAAATTAGAATTGTTTTTGACTTTTTGTGAGAGCAGTGTGGAAGTGAAAACAAGTTTTTCTTGTTTTTCAAATTTTGAAATTCAGTTTGAAGTTGAATTCCGAAATTTTCTAAATTTTTATGGTCAAACACCATTTTCGGAATTCAACTGCGAAAAAGAATTAAAAAAATTTCATGGCCAAACGCCCACTTACTGTCGTATAGAATTTAAACTCTTCTAATAAAAAATAACCCAACAACATAGGAATCACAATACTCACCATGTGATTTTTTGCCTAGAATTATGTCCATCATTGGTGCATAGATTTCCAAATAAGCAATTCTTGAACCCAAATTTGCAAACCTAATTTGGGTGGCCTTTAGTTGGATTTGGATCTTAACATTGTACTCTCTAGCAATGGAGTTGAAGGAATCAATGCAGTTTCTATTTGAAAATGCATTTTCTGATTTAAGTGTAATGACACTTGGTAAACAACCCATTGGTGGTATACCTGTCATTGCAATTTTCCTAGCCCCTTGACCCATTAATTCCTGCATAAAATTAAGTTCATATAATTAATGTTATACTAAAAAAAAAAACATGCACTTTTTGCTCGAAATTTCAACTGTGCTACATATATAAATTGAGACGGATGGAATAATATATGTGAATCCTCACTCTTCAGATGGCTATATATATGAATCATCACTTTTTCATTGGCCTAATACATTAACGTGTCTTTTAACTTGACATCTGCTGACATTTATGCTCTTCAACTTTGGGCATGTACAAATAGATACTTAAACTTGTATAAAGTTGAACAAGTAGACACACACGTCCTACATGGCAGTTCGCGTGAGATTGCCATGTAGATGCCACGTAGGACGCATGTGTCTATTTGTTTTTTAACTTTATACAAGTTTAAGTGTCTACTTGTGCACACCCAAAATTAAAAGACATAAATATCATTTGAAGCCAAGTTAAAAGGCACATTTATGTATTATGCCTTTTTTCATTTAAACACAACTCATGAAAGATAGCATGAGAACTTGCTATAGCCAATTAAATTAATATGAAACACAACTCATGAAAGGCTAGAGGATCCCCCATGCAGCATACCTATCGTAAAACCAACCAAGCAGCAGACGTCCTAGCTAAGGAAGGAGCGCAAACTAAATAGTATAATAATCTACTAGAATGAGCAGTTCCGCCTTTGTGTGTAACCCATGTATTGGATATAAACAAATCAGGATCTACTTTTGTAAGACTCAAGTGGCCATCCTATCAGTCATTTTGTTATACCCATGTAACTACCACATCTGTACCTGTGCTAGGAACTATCATGGCTCTGCTGCCGCACTATCTTGTACTAACGTATATTAACTATTAATATAATATCTACTGTGAGGAGGAGGGTGGGGGATCATGGGATAGACAACATACAATGATCATTGCTGTGAGGGGGTCAATTCCAGTTCCAGCAGATGCAAAACTAACTCCAATCTTGAGTTCTTCAATACTTAAACTTTGATCCAAATATGGAGGTACAAATTCTTTTACACCAACATGCTTAGCTGCATTAAAAACACCAATTACAACAACAATATAGGAAATATCAAATATGTGAAAATTTCTTCTGATAAAGGATGACAAAGGAGATTCAAACCCATGATCTCTCGGTATATGTGAATTTATGGTGCATACGAATTCATAGTCTTTCCGCTAAATTACGTACTTTGTGTATATATTTTTTGGAATTGATTTAATATTATCTACTAAACCTATCTCCAAAAAAGGATAAATAGTACACGTGGTTGAATGTTGATCACTTACCTAAGGGAAAATGGATCAATTCCCACTTAAATACTTATTTTTTCTCCTTTTTAGTTGTGTACCATGTTATAGAAATCTTAGATCCGCCTTTGCCTGTTCTAATATCATGTTTAAGTGTGTGCAAAGACGGATGCAAGGTTATGACATCGGGTTCGTATGAACCCAATAATTTTGAGGCAGAAATATGGCCATGTATTTGTGTGTAAACTTACTAATATTGCAATAAATAATAGGTTTTAACCCATAATTTAAGAATTACAATAAGTTCAATATTAAGAAACTTAAAGTTGTACACATAAAACTTAAAATTTTGGATCTGCTTTTGACTATGTGTGATCATCTCTTGTTTAGAAGTTTAAACTGTCATACAGAAAGCGCACATTTACTTATTTATACCTTTCAACAATATGCTTGGACCTTTTTTGCATATGAATATACACAAGTTCGAACTAAAAGTAATTGGTTTTAGTCCAACCTACGTATAGAGAATCCGCCCTAGACCCGCGCCTTAACAACATCTTTATGTAATATTTTGGTCATTGCAAACTAACCAATCAAAGTAACTAAAAAGTATTTGTAGAGTAATTAATTACCAATGAAATCAGGAATAAGCATCCCATTAGTAAACCTTCCTGTTGAAACATTGTTGGGAAAATCCCTACCATAGGGTTTGAAATTACTCCTTAGTGTAGTTAGTATGTAGTTATTGTTTCCAGGATCAGGCTGTTGAGTCTCCAAAGACAAAAATGGCAGAAACTAAACTACTCTTATTCTCTTGAGCGTGAGTCTGAGTTGGAGCTTTCGATATGAAGAAAATTAGCACACGAAGATTATGCAAAAGAAAAATAAAAAGAATATGAAAGATGCATTTTGATTTATAGTGATTGATCAAGAAAACTTGGATAATGAATTGTAGACTTCATAAGGAGTTATATATAGGCGCGGAGGGGCGCATAATAGTCATTTTGATATTGATAATTTAGATTTATTTTCATAATTAAAAAGTTCTAAAAGAAATTATACAGTTAGAAGATAATCCTCCAATTGATTATACTAAATCAAATAAAAAGATTCAATTCCTTACCAAGTACGTATATTACTTATAGAATAATGTTATTTTTATAACAGTTGTATCTCAACCGAAAAGAAAGGTTTTTAAAGTTAAAATTAATAAACTACATAAGATTAACAATTCAATAAATGGATTAGCAATATTATTAATCGAAAAAATTATTAGAAAATATTGAATATATAAAACTAAATTACTCCTAATAAACTGAAAAAACTAGAAGAATAGATTTCAAATAAAAGATATAAAAAAAATAAGTTTAGGCCTCTTTATGAGCAGGGTAGATTCAAAGGCTTTTAGTTACAGGTTGACGTGAATTTAATAATTTTAGGTTAAACTATCTAAAGAAACATACCTCCTTACCATATTTACTAACTCTTCCATTACTTTATTTTAATTACTTAATATATCACATATTCCACTCGGATACATCGCCTCAGGTCGTGATACATCGTCTCACCTCGGATACATCCCACCCGATGTATCAAAGGTAAAACCAAAGAATGCCGATGTATCCGAGTGGTTTTGGGATGTATCGAATGGGATTCCGATGTATCCGAGGTTAGGCGATGTATCCCGAGGTGAGGGATGTATCCGAGCGGGATTGAAGTGGGAAAAAGAGTAATTAGCTCTCAAAGATGTGTATTTTATGTAAGTTACCCATAATTTTAACCATATATAATAAGTATTAAGTAATATTATTTGAAATTACATATTCTTTATTTCACTTATCATAGATGAGCACGTCCATATCAAGTATCAACTATCATTCGTGATTATTTACCCTAAGCACCTTTTCGCTATCACTGAAGCAAGTTATAATATCACCACTATAAACATCCTCATTGAGTTTAAGCTATACATCTAGCATGTATGTTCTCTTTATTTAGTCTTAACTTGCTCTATTAAAAATGACATTATTACTTGCTAGTTGTCAATTATATTATACTAGATTATATTTAATATATATATATATATTATATATATATATTATATTATATATATATTATATATTAAATCCTAAATTTAGAGAATTCATGCAGTTAGCTACTTTAAATCAGATGTTGGCTTGTATCAAAATACACACACATTTGGTGGTTGGTCACTAAAGGGTGAATACGCATGGTCCATTTATAAAATCACCCTCGCCAAGTAGAAATCTTATACCCTTGCTTTCGAATTTTTGATTGTTAACTTTACATAAATTTTAGCTAACGGTTCGACATGAGATTTCATCTCATAATTTTAGATCAACGTTTGAACATGTGATTTTAAGATTATGATTTGAAATTGTGAAATGAACTCCCAAATTCTCAAGAAAAAAATATCATGATTTGAGATTCCAAATCGTAATTTCAACTTTTTTCTTTTTAAATTACAAAATTTGACCTATAAATTTATATTTTATGTAATCAATATTTATGTCACGATCTAAATTTAACACATAGTCATGACAGACATCCAACCAACTACTACCCTCACTAGGTAAACCCTTTATAATAACATGCGTGTATAACATAAAGAAATACTAGATTAGCGTGATGTACATATTCTTTTAATCCTTTAATCGTGATTTACTTAGGGTGTCACGTGGACCGGCCGGCTCAACTCAAACCGGATCGGTTAGATCGTCCCAAATAGTAGACCAGACCGGATTGGATGTAGACCGGTAATGGGGACCGGGTAGTGGGCTGGTCCATTCAGGCCTGCCAACTCGCAGGCCGGCCCAGTTACAAGATCAGATTACCGGACCGGACCGGCCCGGGTAGAAATTACTTTGACTCATGATATTTACAAGGGTAATTTACATAAAACACATATCTTTAGGAGCAAATTACTCTTTTTCCCATTACTTTTCTTTTGGATACATCAAAATCCCGCCAGATACATCTCAATCCCATCAAATACATCCCAAATCACTCAGATACATCAACATCTTTGGTTTTTTATCTAGGATACATTAGGTATCCGCATGTATCTGAGAGTTACAACATGTATCCACATGTATCTAAGGGATTACAACATGTATCCGAGGGTTGGGATGTATCCGATAGGTGGGATGTATCCGAGGTGAGGTGATGTATCCGAGGAAGTTTTTGGTTAACATGTGGTATATTAAGTAATTAAAATAAAATAGTGAGAGAGTTAGTAAATAAGGTAAGGAGGTATGTCTCTTTAGATAGTTTATCCTATTTACAAAATAACAAAATGGTTAAATTTCCATCCCCCAAGAGCAAACGGTTCTGAAGAAGATTATAAAACAACATTGAGTATAAAATACAATTCTTTATATTGGAGGTGAAGAGTGTTTACCACTTGTGCAACCCTCTTGTCCATGTAAATATATGCAATTCTTTTCTTTCGGTGTTTTCTTTATATATATATATATATATATATATATATATATATAATTTCTTTGTGATTTTCTTTATCGATAAATTTTGTGATATATTTTATTATTGTCTTCAATAAGCAGAAGTACTTCTGTTTATATTGAAAGCATTTATTAAAAAGTTATTTTCTAATTCCACAACAATAAATAAAAAATATTGATACATTACTTTTGAAACTATTTTAATAATCAAGACACAAACTAATTTAGTAGTGGTTATATTATGTAATATAATACTAAAAAATTGTTTATACAATATTCCTTAAAAATTAGTTCAAAATGTTCTTTCTAAAATATGTCCAAACAATTTTAGTATTTATTATTGTTTGTCAGAGATTAGCCAATAACAATTCTTTGTTTTAACACAATTATAAAAATATTTTTATGGGCCCATAACAAAAGTAAGGACATGTATGAATTCTTCTAGAATATATATATATATATATATATATATATATATGTGTGTGTGTGTGTGTGTGTGTGTGTGTGTGTGTGTGTGTGTGTGTTTTACAACAATATTAAATGAACCCCATAATATTAAAATTATTTATATTGGCATTACATATATAACTTAAACTATTTTGTGATGGAATCAATAATTGGCTGAATTGCTTGAGAAATAAGGTAATATGTCTTCTCAGTTGGATGAATTGAATCCCAAAAAACATATTTTGATCCATTTGAGCAAATATATGAATTTGGGTTGTACATTTTTGCACACAAATGTAGCTTCCAATAAGCCAGTTCCACAGCAATCACGATTAGCCTTTTCAAAATCTATCCCAAAAAAAAAGAGAAAAAAAGAAGAAATATTAAAAATATTCACATAGAGATGGATAAATATAACTTGTTGTGCTACTTAAAATAAAGTTGTACTACCATTTTCGTTATGATTTTTTTTTTTTTGGTGATTTTAGTGCAATTAAGTAAGAGTCGATGAGTGACCATCCGAAAGTATCTCTAAAATAGAAGATAAAAGGTTTTGCTTTTGAGTTTTGACGGTAAAAAATGAGTGCTTTTCTTTTTCTGGTTTTTTTGACAAAACAAAAGCATTAGTTTCATTTCGTGAATGAAAGAGAGTGCAAATAAGTAGAAATTTATTCCCACAAAGTGTTTACATCAAATCATATTAATTTACTAACAAATAAATTATAAAATAAATAAAATTGTATATATTAGTGATTGTAATGCATATATGAACACACATGATATGTATTCATTATGAGATTTGGGATAATAAGTTTTTTAATTTCCGTATCGAAATTTGAATTATTCGAATTAAGGAAGTCTTGACACGATTGTAAATTAAGTTGTTGTTGTTTGATCAGGAAAATTATAGGTTCGAGATACAAGACAAGGCTACCTACATAAGATCGATCTACTATGGTCCGACTCTTCTCATATTCCGCGTATATGAATTAGAATATACTCACCATATTTGTAAGCCTAGAATCATGTCCATCAATGGTGCATAGATATCCATATAAGCAATTCTAGAAACCAAATTTGCAAACCTAATTTGCATGTCATTTAACTTGTTTTGGAGCTTGGAATTGTAGTCTCTAGCAATTGAAGAGTAGAAATCAATGCAATCTCTCTTTGAAAATGGATTATCAGAGTGAAGAGTGATGACAATTGGTAAACAACCCATTGGTGGTAGACCTACCACACCAATTTTCCTAACCCCTTGATCCAACAATTCCTACACCAAAATTAAGTCAAAAGCCAAAAAGAAAAGAAATATGTGTCACATAAATTAGGATAAATAGAGTAATAAATTACATAACACAGCAAATTAAAAGATCATATATTTATCCAAAATAGCAGCAGTTTAAAAAAAATTACATAATACAATCATAGTTTGAGATTTTATAGCAGATACACATGGATACACTTATTATCTTCATGCATACAATTATAGACAGTTATACTGTATACGCCCGGATACACTTATTAAGCCCGGGATACAATGTGTTACACTATAGTTACGCGCGCGGATACATTGTATTACGCTATAGAGATATTGCATGCACGCTAATACACTTGTTTATGCGCATAGATACACTGTATATTACTATTATTATGTGCGTGAATACAATGTATTCTGCTATATTTTAAACTGCTACGTTATGTAATTAAGTAAAATCCAACTATATTTCATAATTAGGAAACGAAACTATAGCTATAAGCTATGTAAGAAAATTTCTCTTTTTTATACCATCAAGTTAGATTGACCTCCAATAATATTAGATAACTTCTTATACCAAGTCTAATATGATAATCTGAAAAACAACATAAGAATTTTCTATAGCCAATCAAATTGCACTAATAGTATAAAAGATTTTTCTTGAGTCGGGGATCTATCGGAAACAACCTATCTACCTTACCTTTGAGGTAGAGGTACGACCTGCATACATTTTATCCTTCCCAGACCCCACTTTATGAGGCTACACTAGATATATTATTATTCTTATTGTAGTATAAAATACTTTTAATTATATTGTTAGTGCAAAAAACTTAATTCTAAAATTCTTGAAGTGGGTGACCAAACCTGTAGGAATTGTTGAACATGTTGTAACAAGAAATCAGTATATAGGCTGAGAGAGTGTAACTTTTACGACGAATTGGAAGTGTGTTGTAATTGACAACAAAGTCATTTGTGCCTGCACTATAACAATGAACAATGCTTCCTTTATCAAATTTTGTGTTTTCTCTTTTCCAATAGCTGCCTCCATTTCCTCTTTATACTCCTCGAAATATTCTAGTTGCTTTGATAATGAGATCACATTCTGTATTTTCACAAAAAAAATCGTCAAAATTTGTATAATCTAGACAAGTACTATGAAATGTGGGGATCACGGTAGGAGTTGTGAGGTGGTGGGGGATGGGGGATGGGGGATGGGGGATGGGGCTATGGGGTTTGAATTGAAGATGAAGTGTGTTGAAGGATGGCATGCGGATGACACAATTAATATGCAATGCCAGTTGTTGAACTTAGTTTCCTTACTTCTGCTGGATAAATCATTTTCCACAAAAAGGAAAAAAAAAAGTAAAAATATTATTCTAAAAATATTTGTATATATAATCTAGAAAAATACTATGGAATGTGGGATCGAGATGACAAATTGTGGGGTGGTGGGGATGGGGGGTATGGGATTGAGATTAAAGATGAGGTGTGTTGGAGGTTGAGGAGGACACAATCAATGTGCAATGCTAGTTGGGGGACTTTTTTTCCCTACTTCCACTAGGTAAGTCATTTTTCTCATTTTCAAGGAACTTATTTTCCTAGAAAAATATTTTCAAAAATTTTGATCAACTGAACATGAAAAAATTATGTTTTCCTCCATATGGAACACACCCTCAGAATTTATGAAATTTGCATTTGTTTATAAAATCTACATAAAATCATAACTTTAATTTCAAAAATCTCAAATTCTCTAAAAAGTAGGATTTCAAAATTAGTTACCTAAGAACACAAGTATTTTTTTCTTTTTTGAAAGGAAATATGATGGAAGGGAGGACAAAGAGAGGGTGCAACTCAGTTGACGAGTTGCCCACACTTTCACTTTAGTAATGGAATTCGGATCCCACTGCATTCCCTTCTTAGATAAAAAAAAGAAAGTGGTGGAGGGGTGGGGGATTAATGAGAATAAGATGAGTATTAGATAGAATACACTGATTGTTGGTGTAAGAGGATCAAATCCACTTTCAGCAGATGCAAAACCAATTCCAATCTTGAGTTCTTCAATACTTAAACTTTGATCCAAATATGGAGGCACATATTCTTTCTCCCCAACATACTTAGCTGCATTAATTAATCAAACACAAATTTCATGCACAAGGTAGGAGTTACTAATTATATACATATGCAAAGGCGGATCCAAGTCTAGTTCTATAGGTTCAATTGAACACATTGCTTTCGACTTAAGCTAGTGATGAGTCAAAATTTTATTAAAGAAAGTCAAAATATATGGAATTACATATACACATGTGAAGGGAGTTCAACATACCATATATATATGATATTGGAATTACAAATTTTATATATATATATGCAGAGCTAGAGGCGGATCTAAGTTGAGTTCTGTAGGTTCAATTAAAGCCATTGCTTTTAGCTCAAATCAGTGATAGAGTCATGATTTTCACAAAGGGAAATCACAATATAAAGATGTATATATACGTACACACTGTCAAGGAAATTCAATATATCGTATATATACATAAAAAAATATTTTCTTTCACCTATCTACACATTATAATTTTTCAGCAAAGGCATTCTATTGATTTTCCTTGGACAAGGGTAGCTCCGCCCCTGGCTCAATACATATGCAACATAAATTTAAAATGTGTACATATAATAAGATGAAACTTATTCTGAATCTATCATCTCTAGATGATGAATTAGTTACCTTTATAAATATACGAGACAAAAGAATATACATTATTAAAAATAAAAGTTTTTTCCACCGCGAATCAGTGAAAAATTTATGTTATATATAAAACATGATTTTCTCTTTCATTTTTATCGAACCAGCTCAGGAAAATGCATGGTGAAAAACAGATTCTCGCTGAAATAGTGAATTTTTTTTAAATTTTTCCATATGAAAACATTTCGATTTTTTTCTTTTCCCACCAATTCAATTAAAATATTTTTGAGAATAGCCACTAAACATATTGTTCAGTGGAAAAAGTGGAAAAAATAGTGATTTTTTAATAGCGATAATAACACAATATTTCTATATTAAAATATGTACATATAATAAGATGACACTCATTCTGAATCTATTTGCTCTAGATTGATTCTAGATCATGAAATAATCAAAGTAAAAGTCTTGGTAGAGTAATATAATTACCAATGAAATCATTAGCAAGCATCCCATTAGTAAACCTTCCAGTAGGAACATGGTTGAGAAAATCATTCCCATAAGGTAAGAAATTACTCTTGAAAGGAGTTGTTATATAATTATTATTTCCAGGATCAGCTGTTGAATCTCCAAAGATAAAAATGGCAGAAACTAAACTACTACTCTTATTCCCTTGAGCTTGAGTTTGAAATGGACCTTCCAACATGAAGAAAATTAGCAAAAGAACAATTATAAAAGAATGTAAATGACTCATTTTTAATTAGTGATTTGAGATCAGTCTTGTTGCTTTTGGTGACTTTATAACAAGGAGTTATATATAGCATGAGTAATTGATTAAGAATAATGCAATTTAATTTAGCTAATTAATTGGATTTAATTATTTGTTTCTTGTTTGAATAGTGTTGCTTTTATTCTTATTGTTTGATGGACCAAACACTCCCATGTTCTTTAAAGTTTTCTCAACCACCATTCCTAAGATATTGCATGCAGGCAAGAAATTAATTAAATTTTCCGTTTGGTTAAGGAATAAGTTATCCCGCGATTAATTATTTCGAGATTGTTATCCCACCCTCAATATGGGATAAAAATAACACTAATTTCGGAATAAGTTATCTCACGATTTTATCCCAGCAAACATGAGATAAACTCACTATAAAATTAATAATGGGATTAATTATCCCTTATCCCTTGTACCAAACGAGCCCTTAGAGTTTGGTGAAGTGTCTTGTCTCAGAATCTACTCTTTTGATCAACTTGAAAGTCACCAAAGGGCTATTTATGGAATGTGCATGGTTCATAAATAGGAAAAAAGAGAGTAGAAAACTTATAACTTGCTTTCGAGTTTGCAATAATTTGCATAGGGGGCTTTAGTCAACTTTAAATGAACCTTAGTTTGACACATGTACATTCATACACGCATATCTATTTACATACAACCATATTTATCAAACTAAAAGTGCAATAATTCAATCCCTCATTTTGAATTTTAACGTTTTATTTCATTATTCGAGACTATGTACTAGTTAATATTATTATTTGGGACTTGTTGGTATGATTTGAGAAGGGATCCGAGGGGTTCAGGGTGATTTTAGACCAATTTTTTCAATTCTGATTGTTGTAGACTTTTGTTGGTGCATATACCAGTGCAATCGCGACATTTGAGAAAAATGTGCATCACGATCGTGGCACAGTTGTGCGATAACGCTGAAGGGATGAGACCTAAAAATCATTCCGATCGCGCTAGTCTGAAAATTTCTTAATTGTGATAGCCGCCCTCTAGCGCGACCGCGCTGAAGGGTTTGTACAAGTATAAAAGTTGAGATTTTGAGATTTACCTCATTTTCCATAATCATTTTGAGTTTAGTGTTCTTAACTTGGATGTAAGTTCATATCATGAATATTATCCATTGATTTTAACTATTAAACATGGGATCTAAAATATATATTTTTTGGATTAAGCAATAGAATTAAGAAATTGATGATTTGTAGTAGTAAATAAAGTCCAAAATGAAAATCACTTTATAGATTTGGGACTAGCTTGTAGGGTGATGGATAACCTAAAAATGATTTGTTTCAAGCTTTGACCATGTGAGCTGGGAATGACTTTTGTTGACTTTGACCTAACCCGCATATTAAATTATGGGTTGAGTTTATTGACCTATTTGGTGTAGTTATGTTCTTTTGACTAGAGTTGTGTCATTTGGACGCATCTGAACATGGAAAAGCAATCTTGAAAGGTCAAAGCTCAACTGTCTTTCATGGGTCACACTGCTGAACACCTCGTAGAGTTAGTGTATGTGCAAGGTCTTAAAGGCACCGAGTTTAAGACAGTTATTTTTAAAGTCTGCATCACATGCGTTGCATATGACTCCCATTCATGCATATCATCCATATATATGTTTACTTCGTGCATTTGTCATGCAGATTTTTCTGAATCTATGCATACCATTTTTATATGTTAATTTTGTGTTTTCCCCTGTTGTTTGGATAATATATCTTGTGATTTGCCGAGATCTTTAATTATATGTTGATAATGACTATGAGTAAAGATATATTAATGGTAAGTTTTCTAAAGGCTCGCCGATACATTGTTGTTTGTTAGGGTTCTCTATGATACATACTGGGTACGTGTTGTTTTTGTGTTCATGTTGTATTTGCTGCACTTGTATGTGCATATTTAAATAATTAAATGTGAGTACTAGCGAAGCACACAATAATGTCTAGAGGCTGTTTATTTGGATATTGGGTGAGTTGTTGGCTATTTTATAACACTGTATTTCTATTCTGTATCTATTTATTAATTATATTCACTTTGCACATATTAATAATAAAAATACATTAAAATAGAAAAATAATTTGCCTATCCAATTAGGTGTAGGTGTCATTACGGCCTGAATTATAAGTAGTATAATTTTGTGAATAGAAGTAACTATGAATATTTGCAGCACGTTAGGATCGAACCTATTGCACGCAGGTAAATTTCAACACCCTTTGCCGCGGGGATGGATCCATTATAAGATCTTAAATATAATAACACGTGGAATTAGTAAGAACGAAAAATATCTCAAGATAATTTTTAATTTCGAATATGTAACATATTTTTTCCTTTTAAAACATACATAATAAAGTTGTCCTTGTCATCATGCATGTTCAGACTTTCAATTTCATAGATGATCATTCAATTTTTATTTTATTACACGAAAGTTATTAAATTATTTTTATATGATGTACTATTAGTCTATTACTTGGTGATGAAATCAATAGTTGGTAGAAGTGTTTGAGTAATAAGAGAATATGCCTTCTCAGTTGGATGGACTGAATCCCACCAATAATACTTTGATGGATTTGGGCAAATGGATGATAAGGGGTTGCATGCCAATCCAAATTCCAATAAGCCAGTTCCACAGCACCCAGTCTTAACATTTTCAAAAACTATATAAAGAAAAAAAAAGAATTTAGTTAATAAATATATGCAGAAAGAAAATAAAATGTTTTTATTTGATCATATATAAATAGTGTACTTTTTCGTCGAATGAATCCCCCTGCCCTAAGCTGGCTCCGCCCAGTGCCGGCTCTACTTCGTAAAGAAAAAGACAATCGCCTTAGCCCCCAAATTTGAGGGGCCTCATTTGTTTTTAACAATAATAGATTATAGGTTTTTTTATAAGAAAACTATTAAATATTATTTGTAAAAAAAATAAACTTTTTATATAAAAGAAAAAAATTATTAGAAGAAATTTGATATATCTAGAGTAGTATGTCTCAAGAAAGATTAAATGTATTAGTTATATTACAACAACAATACCCCGTGTGTATTTCCACAAAGTGGTGTAAATGCATTAGTTATATTATTAATTGAAAAAGAATTATTAGAAAAAATCAATTATAAAAAAATAATTAACATCTTTGCAACTCAATTTTTTTTTAAAAGTAGACATTATTAAAAAAATATGTTAATTTCTTACAAAAATTGAAAGCCTCCATTTGATTTTGACCTTAGGTCACTAATATACTTGAGCCGTCTCTGAGTATCTTACCCATTTCTTTTGTTCTGTACATAATTAAGCAAAAAATATTATCTTAAAAGTATTTTTATATATACTAATTAGGCTGAGAAGGACACAAATTTTGACAGGACACAAAAAAAGGTCTTTAGTCACTTCGTGTATAAAGAACCACTTAGCAAATTTTAAAGTACCAACTGATAATATATACTAACGATTCCTCTAACGAAAATGATATATTCAGTGACACAATTAGCTTGCGATAACACTAGCTAGAGAAAAGGCTACACTTCCATAATGTGAGCTCACGTTTTTTCATCAAAGTTTCTGTTAAGTCTAACAATCAAAATTTGTTAAATATTTGACAGAGACGAAGAAATATTCATTTTTTACAAACTTAAAGGACCAAGATGTTATGAAGAGTATATCTTAGGGATCATTTTGAATAACCTAAGGGACTATTATTATCATTTTATCTCCAATCATATTTTAAGTGATCTGATTGCATAAATATTTTTTACCGTCATATAGAAGTGAAAAGTTACTTTCTTCGTCTCATTTTACGTGGCACCTTTTATTTTTTAGTCCATCTAAAAAAGAATGTCACCTTACTATAATCAGAAATGATTTAACTTTAATATTTTTTTACCCTTAACAAAATGATTTACAGCTACACAAATATCTAAGGATTGTTTTAGACTACAAATTTTAAAACTCTTCCTTTTTTTTCTTAAACATCGTACCAAGTCAAATACTGTCACATAATATGAAACGGAAGGACTTGAAAATAAGGAATAGGAATCACAATTACTCACCATATGATTTTTTGCCTAGAATTAGGTCCATTGTAGCATCATAGACTTCCAAATAAGCAATTCTTGAACCCAAATGTTCAAACCGAATTTGGGTGGCCTTTAGTTGGATTTGGATCTTAAAATTGTACTCTCTAGCAATGGAGTTGAAGGAATCAATGCAATCTCTCTTTGAAAATGCATTTTCTGAGTTAAGTGTGATGACACTTGGTAAACAACCCATTGGGGGTATACCTGTCATTGCAATTTTCCTAGCCCCTTGACCCAATAATTCCTGCATAAAATTAAGTTCATATAATTAATTAATGATAAATAAAAAATAAATTCTGAGATTACTACATAAAACAATGGATCTGGCTCCCCTCCAATAGTCAATCCATCAAGTTCCTCCAGTGGGATATTAATTTCATTACACGTGTCCCTTCAAATAATAGATAGCTCAAATTTATTCGCTCTATCAACTATTTTAACCGTGGTGATGAAATTAGTACCCCCACTGGAGGAACTGGACGGATTGGCTACTTGAGGAGAGTTAGATCCATAAAACAATAAAATAGTGTACGTCCAATGAAATAAATCAAAACTTTGATCGAACAATATTTGTTTGCAGTTATCATCTCCAAGCAAGATTGTAAAGTAGAAAGTGCATTGGTGTAAATTGCATCATGGGAAGTAAAAATAGTTAGAATATTTATTGGTTCAATTTTTTTTTGTTTAACAAAATCAAAATCAAATTAAATTATTATCAATTTTTAAAAATGTAAAAATCAAATCAAATCAAATCAAACTAAACTAAACTAAAATTGATTTATTTAATCGATTTGATTCAATTTTTCAATTTAGATCGATTTTTACCCAAACAGTAAATACGCCTACTTATAACTCTATAACTATTTGTTTTGCCACTAATTACTATAATGATGCTCTTCCACCATCATTAATTGAAGATAAATGAGTCCTACGAAGTGACAGAGCCAATTTTTTTATAAAATCTAAAGGAACAAATCCTCAAGTTATTCACAAAAAAATTCAACTAGATCATTGTACTCTCTCCATTCCAATTTATGTGTTACAATTTAGATTTTGAGAGTCAATCAAGTTCTCTTTGATTATATTTTTTTATATGCGTTTTAAATATTTTATGTTGTTAATTATTGTGATTAATACTTTTTACATAATTTTCAAATATACAAATTTTGTTTCAAAAAACTTAAAGCTTTTATGTCCAAATTCACGATCAAAATTTAGAAATTTAAATCTCAAAATTCCAATTGTGCCACATAAATTAGGACACAAAAAATAATGTACATGAATCCGCACTCCTCATATGACTATATATGAATCATCATTTCTTCATTTAAAATCAACGATTCATCATGAAAGATAGCTTGAGAACATGCTATAGCCAATTAAATTAATATGAAATACTTTTTATACTGTCAGCGTATATAATTTAAGTGAGTGCAAACAAACCTGTAGGAATTGTTGAACATGTTGTAACAAGAAATCAATGTAGGCTGAGACTGTGTATTCTGCACTACGAATTGGAAATATCTTGTAATTTGCAATAAAGTCATTTGCGCCTATACTAACAATGAACAATGCTTCTTTTATCAACTTTTGTGTTTTCAATTTCCCAATAGCTGCCTCCATTTTCTTTTGATAATCCTTGAAATATTCTAGTTGCTTTGATAATGAGATCACATTCTGTGTGTTCACAAAAAAAGAGAAAAAAACAAATTAAATTTCATCATTGTTGAGAGTAAAAATTGAAAAGCATATTCAACTTAATAATATAAAAACAAATCTATGACAACTAATTAATGGACTAAGCTTCTCTGTAAGGTGTAGTCAGGATTTATAGTTTATGAATTATAGATTATAATTATTGTTGCTTACTAGTCTAACCCCTCACCACAATAGTGGATTTTCTTTTAAAAAAATAAATAAATATATATATATATAATGACTTTTTATTCTGAGAGGCCAATCTTGCATCCATGCATGAAGTAAAATTTGGGTATTCATTGTTGAGTTTAGGTAAACAAAGTCTCAAATAAAAAGTAGAAAAAAAAGAAGAAGAAGAAGAAGGAATAGCTACTTATAAGGTATTAGATATTCTTAATGATGTGAGACCTTGAGGAAAAATCGTACGGACTTAACTCAAAAGCAGATAATATTATATCATGTTAAGAGTATCTTTAAGTTATTTTAATCCAATATTAATTCTTGTCCAAATGTAATACTCCACTAAAATTCACATATCTAAGAACACAAGTGTAGGGTTGGGGGAAGGGGCGGGAGCGGGAGGGTGTTCATCCATACTCCCTAGATAAAATATTACACTATATATAGGGTAATTTTTTATTTTTATATACATATATAAAGTTTGAATCACTTGAACAACATGCAAAAGGTTAGCTTAGCGGCCGGCGCAATCAAAATGCACCATAACATCCAAGGTTTGATTCTCAAGTACTGCATTAATCATTGAGTGAAAATTCTGAATCCGTCACGAGATCGGGGTGGAGGTGGGCGGATTATGAGATAGATAGCATACACAGATTTGTGATGTGAGGGGGTCAGTTCCAGTTCCAGCAGATGCAAAACTAACTCCAATCTTGAGCTCTTCAATACTTAAACTTTGATCCAAATAAGGAGGCACAGATTCTTTGACACCAACATGCTTAGCTGCAATAAAAACACCAATTACAAGAACAATATAGGAAATATCAAGCATGTAATTTTTTTTTTTGATAAAGGGTGACTAGGAGATTCAAATTCATGATCTTTGTTCTGATACTATATTGAACTGTGTGCAAAAATGAATGCAGGGTTATGACATCATCGAATTCATATGAACCCAATACTTTTGAGGCAGACATATGGCTATATATTTAAGTGAAAATCTACTAATATTGCAATAAATAATAGGTCTTAACCCATAATGTAAGAATTACAATAAGTTCAATATAAACAATCTTAAAGTTGAACACATATGAGGGTTGTTTGGTTTGAAGACAAGTTATGATGAGATTATTTATATATTAGAATTAGTTATATTGGGATAATTAAGTTATCATGGTATTATTTTTATTGATTGTTTGGATTGTTCTATTAAAAATAACATATATTGGAAATATTTTTTATTTTTTTGGATAAAAAGTAACCAAACAAAGAATAAGGCAATACTAAATTTCTATTCCAGGACTATCTATACTTGTCCAACATACCAAACAACCCCCTAAAGTATAAATTCTGAATCCGCCTCAGACTATGTGATCATCTTGTCTAGAAGTTTAAGTTGTTAGATAAAACACACTTTTTTATTAATTATATCTTCAACACTACGTTTCGAACCTTTTTTGCATATGCATATTACATAGTCCGATCTGAAAGTAATTGATTCAGTCGAACCTACATACAGAATTCGCCCTAGACCCGCCTCTGTAATATTTTGGTCATTGTAAACTAACTAATCAAAGTAAGTAAAAGTATTAATTGTAGAGTAATTACCAATGTAATCATAAATAAGCATCCCATTAGTAAACCTTCCAGTAGCAACATGGTTGGGAAAATCCTTCCCATAGGGTTTGAAATTACTCCTTATAGGAGTTAGTATGTGGTTATTGTTTCCAGGATCAGCTGTTGAGTCTCCAAAGATAAAAATGGCAGAAACTAAACTACTCCTATTCCAATGAGCGTGAGTCTGAGTTGGAGCTTTCGATACGAAGAAAATTAGCACAAGATGCAAAAGAAAAATATAAGAATATGAAAGATGCATTTTGATATTGATAATGAATTTGTAGACTTCACAAAGGAGTTATATATAGCATTATATAGTCATTCTGACATTTGATGGTTTTAAATATTATTTTCAAAAGTAAAAGTGCTGGTTAGAAGACAATCCTCCAATTGTTATACTAAATTAGATAAAAAGATTTGTTTTTTTAAGAATAATATTATTTTGTATTGTCAATTGAAAATATATATATTAATTATTAGAAAATATTGATTATAAAAGTTAATTACTCCTAATAATGTTGTAATTCACGAAAAAAGAAGAACAGACTTCAAATAAAAATATAAAAATAAATAAGTTTAGTTCTCATTATGAGCAGGATAGATACAAAGGCTTAATTAGTTACAGGTTCATGTAAACTCAGTAGTTTTTGTCTAAATTCTGTATAAAATATTAAGAAATTAACTAAATATTAATAAATATTCGATTGTGAACTCAATTATTATTATAGTATTAATTTAAACACTTAAACTTTAAATTCTGAATTTGTTGAATTCATGCAGTTAGCAACTACCCAAGAAAGAAAGTGCATGCAGGCAAGAAATTTAAGAATTTGGTGAAGTGCAAATCAGTGTCACTAAAGGGTAAATGTTCATGGTCCATAAATAGAACTTATACCTTGCTTTCGAATTTTCAATAGTTTAAATAGGGTTAACTTTACGTGAATCTTAGTATATATATATATACACGTATCTACATACACGAATACAGTTATAACGAGTTTAACTTATACATATCGAAAGTGTAAAAGAAAAATATACTATTTGATCAATGTTTGTGTCATGATCTAAATTTAACACCTAAGTTGTAACAAACATCCAACAAGCTACTACCCTCACTAGGTAAACCCTTTAGAATAACATTCTTGTATAACATAAAAAACTACTAGCTACGTAACATTTGATAGTAGGTTAGGAGTTAAGTTATTCAGGTATAAAATAAATACAATATTTGATTTGCAATTTAGAAACTTGCATAACTAATACACGTATAAGTTATGATGGAATCTATGTATTACTTATATTTTTATGAAGACTAGATGTAACGACCCTCCAAGTCGTTTTGTGAAATTTTACTTATTTTCCCTTTTAACCCTCCTTGTAGTTCTTATATGTGATTTATAACTTTCGGAGATGAATAGTACGGACCTTGAGGTATTCGGTAGTGACTTAAGTCATTGGTTGGAATCTTGAGTTCGAAGAAAGTTAAGTTTGATCACGGTCAATATTCAGTCAAGTTGACCTCAGATTGGTGTTTTGGTGTTCCCAATAGGTCCGGAACGTGCTTTCTAGTCAATTTACATATTTGATTTATTTTCATAGGGTTCCGAATAAATTTTGAGAGTCTATTTGAAATTTTAGTTATTTTAGATAATTAATTTAATTGGTGGTTAATGGGTAAACCAATAATTTATTTACTTACGTGACTCATATACTAAATAAAAGAAGAGAAGTAAGTTTATAGGTTTTCTTTTTAAAACCTTCAGATCATTAAGAAAAAAGAAAAAAAGAAAAAAACTTTTCAACGGAGAGTTGGAGTTGTGCGCCGTCGACAACCGCTACTGCACGTTCAAGTGAGGGCTTCGGCTCTTCTTAATTTCATTTACCACTAACAACTATAGTTGATATTTAAATGCATGTGATATTTGACATTGATGATGATATGACGTGAGGGTGAGTAATGTTAATTAGTGGCAGATTAGGTGAGCTGATTTTGTAGTATTGAAATTAGGGTGAATTGGAGTGGTTATTGATTAATCAATCATTGGTTAGATACTGATGACGTGATGATTGGCTAATGATTGGCAGTGAGGTGAGTATAAGTGGAAGCACTACAACAAAAGGAGCTTTTAATGACAATAATTTAATTGCCACTAATACATTATTTATTTTGAAATATTACCGGCAAATCCATCTATTAGCCGGGAAAAGGTACTTTTATACTGGTAAGGAAAAGCGACGCCCATTAAAAGCCAATATTTCAAGGCAATTTTTATCATTCCCCTAATTTTTATTTTTTTCCACGCTAATTACCGATTCCATTTCTATCTAAATCATGAATTAGGTTTGAAAATTTTGGAAAATACTTCAGAAAAGGTCGATCTGTCTCTCCACCGCCAATGAAGTCATCTGTCTTACCGCCGCCAGTGAAGTCATCTGTCTTGCCGCTGCTGCTGTATCATCGCCGGCCACCAGTCCCCAATAACAGAGCTCATCTCTTTCTACTCTTTTTATCTCATTGCGTCTCTTTATTAGATCTCAAACATTGTTCATATGTCTCTTTCTATCCTTTTACTCCTCCGATAGGGCATGCAAGTGTAGCTGTGTAGGTAGTGTGTATGAATTTTTGTATATATTACACATTGATTTCAGTTAATTATATTTTAATTTGATTAATTTTTGTATTGGTGTTTCCATCATTTTCCTAGAAAATCAGATGGCCGCTCCACTGCCTAGGGCTCGAGTCCGTTGCGAATCGGGAAGAATTTTTTATTTTTGTGTATAATTCCCTCAAGACGTTCTCCTCATCAAATCCCTTTGTTGCTGCATCTTTGTCGGCCCTTCCAATTGTGGTGCTACCTCGCGGAATTACAGAATCATACTTTTCAATTTTGTTGCTATCACGACTGTCATCAGGTAGTTTATGGTTCTGTTTCACAGTTACTTTTAAGCAAAACCTTAATACTCAAATTTGCAGCGAGATTTTCAGTCCATAACTGCAATTGATGACAAGTTACTGAATTTTCAGGTTAATCGGTTAAAACTGTAAGTATAGTTTGTTCAATTGCTAAACTTTTTCAAATTTCGTTCATCTACTAAACTTATGAAGTTTTGAACTTTGTAGTTCCTTTAAAGCTTGATTTCATTCCCTTGTCAGATTCTTGCCTGTGTAGTTAGATTTCGTTTCAGCAAAAATGTGCTTCTCCTTCCATTTCAAGGGAGGCATAATTCATTTTGTTGTACTGTCTTACGTTTGGATTTCGTTTGAAACGATCAGAAGCAGTGATTTCTATGTCAAATGTAATTATTTTCTATGATATGACTTCCTTTTCTGAACTATAAATCTGTCCTGTTTTACCAATCATGAGTATAAGTCTTCCTATTAACTAAGTTGCGTCTTAAAAAGTGTTCATCACGTTCCCCTTATTGAGTCAAACCTGATAGTCTTGTCCTCCCCCTAATCTTAATTTATGCCAAAGTTAAAGAAGTGTCAATTTGAAATTTTTGTTTCTTATGATCAAAAATTTGGTTTAGTCTTGTTTTGTTCTCACGAATTATGACCTTGAA
This sequence comes from Jaltomata sinuosa, assembly GCA_003996215.1. NCBI lineage: Eukaryota > Viridiplantae > Streptophyta > Magnoliopsida > Solanales > Solanaceae > Jaltomata > Jaltomata sinuosa. Next base: position 33,983 of record QJPP01002987.1, on the reverse strand, counting down.
TCAATGTGAGATTGATATTGTTTGTTGTTGGTGATATGTTTTTTTAAGATCAATAGCCATTATGAGATCTCCCTTCAGAATTAGCTATGTATTATGTTCCTCGTATACCTAATTTAAATGAAGTCCAGGCTGTTTAAGTTTTTTTGCTTTCATATTCATCTAAAGTTGGCTCTGCCCATGGTTAAGTCACACCCTTCTTTCTTTATTGAAGATTAGCTAGAGTTTCTTCTTCAATCAATCTTGTTTATTTGACTTGGAATTGTTGCAGCTTGGTTCTTGTTTCTCTGTTTCTCCATATTTTCCATAGAGTTGAACTTCTACTCCGACGACATAAAAATATTTTTACACTATCATATCACCTAAAAATATAATTACTCGTTACAAGTAACTGTTGGACTTGTTAAACACAATGGCAAGCAACCTGCTATAATAAAAATACTTTATGCTATTATTAGTGTATATAAATAAGATCGTTAGACTTAAAAATAATTTGTGTATGTGCACAACACTAAATTTTGTGTGGATGTTCTATGGTAGGGTTGGAAAACGGAGAAGAACCTAAAGTTCCTGCAACAGAAAGTGCTGAAGCAGAGCGATGTTGGCAATCTTGAAACAATTATGGGGATGTTTAAACTTTTTGGATACAGAAAAAGCTCAATCATTGTAGGTAAACTCCAGAGATTATTCACACGTATTGGTTGAGATGACAGAGCACAAAAAAGGACTGCGAGAAGAAAACAAAACCAATCCTTGATACATTGCGGAGCTACCAAGACTTGCTTCCTATAATTGTTTGCAAAATCCAATATGAATTCCTCTAGTCTTATCTCTTAAATTGTTTACTGATTTCTGAGATTTTCCTCTGCAGGATAAAACCTTGGATGTGCTGGCAATCGAAGACAAGAAAAGACTATGCTTCAGCAGAGAAGTACCTTGACAACTTGTTGCAGTAAGGCCTTACCTCTTAGTGTATTCATATTTGCTTCTATGGAGAGAACACTTTTCTGTACTTCTATTTCCCACCAACATATAGGTATGGATAGCTCTACCTATTAGGATAAATAAAAATGAAAATACAAAATATGTCCATGATCTCTGCCTACTGCAAATTTTTGTTGCTGAACTGGTTGAAATCTACAGGATGGTTTGGGTTCAACAATTTTGAAGCTGCAAGATGGTGCATGGGAGCTAAGGTCTCAGAAATCAGAAATTGAAAGAACCCTTGGGCAAAATAGGACAACATTCAGACAGTGCTCTAATAAAGAAACATAAGAATTATGTTCTGGAGGTTTTTGCGAGATTCGGTAGATTGTTGGACTATCTCTTTATTTGAAACAATACTAGAAACTTACGAAATCAACTCCAACTGTTGTCATGGTTGGAACAGGAGTTGGTGCTTCTCGAGGTGTGCTGATTAAAGGTGGGCAGACTTTAGAAGGCGCACAAAAGGTTTGCACCATAAGTTCTTTTTTATACTACCAGGCACCATCAACTCTATACCGTAAAAAAACAACTTGAGAACAACTCATTATCTGTTTCTGTAGGTGAACTGTGTAGTGTTTGATAAGATAGGTACTCTTACAATGCGCAAACCAGTTATTGTAGATACAAGGCTATTTAGAACTATGGTGCTTCGTGAATTCTATAAATTGGTTTGAAACAAGAGCCTGATGTTGGACCAAGGCATTTCTGTTCCAGTTGATGCTGATGAAGTGTTAGCAGAAACAGAAGAATTGGCACATATGGCAGATGGTCGTGATCCCGGAAGCTTCCACAATTTCTCTAGCGAAAAATAATAGTGTCTCAATTTACGTATTTCTCCATTGTTGAACGCACTCTTTCCATTCTGATAGTACTACTAGAAGATAAAAAAGTGGATGTATTGAGTTTGATTGTTCTTATTTCAAGTGATTGACATTGTTTTGAGATTAGTCAATTCTTCTATTACTACCTTCGAATTGATTTCTCTTGTGAATTTTATTTTTAATGCTATGAAAAGTGATTGGTTAAGTATGTGAATTAAGGTGAATTTATGATTAATTTTAGTTGTCATAATAATTGTCACTAAAATATGTCTCCTTTATTGGCAATTATTGTATCTTTTAATATTACATTTCTGAAGTAGTTTTAATGGCATTAGTAATGACAGCTAAATTAATGCCACTAAAAGTAATTACTTTTAGTGGCAATTATCTGAGTCTTTATCGGCACTCGACATAAATGCCACTAAAGGCTTTAGTGACATTGGAATCAATGGCATTTAATCAAATGCCGCTAAATATTTTTGCGGCAATAATTATTGCCGCTAAAAGGAAAATGTATTGCCGCTAAAAGTCTCTTTTGTTGTAGTGAAGTTAGGCAAGAGATAGTTATAGTGACGTGATAATGAACCATTGAGCAAAATAATGATTTCTAAATCATTGGCTCCTATAGGTGATATTGGGGTGAATTGAAGTGGGCATTTGTACGGGTAAACTGTGAAGTAGTAGTTTGTAGGCTATTAGAATTGATAAGAACATGCAATGATTGGTCATTAATGATAGGATGAGAGAAGATAATGATTCATGTTTATTTGGTAGTGTTGCAAATTCCCTCTCCCAGCTCTCTCGCTTCTTAACCCTCACGCACCAATGTTATTTTAACAGATGTTCATTGATGTCACGATGCACATAATGTTGGAGACTAGAATGTGATAATGTTTCTTTGAATTACAATTAGCAGTAGGGAAATAACTCCAAGATTCTCGATGTTGCACACACACTCATCACAACCAGTCGTAATGCAATCGTCCTTGTCTTTACCTTTAGGTTCCGAGAGATCTCATATGATCGTCAACTATAATTTTGACAAATTAGGTTTTAGGCCTAGAATTCTTAATGATCTGTTTTAGCTGAAATTTGACGTGCTAGTTATTATGTGTTTGAACAGATTTTGATCGTTCGGAAACATTACGTAAGGAAAAGTTCGTTACTTAACACTTGGGCTTCGTTTTGAGGCAAGTAGAGATTTCTAATTTCTTTTGAAGTGTTAGTTATATTGTATTGAATGAACTTAAGGGTAATGGGTAATGAGGGGGTCCCGTATAAATGAGATAACGAGCATTTATACGGGCACCGGTACTATGCTATGGGAAATTCTTACGAAATTTTTTATCGGTTGATAGAATCTCATAAGTTGTGATACAATTGAACTGTTGAGACTCATGAATTATGTGAATTGGATTGTGATTGATAAACTCATTGTATGTACTTGATCATACATATTCATTCATACCACTCTTATTGTTGCATGATAATTGTTGGATGATACTCCCCACTGATTTGCTTGTGAAACTCATATTCTTCTTAAGCCGATGGAAAATGGTTCCGGCTAGTGACATCATGCAAAGCCGATGAAAAATAATTCCGGCGAGTGGTAGTGTGACTATTTATGAAATTCTGGTTCTTATTATGCCGATGGGAAATGGTTCCGGCGGGTCTTATTATGCCAATGGAAAATGGTTCCAGCGGGTCTTATTATACCGATGAGAAATGGTTCCGGCGAGTCTTATTATGCCGATGGGAAATGGTTCCGGCGGGTTTTATTGTGCCGATGGGAAATGGTTCCGGCGGATATATACCGGTTTACTTTTGGCCAGTGTATTGCATGGCATTACATTTCATCTGCATTGCACTCCATATTGAACTGTTCTAGATACGTGCCTTATTTATTGTACTGTGGTAACTTATATTGTGGCAAAATTATACTTGTGAAAAGAGAACTTTTAAGACACATCTCGTTATTGCTTCTAGAAGGAGTTAGTAATCAAAGCTTGATGAGTACACGTGTTTTCCGTACTCACTCTATACTTGCTGCACCTTTTTGCATGCAGAAACTGAGCCAGGTACTGGAATACTTGACTTGTTGTTTGTGTTTGAGGCTGTTGCGGTTAGGATTCAGGGTGAGCTGCTTTCTCTTCGGCAGTACTGAATTCTAGAGATTCTTTATGTTTTCTGTCTTACTTTCTCCCAGACAGTTGTTTTAGTTTTCATAGACTTGTTTCATATTCGTAGATGCTCTTGTACTGGTGTCACCAGGTCTTGGGGTAGTTTGAATTTGAACTTGTTATTTCCGCATTTATAAGAGTTAGTTGTTACTTTTATATTTCTTCCGCATTATTTCTATTGTTAAATGGTTAGTAAAGGAAAGGGGTTCGCCTACGGGAATGGTGGGTGCCCTCACGGTCTAATGTGATTTTGGGTCGTGACACTAGAAGGTGAAATAAGTAAATACATAAATAACAAAACTCTACATAACTAATCCATGCAATTACCTCATAATTAATTCATGTATTACTAATATATGCATAACTCTAACCAGCTACCAGGCGACCCCTAAGAGCAAATGGTTCATAGCACTTGCATCTACATCCTTCAAATACACATAGTAATGATGAATGTATTTTGGGTCATGGACCCTTTTTAGACATAAGATGGGTCAACTAATGGATTTAATGCACCTTGGATATTAAACCTTACTTAGGTCAAATGTACCTAATAGCGTGTTTTGATTCGGTCTATCTTGGGTGGACTAAAATTGGTGTCTTAATATCGGTTCTCTCGAAAGGAGAACTCGGGAATGGAATTCGTTGTGACTTGGTTGAAACGCGAATCAACTACCCACAAGAGCATTTTGTTCTAAAAGGGAGACAGTTGCGAAACTATCAAAAAAAATTGATTTTTTTTTGGTAACTAGCAGTATATTAATCACCAAAATGAGCATTACAAAGCTATAGCAGGCTACACACAGCCCTGCTATTCAAGTATCCGTTAACCTATTATCAACTAAACAAGCTACTCCTACAACATATAATTCAAAACTAAGTGCTGCAGACTAAGAGGAGCTCTAATACAAACAACATAAATAATCTCTTTAGCAATAGAGTCACGGGTTCTACTCCTTTTCTCAAAAACTCTCAAGTTTCGTCCAATCCACAAGGCATGAGTAAGTTCTGTGTACATCATCTTGAACAGCTTAGCTTGATGCGAGTTCCCTTTTGCAAGCTGTAAAGTCCAATGCATATGTTGATCCCAAGTGAGAGCACTATATTGATGCCTCTGCATTCACAATAAAACTCTGTCCCACAAGCATCTGGTAAATGGACACTGCACAAACAAATGCTCATGAGATTCATCATGTAGTTGGCAAAGCTGACATTTGGTATCCACATCTATTCCCCATTTGATAAGTCTATCTGTTGTTAGAAGCTTACCTTGCAGTTGTAACCAAGTAGTAAATCGAGCCTTAGGTCTAGCAGAATTCAGATACATAAGGCACTTCCAAGCAACTCGTGGTCTTACCGTCAGCAACTAATTATAAATGTGTCTGATCAAACTCTTGGCTGGATTTGGCATTGTCATTTGCGGCAAACTGGATCGAGCTTCAAGAATTTTTCGTATCATCCAGCAAGCTTGCTGAGGCACCTTTATGGTAGCAATATCTTGATCTTTTATATAGTATTGGTGAATCCATCGTATCCACAATTTATCAACCTTGTGTTCCACATCCCAGTAGTGCCTTACTAAAGCAGCTTTATTCCAAAATAGGATATTAGTAACATTCAGACCACCAACACATCTAGGAGTACATATGTTTTCCCAAGCGACTAGAGTAACTTCTACAACCAGACCATAAGTAACTTCTACAGTGTGCCTCGATCAATTTAACCACTTTGGAAGGCAAGAGAAACAGTTGAGCCCAGAAAGCTTGCACACCAAAGATAACAGATTGTATCAATTGAGCTCTACCAGCGTAAGATAAATTCTTGGCAGTCCATGAAGATATTCTGGCAGTGATCTTTTGGATCAGTGGTTGCCACTGTATAATAGATATCTTTTGAGTGGCTAATGGGACTCCCAAGTATCGGAAAGGAAACTCACCTAGTGTATATCCCAGGTTCTGCATAATCCTATCCTGCATAGAGTGTGATACACCACCAAAATAGATAGCACTCTTGTTGATGTTAGCCTTAAGACCAGATGCCATAGAGAAGGTATTAAAACATTGATGCAGCAATGTAATTGATTCCAAGTCCCCTCGAGAGAAGAGAAGTAAATCATCAGCAAATCATAAGTGGCTTAACCCCATTTTAGCACATCTTGGATGGAATTTGAAAGCTTTAGTCTCCTTGAGTCTACTAAGTGATCTACTGAGGTATTCCATAGCAATAGCAAATAGAAAAGGAGAGATAGGATCTCCCTGTCTAAGGCCTCTAGCAGCTTGGAAAGGGTTAGAAAGTTCACCATTTATCAAGATACTGTAACTAACAGTCTTCACACATTCCATCACCCAAAGCATAAAAGTAGAAGGGAAGCCTAGAGCCTTCATAACTTGCTCCAAATAGCACCACTCTACTGAGTCATATGCTTTTTGGAAGTCTATTTTCACCATGCTCCTAGGAGAAATGTGCTTTCTAGTGTAACCCTTCACTAACTCATGCGCAAGAATAATATTATCTCCTATTTTCCTGCCTGAGATGAAACTTGCTTGAGCCTCACAGATTATAGTAGTCATCACTGGCTGCATTCTAGTAGCTATAATCTTAGAGATTAATTTATACATGATGGTGCAACAGGCTATCAGCCTAAAATCCTTGACACTGGTTGGGTGAGAAGTCTTTGGAATCAGAGTAATAGTGACACAGTTAACAGGTCTATACATCTTGATCTGAAATATTCTTGCACTGCCTCAATGACATCTTGTTTAATTATCTGCCAAGACTTATTATAAAATACTTCATTGAAACCATCCTTCCCCGGTGCTTTGTCATCTCCTATAGCTGCTAGGCTTGCATTTATTTCCTCTTCAGTTACATGTGAACATAACTTCACTCTTTGGGCTTGCGTCAATACAGGACCATGTTGCATAGTCTGAAGGTTGATTGCAGGAAGGGAGTGAGCAGATGTCCCCATCAAGCCCTTTTTGATTTTAAAAGAGTAAATAGAAAAGAAATTCTGAAAATTTGATTTAAGATTTGCAACCTTTGTATTGATCAAAACCTTAAATGAATTATATTCAGAGGGTTTGAACTAATTCACTCCAACTGGTGGTGTAAAGTGTAAAATAATCTAACCACATGATATTAATCTACCATGCCAATTTGTTTGTAAAATACTACTTTCTCCGTTTTAATTCGTTTGACCTACTTTTCTTTTTAGTCCGTTTAAAAAAGAATGATCCTTTCACTTTTTTAACTACTCTTCAATTCCACCTTTCTACATGGCATATTTAAGACCACAAGATTAAAGAGTATTTTGCTACATTTGATATATCTTTAATTTAAGACCATAAGATTCAAAAGTCTTCTTTATTTTTTTAAACTCTGTGCCAAATCAAAATAAGTCAAACAAATCAAAATGGAAGGAATAATATTTATCCAAAACGAAAAAAAATCTACAAACTGAAAAATGTCAGTCCAATTCTTAAATGAGGAATTATTGTATATGCCAATAGTTACGCCCCTAATTATGGAAGATAGCGATAGTTTGTGTGCCATGAAATGTTGCAATAGTTTGATTCAAAATATAGTGCCATAGCGGAATATATTGTATTCGTGTGCAAGCGAAATATACTATATTTATGTTGCTGTATTTTCACTGTATACCACTTATATTTTATGAAATACACGTGTATCATTATCAGAAATCATCTCAACCTTCACCAAAAATCACTTGCATGTCTTATATTTCAAGCTTGAAATAAGAAGATATGTGTATTGATGGGTGTATTTGTTACTAAATTCAAGTTCTCGCTATGTATCGTAATTTTTTTAAAATATTACTATTTCGAATAAATGTAAGTATTATGTTTTCTGTGTCGCGTAATTTTTCCTTCTTAAATTATATATATACAAATGAAGTGATCGTCTTACCTCCCAATGTGAAATTTTTCAACGTAAATACAAATTTAGTTAAACTCCATATGTATTTCGAACACCAAATGCGAAACCCAAAAACAAAATAAAATGGACAAATGATGTAAATGTGAAGCCCAATCTTTCTCCTAGACATATGTATGGACTCACAAGAGGTAATTGGTTCCTTCAATAAAGAGTAAAAAGTTTTACTTTCTCTTTTTCTTTATTAATAAGACACAACACATAAAAAGATTGGAGTACACTTCGAAGATTTTGATCCTAGCTATATAATGAGTTAATTTCACATATAATCATTCAATATTTATTTTCTTACATCAAAATTATTAAATTATTCTCTTAAAAAAAGAAAGATCCCTCAATTTTATCTAAATATCACACAAAAGTCATCAACTTAATTTTTGTAACAAAAAATACACTCAATTTAGTGTTTTTAATCTAATAAAATAAAAGTTGAATAACTATTCGTAACATAATTCGTTATACAATGTAATATTAATACTTGGTGATGGAATCAATAGCTGGCTGAAGTGCTTGAGAAACAATGTAATATGCCCTCTCAGTTGGATGAACTGAATCCCAAAAAACATAATTTGATGCATTTGGGCAAACAGATGATAGGGGGGTGCACAACAATCCACAGCAGCCACTGCTAACCTTTTCAAAATCTATCATGAAAAAAAAAAAAGAATAAGAATAAATTTTTTTGGTTAATAAATACTTTTTCCGTTCATACTTTGCAGAAATGTAAGGTGAGGCTGCGTACAATAGACCCTTGTGGTCCGGCCCTTCCCCGGACCCCGCGCATAGCGGGAGCTTTAGTGCACCGGGCTGCCCTTTTTTTTTATTTGACTGTACACTCTTTAAGAAATAATAAATAGAAAAGTAAGTTTAGTATATTACGTCTATTAGTTATAAGTCATTTAAGTGTTAAAAAAATGAATAGTATTTAATAGCAAGAGTAAAATAAAGTAATAAACATAAAATAGTAAATTATCTTTCTTGATTTTCTAAAATAGACAAGTAAAATTGGATAACTATTTTTAATATAATAGACAAATAAAGATGAATCGAAGGAGTATCTGCAAGAAGAAGATAAAATTTCTTTATTTGAGGGTTAGATTATCTTAAAGTTACATTTAATGGTTGCAACTTTTAAGAAAATAACAAATATGGTTATGTTTCGGGTAGGTTCAAAATGATCCCCTAATTATATTCTCTTCATCCATTTTTACTTATTTTTTTTATGATCATGGTGTCTGAGTCAGTTTTCGTGCATCAAATGAGAAAAATCACCTAGTGTTTTTTTGTCTCCACTGAGATTTGAACCTGAGACCTTAGGCCTCATGGCTCTTTTAACCCACTTCATTAACCACTAGACCACACCCTTAGGTGCAATTTTATTTTTTTTACCCTTGGGTGCCATTTTATTTGTTTTTCATATTAAAAATATATGTTCACTTTTATTTGTCGTTTGAAAAATCAAGAGATAATTTATCACTCAAATTTTAATTTATCCTTTTGATTAACTATAGTTATTTTTCAATGCATTTCTCAAAATATTAAATTTATTATATTCAAAGAGTGATATATAGTAAAATTATCATTCTATTTATTGCTTCTTAAAGAGTGTGCTAAGACAATACTGAACAAGTAAAAATGATTTGTGAGCAGTTTTGATCTTTTAAAAGTGAACACTTTTAGTCTCTATTAAATATTTAGCAACTTCTGGATATTAGATATAATAAGAACTTCAAAAAAGATTCAATTCATCAAATTTGACAAATGCAACACAAAAAGACTGCACAAGACACCAAAAGTATACCAAAAAAATAGTAGAAATTACACCTCAAAATATTATACCAGACTCCAGAATTGAAAAGAATATGATAGAAGTTGTAAAAACTGCACCTCATAATTCCCTTCAAGTCTATCAATCACAGTTTGTTAAATATTATATTTGACTGATATCAAAACTACATGTTCACGTTTAACACACTTAAAGGACCAAAATACTATCAGAAATATATCTAAAAGACCATTTTGAACCTACTTCAAAACACTAAGAAAATTTCGCTAAATTCGAATAATGCAACACAAAAGACTGCACAAGACACCAAAAGTGTCTAAAAGGAAATAGCACAAACTACACCTTAAAATGTTATACCAGACTCCAGAATAGAAAATAAAATAATAGAAGCTGTAAAAATTGCACCTCCAATGTGACTTCATATTAATTTATTTTTTGGTCACAGTTCTCTTCAAGTCCATCAATCACAGTTTGTTAAATATTACATTTAACGAATATCAAAAGTACATGTTCACTTTTAACACACTTAAAGGACCAAAATACTATCAGAAATATATCTAAAAGACCATTTTGAACCTACTTCAAAACACTAAGAAAATTTCGCTAAATTCAAATAATGCAACACAAAAGACTACACAGGACACCAAAAGTATCTAAAAGAAAATAGCACAAACTACACCTCAAAATTAATGTTATACCAGACTTCAGAATAGAAAATAAAATGATAGCAATTGTAAAAACTACACCTTCAATGTGACTTCATATTAATTTTTTTTTGTCACAATTCCCTTCAAGTCCATCAATTACAGTCTGTTAAATATTATATTTAATGAATATCAAAAATACATTTTCACTTATAACACACTTAAAGGACCAAAATACTACCAGAAATATATCTAAAAGACCATTTTAAACCTACTTCAAAACACTAAGAAAATTCCGCTAAATTCAAATAATGCAACACAAAAGACTGTACAGAACATCAAAAGTATCTAAAAGGAAATAGTACAAACTACACCTCAAAATGTTATACCAGACTCCATAATAGAAAATGAAATGATAGCAGCTGTAAAAACTGCACCTCCAATATGACTTCATATTAAAAAAAAATTGTCACAGTTCCCTTCAAGTCTATCAATCATAGTTTGTTAAATATTATATTCAACGAATATCAAAAGTACATGTTCACTTATAACACATTTAAAGGATCAAAATGCTATCAGAAATATATTTAAAAGATCATTTTGAACCTACTTCAAAAAATAATGAACATTTTTTGTCAAAAAAAAAATAGGAATTAGAATTACTCACCATATTTGTGACCTTGAATCATGTCCATCAATGGTGTATAGAGATCCATATAAGCAAATCTAGAACCCAAATTTGCAAACTTAATTTGCATGTCATTTAACTTATTTTGGAGCTTTGAATCATAGTCTCTAGCCATGGAAGAGTAGTAATCATAGCAATCTCTCTTAAAAAATGAGTGAAGGGTGATGACAATTGGTAAACAACCTATTGGAAGCATCCCTGCCACTGCAATTTTCCTAGCCCCTTGATCCATTAATTCCTGCATATAATTAATTAAGTTCCTGAATTAGTTCGATCCAGTTTGATTTTTGGTATTTATGTCCACCCCTAGGAGGGGGTCACTGGACCCTTTTAGGCACGATAAAACACAAAATGCTACTTCGTTGCTAATTTGCTTGTAGCTGACAGAAATTCATCGCTAACTCGTTGCTAAATAAGATTAGCTATATATATGGATTTTGCTGTTTGGCTACATAGTTTATCCGTCGCTAAATTCTGTTTTTTTTAAGTAATGGTTAGTGCATTCCTTTAAAGAGGCTTAAAAAAAATGCACAAAATGCTTAGGTAGCAAGTTTTGAGTTAGGGACCTCAATTGTGCAAAGTGGCGTTCACAACAATCAGACCATGCTATGAACTTAGTCAAGCAGTGTAGCATGACGTCCTCTGTGGAGAGAAGACAGAAAAAGGATATTTCCCCGCTTTTCGTCCGTCGCTTTGCCTTTCATATTTATCTGTTAGTACATCAATTCTATGTGTGTCTAATAAAATTTTCCGAAGAAGAAGTGAGTGGCCAAACCTGTAGGAATTGTTGAAGATGTTGTAACAAGAAGTCTATGTAGGCTGAGACTGTGTAGTTTGCCCTACGAATTGGAAGTGCATTGTAATTGAGAAAAAAATCATTTGTGCCTGCACTAAAAATGAATAATGCTTCCTTTATCAAATTTTGTGTTTGCTCTTTCCCAATAGCTGCCTCCATTTTCTCTTTATACTCCTTGAAATGTTCTAGTTGCTTTGATAATGATATCACATTCTGAAATTCCCACAAAAAGGAAAAAAGAAATCATCTCATTGAGAAGAATATAAAAAATGAAGGGTCAATTAAAATAAACACTCTTATAATATGACTCAATTTCGGATACACTCCTATAATATGGCTCAATTTTGGATACACCCCTATATTTTAAAATAAAATACTTAACACTCCCTGTACTATGAAAATCATATAAAAATTGGGGGTAGGGGAAGGAGATTACAAGGTGAAAAATTAAACTTTCACCAATAAGGTGAGAGTTCAGGTAGCGAATCAACTAAGCCTGCTAAGATTTCCCTACATTTAGAATCCTTATGAGTTATATCTGTAACTAAGAGACAAATTAAAATTTATAAATAATAAGTCTATACGGAGTTATTTGTATGAAAATTTAATAAGAAGAATAAAAAATTATAAATAATAAGTCTATACGAAGTTATTTGAATGAAAACTTAATAAGAAGATTAAAAAAAATTATTCACTCCTTTGATTTAAAAAAAGAGAGTACACATTTTTTGAAGTGCTTATAGTTTAAAACTCATAAACAGAAAATGAACACAAATTACTCAATAATATATGTCAACTATTAGCAATAACTTTCTTACTCTAAATACGTAATTATTTGTACTTTTATTTAATTATAATAGTTTATTATATCTTTTTTTTTTAGTTTAGTTATCATCCTGCTGCAAGATTATTTTAAATATACATAGTTAGATAAACTTTCATTTGTGTAGGATTTCTAAGAGATTTAAATATTTTTAGAAAAATAGGAATACTATTATGGGAAAAGAGTCAAAAATACCCTTGTACTTTCAAAAATTGGCTACATTTACCCTCCGTCATACTACCTGGCTAAATATATCTCTCTCAACACCAAAGTTTTCACTTGTACCCCTCAATTGGATGGAAATACCCAATTCAACAAAAATAACCCAAATTTTAAAAAAATAAAAATCTTAATAATCTTAATTCAAAAATTGGCTACATTATTTATTTGGACTATATAATAATCTTAATATGACTATTGTGAACCAGAGTATCATTGGGTGGTGGACAAGGATAGCAAGGAATGATGCACAATGGAATCACAAGGTGCTTAGGCCAGTGCTCATTTGCAAACAAATTTTGATTTGACTAAGTACAAATATTGGGTACAAGAACTATTAAGTAGGAAGTACATTTGTAAAGATAGAAAGTGGATAGAACTTAGAAGAGATATTACAAAGGGAGGTATAGAGAAGTGAAAGTAGGAAGTGAGATAGATAGGAGCTCTTGAGCTCAGTTGTTTTGGTTTTTACTTTATTGATGTAAGTTGTAACTGATGGAGAAGTTTGAATAAATAAGATGTTGGTTGTTGACCAAAAAAATTGTAAGATTTTCATAATATTGGAGGTGTAAGTATTTGATTTTAACCCAAAAATAGATATTATTACACCATATTAAGAGTATCTTTGAATTGATTTAGCGCAATATGTATTTTTTGACCAAATGTAAAACTCCACTAAATATGTCACATATATAAGAGCACAATTATAGGGTGGGGTGGGGGGTTATGAGATAGACAACATACACCGAGTTGTGCTGTGAGGGGGTCAATTCCAGTTGCAACAGATGCAAAACTAACTCCAGTCCTGAGCTCTTCAATACTTAAACTTTGATCCAAATATGGAGGCACACATTCTTTCACCCCAACATACCTAGCTGCATTAATCAAACACTAATTACCAGCACAATAACACTACCTTCCCGATGAACCAAACATGTGAAATTTTTTTTTAACGAGTGAAGAACTTGAATGAGAAAATTCAAATTCATGCATCTGCTTGTTCTCATATCATATTAAAGTGTGCAAAGGCAGATGTAGGGTTATGACATTGAGTTCATTTGAATTATAATAAAATAATACGTCTGAACCCATAATTTTAAAAAGATCATATTGCAGAGATTAGTTATTCAAAAATTAATAATAGAGAGATTATTTCCTGTGTTTGGTTCATTGCACTAAATTTTGATATACAATTAATGAGCTAACAATTATACCCTTTGATTCTTGACCTTCATTGGTTTCTAGGAAAAAGATAAAGGTAGTTTTGTCATTTTGCTACTTTATCCATGTATTAGTTATAGATGGATTAGTTATTCCATGTTGCATTAAGTTATGCAAAGATTAAGCTATACAAAAATCAAAACCATTAGATAAAGTTATACCAAATTATCTCGTACCAAGCGACTCTTTAAAATTGGACACATAAAACTTAAATTCTGACTCCACCTCTGAATGCAAGACCTCATTTAGATAGAACACACTTTTTCTTAATTATATCTTCAACAATACGTTTCGAACCTTTTTTGCATATGCATATACATATTTCGAACTAAAAGTAATTAATTCAGTTGAACCTAACCCACCCTAGGTCCGCCTCTTCTACGTCCTTATGCAATATTTTGGTCATTCTCTGCAAACTAATTAATCTAAGTAAAAAGTCTTTGTAGAGAAATTACCAATGAAATCATAAGTAAGCAACCCATTAGTAGTCCTTCCAGTTGCAACATGGTTTGGAAAATCCCTCCCATAGGGTGAGAAATTACTCTTATAAGGAGTTAGTATGTAGTTATTGTTTCCAGAATCAGCTGTTGAATCTCCAAAGACAAAAATGGCAGAAACTAAACTACTCTTATTCTCTTGAGCGTGAGTCTGAGTTGGAGCTTTCGATACGAAGAAAATTAGCACAAGAAGATATTTATGCAAAAGAAAAATAAAACAATATGAAAGATTCATTTTGATTGGTGATTGATTGATCAAGAAATCTTGAAAAACCCTATATTTATGGATAATGAATTGTAGACTTCATAAGGAGTTATATATAGGCGTGGAGGGGCGGATCAAGGCGTAATAGTTATTTTGATATCGATAATTTAAATTTATTATCAGAATTAAATATGCTAAAAGAAATAATACAATTAGAAGATAATCCTCCAATTGGTCACACTAAATCAGATAAAAAGATTTGATTCCTTAATAAGTGTGTATATATTCCTTATAGACTAATGTATTTTTATAATATATAGTTGTCTGAATCATTTTTTTTTTGGAAGTTAAAATTGATGAATTATCTAAGATTAACAATGTCTCAAGAAATATTATATGAATTAGCTATATTATTAATTGAAAAAAATTATTAAAAAATTAATTATAAAAGTCAATTACTCCTAATAATTTAGCCAATTACTCTTAATTACATACCGTGTGGTGCACGTTGAATATGTTAATGCACACATTTTTGTTTTGTGAATATAATAATGTGCAAGTTTAATATAATATGTTGGGCCTTCTTATAATTATATTCTACTTGCATAGGTTAAATGATAACAATTATTTTTATTTTAAAGCTCGTAACTATCTTGTTTGAGCGGTCGATAATACTTATTGAGTATGTGTCAGTGTATTGTTGCGGAGTTCATGGTAGCTTAGAATCCTTTATTTCTGTTTTGTATTTCAAACGAATTGTGTATTATTCATATACGTATCTTGTATTTTTCCATCCCTAGTAGCTCATGTCTTGTGACATCAGTACTCATTGAGGCGATTGTGATTAGCTTTTGCAGTATTTGATTCTTTTATTTATGCTATTGTCTTTCAATTTTGGTGCTTCATATTGTATGGTTCGCTCGAGAAATTCGGTTAGGTGTCATCACGATTTAGATAATTTTAGATCGTGAGTAAAAATGAATTCTATAAAATAAAAGGAAAAGGTGAACACATGCTAGGCTTGAAGGGTTTGATGAAGATCATCCAGACAAATAAAAGAGGATATTGTGTGAAGATTTAATATGCTTATTTATAGGAGAATGGGTCGAAATTTATTATTTAGTTGTTTGGGGATTTCGTCTACTAACAATAAGGACTACTAGTGCTCCAGTATATATTAAAAGGATCATTTTGATATCTTAGCCTAAATATAAGGGACTACGTTGGACTTTTTTTATAAGACATATCAAAAATAAAAAGGTGGAGTACACTTCCAAGATTTTGATCCTAGCTATATAATGAGTTAAATTCACAGATTATCATTCAATTTTTATTTCATTAAATCAAAATTATTAAATTATTTTTTATAACAAGAAAAGTCACTCAATTTACCTAAGTATCATGAAACTCATTAAACTAATTTTTATAACAATAAATACACCCAACTTTACGGAAGTATCACAAAAAGTTTCAGTATGCAAAGTTAAGTGGCTTTTTTGTATATAAAAAAATAATTTAGTGATTTTAGTTTAATAAAATAAAAGTTGAGTAATTATCCATAAAATTATTAGTTTTTGAAATTTGATATCAAAAAGTGTTTTCACACCATCAACTGACATCAATGCATTTGAGCAAACATATGATGTGGGGTTGCACAAAAATGCACTTTCAAATAAGCCTGTTCCACAGCAACCACTTGTAACCTTTTCAAAATCTACAAAGGAAAAAAAATAAGAATTTTAAGTTAATAATTATCTTAAAAAAAGAAAAAGAAAATGTCTTTATTTGAGGGTTAGATTGTCTTAAAAAAGTTACATTTAATGGTTGCAACTTTTGAGAAAATAACAAATATGGTCTTTTATGTTTTGGGTAGGTTCAACATGGTCCACTAAACATATTTGTGAGTCAAATTTGTTCCTTTAGTAAGTGAGCACTTTTAGTCTTCATTAGATATTTAATAAATTCTAGATGTGGAATGTAGTGAGAATTGCAAAATAAAATAAAATATATAGTTTAACCAAAAACACTAGGAAAATTTCGTCAAATATGAAAAATGCAACACAAAAAATTGTACAGAACACCAAAAGTATGTATAAAAAAAATAGTAAGAAACTATACCTCAAAAAACTGCATCTAATATGAGTTCGTGTCAAAATATTTATATTTTGTCATAGTTCTCCTCAAGTCTAATAATCAGAATTTGTTAAATGTTATATTAGAATTAGGCATAATATATAAACGTGTCCTTTAATTTAGCTTCAACTGATATTTACGCACTTCAACTTTGAGTGTGCGCAAGTAGGCCAAAAAATTTTGGGAGCGTCTGTGACAATCTATTAAATGGTGCGCGTTGATTCGGAGGAAAAAATCATAGTTTTTTTGAGTCGAAACAAGGCCCGAAATAGGAAATGGAGATTTTTTTATTTTTCGTGTGTTAGTCCATAATTTTTGTGTGATATGAGCACTCGATGATTTTTTGGCCAAAATTTTTTAGGATCATCCGTGATGACCTATTAAATGGTGCATGTTGGTTATGAAGAAAAAATATAGGTTTTTTTAGTCAAAATGAAGCTCGGAACATGAAATGGAATTTTTCTATTTTTAATGTGTGTTAGTCCATGAATTTTGTGTGATATATGCGCTCGATTTTTTTTGGCCAAAATTTTTCAGAGGCATTCGTGACGACCTATTTAATGGTAAAAGTTGGTTGGGAGGGGCAAACGTAAATTGTTTTGAGTCGAAATGAGGCCCGTCACATGAAATGGTGATTTTTTTATTTTTCGTGTGTTAGTCCATGAATTTTGTGTGATATGTGTGTCCGATAGTTTTTTGACCGAAATTTTTTGAGGGGCATGCGTGATGGCCTATTAAATGATAAGCATTGGTTCTGAAGCGCAAACATAGGTATTTTTGAGTCGAAACGAGACCCGAAACAAGAAATGAGAATTTTTTTATTTTTTCGTGTTTGTTAGTCCATGAATTTTGTGTGATACCCTTAAACTGAACACCGAATCGAAGAACCGAAGTACCGAAAAAAAAATCGAAATCGAACCGAAGAATCGAAATCAAAGAACCAAACTAATTTGGTTCGGTTCAATTTTTTGGTTCTCTGATTTTTATGTCCACCTCTAATTTTTTGGCCGAAACTTTCTGGGGGAGTCTATGACGACCTATTAAATGGTGCGTGTTGGTTCAGAGGGATAAACATAGGTTTTTTGAGTCAAAATGATGCCCGAAATAGGAAATGAGAATTTTTTTCATTTTTTCGTGTATGTTAGTCCATAAATTTGTGTGATATGTGCGCTCGGTAATTTTTTGACCAAAATTTTCTGAGGGGCGTCCGAGACCATCAATTAAATTGTGACCGTTGATTTTGAGGGGCAAACATAAGTTTTTTTTTAGTCGAAACAAGGCCCGAAATAGGAAATGGGGATTTTTTCATTTTTTCGTATGTGTTAGTCCATTAATTTTGTGTGATATGTGAGCCCAGCTATTTTTTGGCTGAAACTTTCTGGGGCTGTGACGACCTATTAAATGGTGAGTGTTGGTTCTGCGGGGAAAACATATGTTTTTTTTTAGTCGAAACGAAGTTCAAAACAGAAAAAGGGAATTTTTTATTTTTTGTGTGTGTTAGTCCATAAATTTTGTGTGATATGTGCGCCCAGTGATTGTTTGGCTGAAAATTTTGGGGAGCATCCATAACGACCTATTAAATGGTGAGTTGTTGGTTCTGAGGGGCAAATATAATTTTTTTTGAGTCAAAACGAGTTTCGAAATAGGAAATGAGGATTTTTTTTATTTTTTTTCGTGTATGTTAGTCTATTAATTTTGTGTAATATGTACATCCGGTAATTTTTTGGGTAAAATTTTTTGGGAGTGTCCGTGGTGACCTATTAAATGGTGTTCATTGGTTCGAAGGGGAAAATGTGAGTTTTTTTTAGTTAAAACGAGGCTCCGAACAGAAAATGAGATTTTTTTTATTTTTTTGTGAGTTTTAGTCCATGAATTTTGTGTGATATGTGCGCCTGGCGATTTTTTAGCCAAAATTTTCTGGGGGCGTCCGTGACGACCTATTAAATGGTATGCATTTGTTCTGAGAGGCAAACATAGATTTTTTTTTAGTCAAAACGAGGCCCAAAAATTGAAATGAGTTTTTTTTCATTTTCATGTATGTTAGTTCATGAATTTTGTGTGATATGTGTGCCCGATATTTTTTTGGCTAAAATTTTTTGAGGGCGTCCGTGATGACCTATTAAATAGTGCATGTTGGTTCAGATGGGCAAACGTAGATTTTTTTTGAGTTGAAATGAGGTCCGAAATAGGAAATGAAATTTTTTTCATTTTTTCGTGTATGTTAGTCCATGAATTTTGTGTGATATGTGCGTCTGGCGATTTTTTGGCCGAAATTATTTGGAGGCGTCCGTGACGATCTATTAATGGTGAGAGTTGGTTCGGAGCGACAAATGTAAGTTCTTTTGTGTCAAAACGTGGTCCAAAAAAAAATTGAGATTTTTCTATTTTTTCGTGTGTTAGTCCATGATTTTTTTATGATATGTGCGCCCGGTGGTTCATTTGTCAAAAAAATTCGGGGTCGTCTGTGACGACCTATTAAATAGTGAGCGTTGATTCTAAGGGGCAAATGTAGGTTTTTTTTAGTTGAAACAAGGTCCGGAATAGAAAATGAGGATTTTCTAACTTTTTGTGTGTGTTAGTTCATGAATTTTGTGTGATATGTACACGCGACTGTTTTTTGGCCAAAATTTTCTGGGGGTGTCTGTGATGACTTATTAAATGGTGCGCGTTTATTTGGAGGGGCAAACATAGATTTTTTGAGTCAAAACAAGGCCCGAAATAGGAAATGTGAATTTTTCTATTTTTTCGTATGTGTTAGTCCATGAATTTTGTGTGATATGTCCGCCCGATGGTCTTTTGGCTGAAAATTCTGGGGGCGTCCATGACGACCTATAAAATAGTGAGCGTTAGTTCAGAAGGGCAAAAGCAGATTTTTTTTTAGTCGAAACGAGGCCTGAAATTTGAAATGATTATTTTTTTCGTGTGCTATAGTCCATGAATTTTGTGTAATATGTGCGCCAGACAGTTTTTTGGGAATTTTTTTTTGATGGCATCAGTGATGACCTATTAAATGGTGCGCGTTGATTCAGAAGGGCAAAGATGGTCTTTTGAGTCGAAACGAGACACGAAACAGAAAATAGTTATTTTTCCAATTTTCCGTGTGTGATACACAATTTATTTTGTGTGATATGTGCGCCATGCGATTTATTGGCCAAAATTTTAAATGGTGCATGTCTGTTTCGAAGGAAAAACGTAGGCTTTTTTGAGTCGAAAGTAGTCCCAGAACAGGAATTGGGGATTTTTCCATTTTTTTCATGTGTGTTAGTCCATGACTTTTGTGTGATATGTTCACTCGGTGATATTTTGACCAAAATTTTTTGGCGGCGTCCGTGATGACTTATTAGGTGGTGTGCATTAGTTCGGAGGGGTAAACGTAGATTTTTTTGAGTCGAAACAAGGCCAGAAATAGAAAATGGGGATTTTTATTATTTTTTCGTGTGTGTTAGTCTATGAATTTTGTGTGATATGTGTGCCCGGTGATTTTTTGGCAAAACGTTTTTGGGGGTGTCTGTGATGACCTATTAAATGGTACACGTTGATTTGGAGGGGCAAATATTGGTTCGTTTGATTCGAAACGAGGCCCAGAATAGGAAATGAGAATTTTTTCATTTTTTCGTATATGTTAGTCCATGAATTTTGTGTGATACGTTCGCCCGGTGGTTTATTGGCTAAAAATTTTTGGGGGTATTCGTGATGCCATTTTAAATGATGAGCGTCGGTTTTGAGGGGCAAATGTAGATTTTTTTGAGTCGAAACAATGTTTGGAATATGAAATGGGATTTTTTCACTTTTCAGTGTGTCTTAGTCCATGAATTTTATGTGATATGTACGCCCAATGATTTTTTGACCAATATTTTCTGGGGGTGTCAGTGATGACCTATCAAATGGTGTGCATTAATTCGGAGAGACAAACTTAGATTTTTTTGAGTCAAAACGAGGTCCAAAACAGAAAATAAAGATTTTTTTTATTTTTTTCGTGTGTTAGGACAATAATTTTGTGTGATATGTGGACCCAATAATTTTTTGGCTGAATTTTTTTTTTGGGGGGGGAATCCGAGACGACCTTTTAAATGGTGCACGTAGGTTCAGAGGGGCAAACGTAGGTTCTTTTGAGTCGAAGCAAGGCCTAGAAAAAAGTAGGAATTTTTTCATTTCTTTGTATGTTAGTCCATGAATTTTATGTGATATGTGCGCTTGACGATTTTTTGGATGAAAGTTTTCATGGGCATCCGTAACGACCTATTCAATGGTTTATGCTGGTTCGGAGGGGCAAATGTAATTTTTTTGAGTTGAAACGAGGCCCGAAATAAGAAATGGAGATTTTTTCATTTTTTCATTTTTTCATGTGTGGTTAAGTCCATGAATTTTGTATGATATGTGCGCTCGGTGGTTTTTGGCCAAACTTTTTTAAGGGTGTCCGTGATGACCTATTAAATGATGAGGGTTGGTTTAGAGGGGCAAACGTAAGTTCTTTTAATTCGAAACGAGGTCCGAAACAGGAAATAAAGATTTTTCCATTTTTCGTATGTGTTAGTCCATAAATTTTGTGTGATATGTGCGCCCGACGGTTTATTGGCCAAAATTTTCTGAGGGCATCCGAGATGACCTATTAAATGGTCAGTGTTGTTTCTGAGCGGCAAATGTAGTTTTTTTAGTATTAACGAACCCCAAAACAGGAAATGGGGATTTTTTCATATTTTTTGTGTGTGTGTTTGTCCATGAATTTTGTGTGATATGTGCGCCTGACAATTTTTTGGCCAAAATTTTTTGGGGACATTCGTGACGACCTATTTAATTGTGAACGATAGTTAGGAGGGGCAAACATAGGTTTTTTAGGTCGAAATGAGGCCCGAAACTGAAATGAGAATTTTTTTTATTTTTTCATGTGTGTTAGTCCGTGAATTTCACGTTATACGTGCGCCCGATAATTTCTTGGCCAAAAATTTATGGGGGAGTCTGTGAAGACCTATTTAATGGTGTGCATTGGTTCAGAGGGGAAAACGTAGGTTTTTTTTGAGTTGAAATGAGGCTTAGAACAGGAAATGAGAATTTTTCTATTTTTAAAATTTTCTATTTATGAGTCCACGAATTTTGTGTGATAAGTGCGCCCGACGATTTTTTGGTTGAAATATTTTGGGGACATTCGTGACAGCCTATTTAATGGTGCACATTGATTTGGAGGGGCAAAAGTAAATTTTTTTGAGTAGAAAAGAAGCCTAGAATAGGAAATGGGGTTTTTCCCGATATTTCATGTGTGTTAGTCCATGAATTTTGTGTGATTGTCAAGACCCAACTACCGGGCCGTGCGGGCACCTACTCTAATCCACCTAGATAGGAGAACCCTTACCACCCGAACCAACAGGCAATGCGGAAAAGAAAATAACCATTAAGTAAGTTCCTTTTATACATGAAAAATCCTTTTACAAATATTTGGAAAATCTTTATACAACAACTTTTGAAAAATAACAACCTTTAGAACTTGCGAAAATTTACTAACAATATAACACAACCTCCCCAGAACCTAGTCTAAGCCGGTACAAGAGCTTCTACAAGATGAGATTATAACATAAGATGGACACAACTCCCACCATAGAAGGAAGTAGGAGCTGCTGAAAGATCACCACAATCTTGAACCTGTGAAACATCACCAACCCTGCAACAAGACTATAACCAAAAAGGTATAGCAAGAGTAGAATCAGTACAAATACACGTACTGGTAGACATCATCAGCTGACCCGAATTCACTCCTACCATCATATAAAAATCAAGATAAAATGCACAAGGTAAATGCTTCACCCCTTTTCACATCACTTTTATCAATTCCTTCTTTCGAAATCGACCTTCTTAACCTTTCGCTGCCAACTCCACCACCATAGCCTTGACCCTAACATCTAGGACTTTCCAAGTCTCACTCATAACTAGACTTCTCAAGTCACGTTGTCACCTAGACTTCCCAAATGTCACTTTAACCTTTACCCCAGTCAACTACCTTGACTAAATATCCAGACTTAATCCGGCCAACTGCCCCACCAAACCACTTATTCCCGTAGTATTACCCACCATTGTCCGGACCTTTCCAGGACCTCTAGGACAACTTTTCAACCTGTTTATATTAACTAGTAACTACACCCCAGACTCTCAGTCTTCCTCCCAATATACTAATTGTCGCGCCCTATTTTCGGACTGGCCAAAAATATGCTTGCAACATCCGGCTCTTTCTGCCTTTGTTTTGGAAAAGGGTTTAGAGTCGCCACCTAAATTTTAGGGAAACTTAGGAAAACCATTTTTTAATGTAAAACTCTGTTTTTAGTCTGCGAAAACGTTTGAGATTCTGAATAAGAGTTTTGGTTACTCGAAGGGAAGGTGTTAGGCACCCTTCAGAGCCTATCCGAAGATAGTCCTTAAACTCAGTTTAGAAACAATATTTGGGAAAAGTTATTTGCTCATTATTTGCTAAAAAAAGGGTGATAAAAACATATTTTATTAATTTAAGAAAACTCAAAGTATATGACACATGCCACTACAACAGGCAAAAAATATAAAGTATGCTTATGGTAAAAGATGAAACCTATGTACGTGCATGTCAAAAATATGAAAAGTTTAATAACAATACTTTTATCGTAATTATAATTAAAGTATGTAAAACTTTATGATTTATGAGAAATATATACTTAAAAGCTATGTAAAGGATGAAGATATTATTTATAATAAATATACCTTTGTAAAGTAAAATATATGTAGTTCTTAAAGTTTGAGAAAGTTTATGACATATTTATTAAAAGAAAGTAAAGAGGACGTATGTATATTTAAAATATAGGAAATCATGTGAAAAGTTTATTATTTTAAAAGATTTGGATAAGTAAAAGTATGTAAGAAATATATTGGTAATAGAGAAAAAGATATGAGAGAAAATCATATTTGTTTTGTAGATATATTTCATGTAAAAGAACAATTTAAAAA
The DNA here is from genome assembly GCA_003996215.1 of Jaltomata sinuosa. Taxonomy (NCBI): domain Eukaryota; kingdom Viridiplantae; phylum Streptophyta; class Magnoliopsida; order Solanales; family Solanaceae; genus Jaltomata; species Jaltomata sinuosa. The sequence goes on along the minus strand of QJPP01002987.1, from coordinate 10,075 downwards.
TTGAGTAGAGAACGAGAATTATTTGTTTTCATGTAAAGAAGACTTTTATTCGTGAAGTAAACATGGACAGGCATGGATATGAAAGAAAGTAAATGTAATTGTGATAAAAATAATATATGTACAATTAAAGTGGGAATAAGAGTAAGTAAAATATAAAATATATATACCTTGTAGTAGATAGCATATGACATATATACCTTGTGTTTTTAGGCTTCAAAAATCTGAAAATCCGAAAATATATATATATAGAGTATAGCAAGATATTTGTAAAATATTGGGGTTAGAATAAGAGAATAAATGAATTAGTAATAAATATAAGAAGACTTGCCTAAATTAGATAAAGCGTTCTATAGTTTAAGGCCTAAGAATGACTAATACTTATTTGAAATAAATTAGATTGCTAATTAATGTTTTGAAAATCTACCGCGAATTAACAAGTTTTTTTTTTTTCTCGAAACAAAACCTAAATTAGTTAATAAAAAAAATCTGCACTATTCACTATTTATTATTACTGTTTTTGAAAGTGTTTAACCACTAATTTTAAGGTATAAAAAAAAAGGAAGGAACCTGACACATTTGCCTAAACTAAAAAAAAGATGAAGGAAACTTACTTTCAAAATTTTAAGCTAAATAAAGTAATCCATTCGAAACTATAAACCGAAAAATAAATATTAATCAAAAATCACAAAGAAAAGTACACACCCAAATAATACAAAGTTAGTCAAACAAATTCAAGTAATGAGAAGAGCATAAAAAAAATAAAGGGCTAAGTATGTTAAGTTCCTTTGGAGGAACTAGTCTCCTAATGAGTGACTCCGAATACCGCGATAGTTTCCTAATAGTTGTTCGACCCAAAACATATTTGGGCCGAGATTGAGTTTCGAATGAGAACTCCAACTCTCCGGGGTGTACATGAAACAAAGAAAGGTGATAAAGATTAGTAACTTGCATAACAAAGTCTACAAAAAATATAGAAATATGCCACACTTAATAATAAAGTGACAAGGAAAGCAAACATGTTATTTGGTAAATACACAAGCATATATGAAAGACGACATGTAACCATACTTTGCTTCATTTTTAGCAAATGATCGAATTTATTTGACTAGAACACAAACGAACTAACATGAGACGATATCCGAAAAGAACTTAGGCAAAACGAACATCTTCAACACTAGTTGATTATTGGAAAAACAAAGTACACAACAAGTGGCAATATAAAACTTTATTATTATTTATTTCAAGTAAAGAAAGTAGTTATGAAACAAATCACTTCAAAAGATAACACTAATAACCGGGAGATTAAAGGAGAACCAAACTACTATGTTGGCCTATAATGAGTTCTTTAAGCTAGTATTCCCGAAATTGATCCCGAGTTAAAACCAAAATAATGAAAATACGGGCAGCCCTCTTCTTCTAACAAATGCACCTAAATCAACCACTTTTACTAGGATTAAGGTGTTTTGAAGAAAGGTTAGATTACAAGCAAGACCACGATATTTTACAAACGCCGGAAAATATAAACATGATATATACATTCCTATCCTAAACAACATTTTTGGGACTAAAAAAAAAAAAATGACAAAACTATTGAAACTTTAAACTTAAGAATTGAACTACAAGAAATGCAAGCATAACAACATATACTTTTCGGGTTTACACGAAATCAACCAACCAACCAAAAATGAAGACAAACAAATTAGTCCACCAACTTCACTATGACACAAGTTTAAATGAAGAAAACGAGAGTCACGACTCATTAATTTCAACTTTGCAAACTAAGTGGCACTCTTGATACTTAGGCAAATGTATGTTAGCAAAAACACATAAAAAACATTCAAACCAACTATGGCTATCGCGATAGTAAAGTTCCATGCTTGTTCAATCATATAGCAGGTTCGAAGTCACTACTTCCGCACCCACATCTTGAAACAAATAGCGCAAAAGGTCTGCAAACAAACGGTTAACCATGTTGAGGGCTTGAAACTCGTAGTCTTATCGTCCTAATCTAAAGTTTTAAGCCTTTAAATCCCTTTACGCTAAACGAAAGCTGCCAACACCTTGCGGGAACGAAAAAATTTACAAAAGACGAACTAAACAATTATCATAGTCATCAAGTGATCACAACAATATCCTTAAACAATCAGCGGTATAAACTCGGCAAAACTCGAAGCCTCTTGAGGTTCATTTCAAGCTAATTCAAAGTTGTAAATGTTCTTCCAATACACCATCAACTATAAATGCAACCAAACCAAACCAACAACTACATTACTTCAAATTAGCCACGATAATTCAAACCAAACAAACAACGCCATTTAGAACATTCGAGTCAAGTCTTGAGTTGTAACATTTTACAATCACATAAGCCAAACCAAACAATCAGAAACTGATTTTGTTTCACGTTTTAACGCCTAAAATCAGCCAAACATGAACCACCAAAACTCACACGAATCAATGGATCACAAAACTAAACATAAAGTAATTAGACGGGATAGAATTTACCTTGTGTTGGGCAGCGATTGAGACCGTCAAGTGTCGAGTTTCAAACTAACTCTTCCGACTCCGACTCCGGTTATCCGAATAGCAAATGGGACAACGAGAGTGAAACGAATAGTGAGTATGCAAATCGACAATGAACCAAACGGAGAACAATTTTTTATAAGCTGTTTTGATAATAATTTCTGATTTTTCCGCCCGTCTGTGTGTGTGTGTATTCGCGCGTCTGTTTCTGTGTGTGTGTGTGTTCTCTGTGTGTGTGTGTTCTCCTTTTTTTTTTTTTTTCCGAAACCCAAGGGTTCCTTTTATAGCCAAAGTTTAGGGCTCCAACGGTTTCTTTCCAAGAATTCAAAATTTGAATTCTTGGAAAGACAAGTTGCAAGAGGAATGATGAAAACTAAAGAAAAATTTGAGATGAGATGCCTACCTTTTCAGGCGGATTTGAAAGATGGTGACGGGTCGGCGGTGTGGAGTAGACGGTCGGCGGCCAGCTGGGTTTCCTCTTTTCCGAGGTCTGCCACCGGCGGTGGCGACCTTTTCGAGGCTACCAAAAGCCTCCGAAAAGGGGAAGGGACGTTGTGAGGTGACGGGAGAGGGTGTGGTCGTCGTTTGCCCGCAAAATCCGGCGGGTTTTGGGGGTTTTGGGCGGCGGCAGTTGGGTTTGGGGGTGGGGTTTGTCGGCTGTTTTTGGGGAGGAGAGAGTGGAGAGTGAAGAGATTAGGGGTGTGTTTAGTGGTGAGGTTGGGCGGCGGCAGCAGGTGGACGAAGTGGGGGTTGTCGGTTGAGGTGGAAAGGTTTTGGGAGGTGGGGGTGTCGGTGGTGTTGGAGAGTGGAAGAGAGAGGGGTTTGTTTGGTTTGGATGAGAGAAAGTGAATTAGGGTGGGTTTAGTGAGGAGTTTGGGCCGGGTCAGGGTATTTTGGGCTGGGTCGGCTGAATTGGGTAGTGGGTTAGGAAAAATTGGGCTGGGTTAGGTAATTAGGTGGTGGGTAGTGTGTTTGGGTAGTGGTTTAGGATGGTTTGGGCTGAAACAAATAAGGATTTGGCCCAAAACTTGGTAAATGAATTAGTTTGTAGAAAAGATTCAATTTTCCCTAGTAATTTTTCCCATTTAATTAATTTAACGATGCTTTCTTTCATCCCAATTAATTTTCAAATACGTATATAGTTGATTTAAACATAATTTTGGTACGCATAATCGTAATCCTCAATTGATAGAACAATATTTAGGAAATGTTATAGCGATACGACAAATCTCATTTAGAGTTTGAAATAAAAGTTACTATATCAAATCTTGTTGAAAAGAATGAATTATAAAATATTTTTGGGGTGATTTTATAAGATACAATATTATTATTATAAAAGGTAAAGGAAATCATTTTAAGAAATGATTATTGGTGCCAAAAATTTATAAAAAATTAATATAGAAATAAGAAAATTATTTTGGAAAAATCCTCGGGATTAAGAAGCATATAAAAATTAATTATGGGAAAAAGGAGGGCCAAAATTGGGTGTCAACAACTTGCCCCTCTTCGAACAGAGATGATGAAAGAGTCTTTGGGCGAAGATGTTGACGTAAAGCCAATTTTGTCTCGACTGGAAATAAAATCCAATTTTTTGGAAAGGTCGTACCTATAAAGAGAAAGGTTATTGTCATTATGAATTCGACCGAACTCTGGTCTCTGAGTTGCCTACATATCTCGGGTTTCACGAGAATCAGGCCAATGTAGTTCAAAAATTTTGAGAGGTCCTCAAAATTTTGCCCCAGTGTTGGTTTTATGTCGGCACTGGTATTTTTTGCAGTAAAGGGGAAGATGACTTTGGCACGAATGGAGTGGGTGTGGCCATGCTCGAAGTTGAGCTGCCTACGTGTCCCTAAGGAAATGGGAATTAGGGCGGTTGCAGTCCTGAATAGAGGATTAAGGTAAATTTTGAGGCAGTCCTCAAAATTTGCCCCAGTGTACGATTTATGGTTGACACTGGTCTCTTAGTTGAGCTTGGAAAGAGTTTTATGGAATTGATGGTAGGTTATTTCCTAGATGACAATAATCTTTTCAAAATGGGTGCACTTTCACAGCCTCCCGACTATAAATGTGGTGCACAACACACCCATAAACGAGACTCTACTAGGTACATCTCGCATCTTCATAAGATCACATCGAATCGCTGGATAAAGGTAGTCCCTTTAATATCCTCTAGTGGGAACTCTAGGAGATAATGAAAGGGGTATCGATGCTTGTGAGAGCAGGTGTACTCTGATTTAGAAATATGGACAACTGATTGTAGGAATTGGAGTCGGAGTGCTAGTCTTGAAACTCTGGCTTGTGAGTTTGGTATTCCTCATCAAGCATTGCCTCAATCGCTGCTTAGAGGTAGTTCCACGTTGTAGTGTGTCATCCTGCAAAACAGGTAAAAAGGGGTTACAAAGTACCTGTTGAGGCTCAAAAATGTAAATTAAAATTGTAATGTAAAGAGTAGTGTGTAGATATCCAAACGATTGTTGACGTCTCCATTTTTTGGAGTGGATGTACTGTAGGTGACATAATCTTGTGTAATAAAGCCTCCGGCTGGCGGGGCAATGCTGTAAGATGCTGGGGATGCAAAATCGTGTATTTGCTGGAAAAGAAAGATTATGATGCCTGCTCCGGTTTGTGTGCCGGAGCTTTAAATGAAACGGAGTCTTGGGTTGTGTACCAAGATCTCAATGTATGCTCCGGTTTGTGTGCCGGAGCTTTGAATGAAATGGAGTCTTGGGTTGTGTACCAAGATCTCAATGTATGCTCCGGTTTGTGTGCCGGAGCTTTAAATGAATGGAGTCTTGGGTTGTGTACCAAGATCTCAATGCATGCTCCGGTTTGTGTGCCGGAGCTTTGAATGAATACCCGCATTAGAAGGTGGGCGCCTGTAAAATGTACTGAATGTAAATACCCGCATTAGAAGGTGGACGCCTGTAAAATGTACCCGCATTAGAAGGTGGGCGCCTGTAAAATGTACCCGCATTAGAAGGTGGGCGCCTGTAAAATGTACTGAATGTAAATACCCGCATTAGAAGGTGGGCGCCTGTAAAATGTACCCGCATTAGAAGGTGGGCGCCTGTAAAATGTACCCGCATTAGAAGGTGGGCGCCTGTAAAATGTACTTGAATGTAAATACCCGCATTAGAAGGTGGGCGCCTGTAAAATGTACTTGAATGTAAATACCCGCATTAGAAGGTGGGCGCCTATAAAATGGACTTGAATGTAAATACCCGCATTAGAAGGTGGGCGTGATTTTTAATGCAAAATGAGGATGTTGATGGCATGCATGCTTATGATTGATGGAGTTATGATGATGCTTGCTATGATGCAGCCTCCGATTGGCGGAGTATGTTTTGCTTGCTAATATGCATTTCTCTGATTTGGCAGAGCGTCGCTTGCTTGTTTATGTACAGGCTCCAATCGGCAGAGCGTCGTTTTGTTTGCTTATGTACAAACTCCAATCGGCAGAGCGTCGTTTTGTTTGCTTATGTACAAACTCCAATCGGCAGAGCGTCGTTTTGTTTGCTTATGTACAAACTCCAATCGGCAGAGCGTCGTTTTGTTTGCCTATGTACAAACTCCAATCGTCAGAGCGTCGTTTTGTTTGCTTATATACAAGCTCCAATCGGCAGAGCGTTGTTTTGTTTGCCTATGTACAAACTCCAATCGGCGGAGTTTGATGAAGTCAGTCCGCATTCTCCGATCGGCGGAGTTATTTGACACAATTAGATGGCAATCTCCGATTGGCGGAGTTATTTGGAAAGAGATAAACTATCCTATTTTCCTATGAGAGCTCTCTGTCTTCGATACTTGATCCGGATCTCGTACGCACCTGCAAAAACATAGATGAAAACTCTTTAAGAATTGTAAGAATCGGGATACAGTATTTTAAATATAGAATTGGGAAAGAATATTCGGCTTATGGTGTCGGGATAGCCGAAAGATTTCTCCGATCATGTCCATGAGCTTGACTTGACATCATCCTGTCTTGACTCCTGTTTCCCTGCGCTCAAAGGAAAATTCTTAGTTTTGGGAGGGGTGTTGATTTGTGTCAGCTTGCGGACCCTGGCCTTGTCACTAGATTTCTACAAAATCTCATCAGCCGCTCGTGATTTCCTATCCCAGAGACTCGGTATGGTGGATCCCTTCCAAACCTCCTTGGTTGCTCGCGACTTCCTATTTCAAAGGCTCGGTAGGTGGAAAGGCAGTGAAATATTTTGAAAAATATGTATATATATTTTTAGAAAATAAGTATATTTTGTATATACTAGGCGCATATATATAGTGATTATTCATCGTTCCTTAGATTATGACATGTTCCGAAATCCAATCGAGTTTTCCCCTTTGTTGAGGACGTCCAAGCGTACTTTTCTCGTGGCTCCGGCTTCTGGTGACGCCTTTCTATCTCTCTGTAGATGTTGTGATCATTCTGAAGGTATAAATAAAAAGGGGGGAAGGTTTATCCTAAGGGTATGACCGAACCTTTAGGGTTGCCTACGTCTCCCCGAATGGGAATCAGGTCTGTACGTAGTTCGGGATATGAAGAAGGATGAAAATATGTAATGCATTGACCGAGCCTGACTCAGGCTGCCTACGTATCCAAACGGAATCAGGTCAGAACGTAGTTCAAATACATTGGGATAATGAAAAATATGAAGTGCAATGACCGAGCCTGACTCAGGCTGCCTACGTATCCAAAATGGAATCAGGTCAGAACGTAGTTCAAGTACAATATGGAAAATGAAAAATATGGAGGGACCGAATCCGACGAGGATTGCCTACGTATCCCACCGAGGGAAGTCAGGTCAATCGTAGTTCTGAATACATGAAAGATGATGTTTTTGGTTTTTTCTAAGGGAAACCGAACCCGATATGGGTTGCCTACGTATCCCGCCGTGGGAAGTCAGGCTAATACGTAGTTCTGTTACATTAGAGAAAAATGCAAAAAGTACAAGGAAACAACAACTAGTCCCTCTGTCTTCAAATGTAGTACTTCTTGATAGCGTCTGAATTGATCGGCTTTGTGCTCACGACGCCATCCATTTCTGCGAGGATTACTGCTCCGCCTGAGAGCACTCGGTGAACCATGTAAGGACCTTGCCACTGCTTAGTTACCTCCTCCTTGATTCTCAAACTCAAATCAGGCTTGAACTTCCTAGTCTTTTAATTCACAGGCGGGCAAGAAGGATCAGTCGGCAGCTTGTGTGAGACGATATCGGTGCTTAATCCTGGCATGTCATCGTAGGACCAAGCAAACACATCAACATATTGTTTGATCAATTCAATCAATTCTCGCTTTCTTTCGTCTTCCAAGTGTATGCTGACTCGTACTTCTTTCACCATTTCTTCATTTCCCAAGTTGACAACCTTGGTTTCATCCATGTTGGGCTTTTTCTGGCTTTCAAGTTGTTCGATCTCCCGAGGTAGATTTTCAGGCATCATGCTTTCATCGTATTCTTCATAGTCCTGCTCATGACTCGTACTTTGCTCAATGGATTCGTTACATGTCATAACCGTTGTACGATGATTTTTACTAATATTAGCGCTGAAATGTATGAAAGGTGAGTAAAAAATAAATAGTTATTTTAAACAATAGAAAGATAAATTCTAAGAAAAATAAAGACTTTTTATTAAAAAGCAATCTAGCTTTTCAAAAGAGGAAAGTAGCAAAAAGTGCTTAGGCATGATTCAAGCCTCAATTGATCATGCAAAACATTTTGAAATAAAACTACATTTCCACACTACCAGGACTCCTGTCGAAACAGGGATGGGCTGATGGTCCAATTCTGCAAGACTTCTCCAGGCTCGGCATCACGGATGGTCAGTTTCTTGATATCTTCCTCCAGTCCATCGTCGGTCATGGCCACGAATAGATTTCCTATTCCTTCAATGACGTCTTCATCAACTGCTTCATCTGGGATCAGGACTTGTCCTGGCACGAACGCTACTGCCCCAAACTTTGTACTGTGGACTCCTCCTGCAGCATGCTTATATCCCAGCCCGGCGGTACCTTTCTGCTGTTTTAGCTGGATTGGTTCAATTATGCCGTCAGCCTTAGGTCCGAGCCCTGTCTTCGGCTGATACCCATATTTCAACATTTCTGACGCAACCATCTTCGCTGTTCTCGACATCTCCATCTTTACAGGCTCTATTTTCTCATCAATTCTTATAGCTTGCATGATCTCCAGAGCATGAAAAACGGCTCCATCCAGTTCTTCGGTGACTGGAACAGAATTCACGGAATAGATGGGGTGACTGAGCTCTCCGTGAATGGTAACTTCGGTGCGACCCCACTCGAACTTCACACACTGATGGAGCGTGGAGGGAACTGCTCTTGCCATATGGACCCATGGCCTTCCTAGTAACAAGTTGTAGTTGGACGACACATCCATCACTTGAAATAAGATGGGGAATTCAGCTGGACCTACTTGCAAAGTGAGATAGATTTCTCCAATGACGCTTCTCTGCGCGCCGTCAAAAGCTCTCACCTTCACACGACTTTCCCTTATCTCTCCCATATTCACACCTAAATCTCTCAATGTGGTGAAAGGACAGATGTTGCATCCAGAACCGCCGTCGATCAAAACTCTAGTTACGATCTTATCACAGCACTTGACCGCGATGTGAAGTGCTTTGTTGTGGCCAACCCCTTCTGCTGGTAGTTCATCATCATGGAAAGAGATTTTGTTCACTTCCACCATTTTTCCAATTGTTGCAGCCAATGTATCACTTGTAGTTTCTTTTGGTATGCTAACTCCGCTCAAAACTTGTACCAAAGCGTTCCTATGGGCTTCCGAACTCATTAGCAAGGACATAATGGAAATGTGGGCTGGTGTCTTCATTAGTTGTTCCTCGATTGAGTAATCTTTAGGCTGCATCTTCTTCCAAAATTCTGTGGCTTCTGCATCAGTAACATTCTTCTTTGGATTTTGTTCTTTCCCGGGAGCCCCTCGATTCCGATCCTCCGGGATATAACACCTTCCCGACCTAGTCATTCCGTAAGCCACAGCAGCGTCTATCATCTTGCCTTTGGCTTCCGTCCGATAGTCCCATGGGACTGCTTTAGTGTCATAGTCAGGTTTTCCAGCGGCTGTAGTGGTTACCACAATTCTTGGCAGGTAGGTTTGAATAGTCAAAGGTTTTCTCAACTGAACTGTGATAAAGGGTTGCGCTGGCGATGTGGCGGCAACTTTTTCTGTGTTCCAGATAGGCACGATAGCTCCTTCCAGGTCATACTCTTCCTCTAGGGTAATCATGTTGACTCCTCGATTCTCATGATCTGGTAGAGGATTGTTGTTCACATTTGGAGGAGTATCGGTGCATTTGATTACTCCTTTCCTAATAAGAGACTCGATCTGGTTCTTCAACCCAAAACACTCCTCCGTGTCATGTCCTTGGATTCCCGAGTGGTATGCACATCGCTTATTTCCATCAAAGCTTCGTGGTATTGGATCAGGGATTCTTCCCTCAATCGGCTGCAACAAACCTGCTACCCTCAACCTTTCAAACAATTGAGCCAAAGGCTCGGCAATAGGAGTGTAGGTGCGGGTATTTCTGGCTTCAA